>NW_021011490.1:3921396-4399782 GCF_003987935.1 Bombyx mandarina | reverse complement strand
CGACTTGTCGTTGCCGAGTGTTGTGGCATCGATGCTCGGCGACGACGAGTCGTGGAAGGCGATGCTCGACTTCTGCGAGTGCACCATCTCGCAGAAGGAGGCGGCGGGGCGCGTGAGAGACGCACAATCCCGCCGCCGTCGAGCGGGGGCCAGGGAGGCGGATCTCGCCCAAGCCCTGGCCCTCTAAGTGTTTCGGGTCCTCCCTCACATGTCGGTCTGGGGACCGGCGAGGGGGGTCTAAGAAGACGACGTGCAAGCTGCTCTGCACGCGTTTTACGCAAGAGCATCCGGGTGATGGAAGGCCGGCTATCCTCGACCCACGCTGGTTCTGGTCCAGCGGGGTATTCCGTAGGATAAGTCACTCTAACCGGCGCCATCTAGGCGGGCTTCGGATAGCCTGCCGACCGAGAGGGCTGGTGGTCGTGGAGCCGACGACCGCCGGTCCGGCGTACCGAGGGGGAGGGTGATGGGAGAGATGTGCTCCGCACTAAACGCTTCTCTTTCCCCCCTTTGCCTCTTCATGAGTTCTGTCTCATGCGAGGTTTGGACGTTGGTTGTTGAGCGACAGGAGGTTTTAGTCAGTTCGACTCCGACATGCTCTGCCCTCTATCCCCAGTGGAGGGCGGAAGTCCGGCGATTTCCTCCTGACCAAAAAAAAAAAAAAAATTGAAGTGGCTTTTACCATGCAAGCTGACAGACTAACATAACTCTGTTATACGAGCCACGTGGGCCATATATGTATGTAACATACACTATCAATAACTGAGTATTTTCATGAGTATTTCATGTATTTTCATGTGATGTTGAATAAAAAAAACTCTTTGTATTTAAATTGAAAAAAAATATCGAACGTCATTGGTAATTTTAAATTGTGTTTGTTCATAAAATATGTAGATATATTCCATCTTCCAAATTGTAAATCAATTCCTAATTAGGAATAGCTCTGTTGCTTTTTTATTCGCTGGATGAGGGAAGAAAGAGCAGGGCGGTCGTCGTGGTGAGCCTTGATGGTGGTAGTGGTGTTGGTTGTGTTAGTAGTAGTAGTAGTAGTAGTAGTAGTAGTAGTAGTAGTAGTAGTAGTAGTAGTAGTAGTAGTAGTAGTAGTAGTAGTAGTAGTAGTAGTAGTAGTAGTAGTAGTAGTAGTAGTAGTAGTAGTAGTAGCAGCAGCAGATTTCTGCATAGTTATAATTTTGACCTACCTATTTTTACAGTTCTCCCAAACGATTGCTGTATCAAATATTTTGTTCGATAACTGTAATATAACTAAGGGCCGAAATCGAAGCCGAAAACTTGTTGGCCAATTTTGGTCCCAGCTATTATATTGCTCCTTTAATTATAGGCAGCGGCTTCGCTGTTCTGACTTTTTTGATGTTCATAAGCGACTCTGACTACTTACCATCTGCTGGGCAACAAACAAAGAAAAGAAATTCGTTATGGTAGACATCGGGAACAAAGCACGCACACCTGGCTCAAAACCAAAATTCTCCGCACTGACAAAAACAGTGACTGATATAAGTACATACTCACATATACCTAGTCCAGCCATAAGTTCTGTTACAAATGAAAAATCATTTTTGGAACGAAGTTCCTTATGGGACGATGCGGAGGGTTTTTTTTTTTCGGGCCGGTGTCCGAACCTCCTGCGAGTTCCCTGCGCCTAGGGGGCGCGCAGGGTATGTGGGACTTGACGGGAAAAAACGTCTGTAACGTAAGATTTTTATTAGTAATGCACATAGTGTACGACTAAACTTTGTAATGACGTACAAATTAGTAATGCACACAGTGTACGACTTAGCTTTGTAATAACGTACAAAAAATAACATATATTTTTATCATTCATTGACCACGATCTCAGAGCGTTCGTTTGCGCAATACACTAACTCTTATGCAAACAACCGTGAATGAAGTGTACCACAATAGGTTCGCACGTTACCGAATGACCGTGGGTTGTTGCGAAACCTCCAGTTTTATTTTCTTTATACCTCGAATAGAACTTAAAATTAATATTTTTATCATAAGGAACTTCGTTCCTATCCGGTGTCCCATGACACCTCACATCTCCTTTTTTTTTTTAAAGTAGTAATGTAATATTATTAAAATTTATACCTACATATTTACTAAAGTCGCAACAAAAGGGTGCTTTTCAGGATATTATGAAAATAACCCTTCTACTCATATCTGTTCATAAAATATTTATAACTACTAAGATACCATGCACCCCACGCTTTTTTATACTAAAATCATTTTTTCTTGCACTATTTTTTATTCGAATTGATTAAAAAATATATTTAGATTTTTAGTTGGATTTTCTAAATAGCGTATTTTGTTAGTTTTTTTAAACTATTATTTATTTTCATTTTTTATTTGAATTTCTATTTTTTCAATATATTTTTTTCAATTTTTTTGAAATCTTAAATTGTCATCGTTCCTTAATAAGTATACCAAATTTTGAGTTAACCCGCCGTTTTGAAGGGGGTCAAAATCATGTTTAAAGATTCCGTTACAAACATACATACGTCTGAAGCTAATATAAAATAAATTTTAATAAATTTGACTTCAAAATAGTGTAAGAAAAAAATATTTTATGGTAAAAAAGCGTGGGGTGCATGGTACAAGTCGTTATAAATATTTTTGATATGAGTAGAAGGGTTATTTTGATAACATCCTGAAAATCACCCCACGATTTTTACCAAACAAATATTTTTTTCTTACAATATTTTTAATTCAAATTAATTAAAAATTTTTGGGAGGCTTGACGACAACGGGAAGATCTTCCACCGAGCGGGTGATATTTGCTCGGTAGACCGACGGTCCTAATGTTGTTGTTCGGAACTTGTATATATGCGCTTTATCTTGAAAATGTCGTAAGCGAGATTCAGGCATCTGTCAATTATCTTGCGTTGTATGATGGCTACCCGCCACATCACTCCCCTCCGAGACTGGAGGTCGTGTCATTTTTAGTTAGCGTTGTCCGTGCTGTGATTAGCTTGCAAGGGCCAGTGCTGCTCGTAGCCTGCGGTGAGTCGAGGCTGAGCTTGAATGCTGCGTGCGTGTCGCCAGTGTTGCTCGAAGTTTGCAGTGAGTCGAAACTGAGCTGAATGCTGCGTGATTGTCGCCAGTGCTGCTCGAAGTCTGCGGTTAGTCGAGACTGAGCTTGAAATGCTGCGTGATTGTCGCCAGTGCTGCTCGAAGTCTGCGGTGAGTCGAGACTGAGCTTGAATACTACGCGATGAGGCAGTGTAGGTGCGTGCCGTAGGACCAGGAAGCGCGATGAGTCGGCTGCGATGGTCCTGTTGAGGCTGCGATGCTGGCTTGCTGTGGGACGACTGTCGATGACTTGTTTTTATCTGCGAGAATGCGGGATTTTGGTAGCCGAAGTTCTTGATGCGCTGATGATGAATCAGAAGGTTGCGTGTTCACATCTCGTCGCAGGTCACCAGTTTGGGAATATACGACGAAAGGAAGATCTTCCACCGAGCGGATGATATTGCTCGGTAGACCGACGGTCCTAATGTTGTTGTTCGGAACTTGTATATATGCGCTTTATCTTGAAAATGTCGTAAGCGAGATTCAGGCATCTGTCAATTATCTTGCGTTGTATGATGGCTACCCGCCACAATTTATTTTCTGTTTTTAGTTGGATTTTCTATAAAAGCGTATATTGTTATTTTTTTAAACTATTATTAATTTTTCATTTTTTAGTTGAATTTCAATATTTTTTTAAATATTGAATTGTCATCGTTCCTTAATAAGTATACCAAATTTCGAATTAATCCGACGTTTTGAAGGGGGTCAAAATCATGTTCAAAGATTCCGTTACAAACATACATACATACCTCTGAAGCTAATAAAAGCGTATTAAAAAATATGTGAAATGGCGCAAAATCGAAAGAAATTTTTAAAATAACATATTATGTGTTCCAAATTCAAAATAATAAAAATGTGGAAAAAAGAAAACTTTTTATGTAACGCTATTTATGGCCAGACTAGTTAAAATTATAAATAATACATAAATAGACCAATAGTTTAACCGATTGAAACAACTAATTTCAATCACATAATTAATAAAACCTTAATTTTGTAGTTTGTCGCCAAACTCTGTACGAAGTTTTTCTGAGACGAAAGTTATTTTAAAAACAGTAACAGAAATCCCAAATACGTTTTTCTTCCGCCTAGACACTCCGTGACGCAATACGACATTATCAAAGTCGTATTTTACAAGCGATATAAAAACGTATACTTCATTTTAAATGAAATCGGCCAGCTGAGAGGTCGTTAAATAAGTTGACCCTTACGTTACATTCATTTTGCAAAGTGATTATATTATAAAAATATTACATGAAAAAAAGATTAAAAGAAGATGTCGATCATTTCAAATGTGCTACGGGGTTTCGATTACATATTCGATGATTTGGGAGGCAAGTAATTTAATTGCATTGTTTTTATTTTTATTTTTGTTGCGTATTTACTGGTGGTAAGGTGGTAATGTGGTAATCTCGCAGAAGGAGGAGGCGGAACGAGAGAGGGAGAGCTCATCCCTCTCCGCACTATATTGAGACCTTAGAACTTATATCTCAAGGTGGGTGGCGCATTTACATTGTGGATGTCTATGGGCTCCAGTAACCACTTAACACCAGGTGGGCTGGTAGATTGTCCACCCATCTAAGCAATAAAAATAAATAAAAATGGTAATACCTCTTGCGAGTCCGCGCCGGTAGGTACTACCACCCTGCGCCAATTTCTGCCGTGAAGCTGTAAAGCGGTTCGGTTTGACGGCAGCCCTTGTAACTATACTGAGATCTTAGATTTATATCTCAAGGTGGGTGGCGCATTTACGTTGTAGATGTCTATGGGCTCCAGTAACCACTTAGCACCAGGTGGGCTGTGAGCTTATCTAACCATCTAAGCAATCAAAATTAAAAAAAAAATGTGTGGTCTACTTGAGCGAATACCACACTTGTATAAGTCATGACCGGACGTATGCAAGTTTTGTAGAGAGTCCATCGTATTTAGAAGAGACAATTTACTTCGCTTGCAAACCATCGGATAGAGCGTGAATACTACCAACCGCCTTGAGACATGAAACCAAAGTATCGGCGCAGTCGGGTAGGTTTGCAAACACCTGTCCTAGCAAGAGGAGTGCTTCGCAGAATCTACCACCGGACCGGAATCGCGACCCACTGAGAATATGCGGAGAGAAACTTAGTGGGCTGTGTGTTTATGGGACTAGAATGTACGATTACTTTGTAAACAGACATAAACAAGATAAGGGCATCTACAAGTGTAAGCTCACAATACGTCCTACCGCAAGTAAATTACGGATCAACACCAGTAATCACTTAAATTAATATATTTTTTTATAATTTGACTTGATACATATGTCAATCATAATAAAGGAAAAAAGGAAAGGAATTTAAGAGACAGAGGAAGTGAATTTTGTATCTTTGGGGCGCTTTAAATACCTGGAATTTTCAACAGTTATAATTATTATACTAAAGTCGCCGTTAGTCAGTATACTCTTAAATCCAAATGTATACGACAGCAATTTCTTTATACTTAAACACGAAAACTAAAGAATCGAAAACAACCGAACAACCGAAAAATTAAAAAGAAACTTGCAAACCTGAGATTTAATCATACAAATAAATTATATTGTCTGTGCGACTGCGAAAAAATAGAAAAAAAAAATGACACGTCTTGGTTTTTTCACAAAGATTCTTGCTATAAGTATTGGTATGAAGACAGAATTATATTTTAATTATTAATTATTTTAATAGTTGTTTTTATATTTTGACCTGAGATTAAATTTAATCATACAAATAAATTCTATTCTGTGCGTGTGGGAAAAAAAAAAAAATATATGACCCGTCTTGGTTTTTTCACAAAGATTCTTTCTTTAAGTGTTGGTATGAAGACAGAATTATATTTTAACGATTAATTATTTTAATTTAATAGTCGTTTTTATTTGCTCAGAATGAAACTCTAGTAACTTTATCATTGCGATACGATAAAACTTTTCACATTCAACGGATCTAAACTACATATAATCTGAGGTTATACTTACCTTTACACAACAACACAAACTTTATTGTGTCATGAAAGTACCACAAAAACATGAGTTATAAACAAAATGCTAGTTTGTTATCACCTTCAAGGTATTATCCTTTAGAAACCTACATAAGCCGACTAATTTTGCCATCAAAAAATGTTCTTAATATTTTTTTCTGGAATTTAGTTCAGTTCTCGCTAATCTAAATAACAGATGCAACTCAAACGCCACGCGAAAATAAATAATAACGGTTGTATCTATTCAATAACAACAAACAAAAAACAAACAAAAAATTGTTTGGAACCATAAACAAATCATCCACTGCCGATAATTTTTTGACTGAATCTATGAGGCTCGTATTCAGATTCTGAATACCAAATACTGCAATAGGTTGGTAATTAAATCTTGTCCCCGCGATACATTAATCAGGGTCATGAAACACTACGCAAACGAAACGCCAAGAGCCCCAGACTGCGAAATCACCTACTACGGAGATGCCATTGGATGGAGCGCTGCTTCCCGTGGCAGCGCTACCAGAGGAAGACGAACTCATCCACTGGCTGATGAAAGTGGCTTAGGTTATAATCATTAAGTTAAATGACGGTTGGTCCAAACAGAAAGTGGAAGAGCCAGGGCACTATACGGCATTCGGCCCGTACAACACTATGCTATTTGTTCAACAGTCACATTGCAGGCTGATCGTAGGGTGGTGGAAAAAGCTTGGACCCCGTCTAACGTAGTCTTAAATTGCAACCGGTACCGCAGAGGGCGTCGTCAAAGAGAAGGTAGGCTAGGATGTGCCAGCTACGCTTTGGACTCCACGCGGAAGAGGAGAGCGGGCGATAGGTGTAATGAGAAATTGTTGGATCGCACCCATCACTTCCTTCAAGGAAACCTGAACCACTCCTACAGGCTCACGAAATCCGGTTCCACAGTATGGCACAGTAGTCAATCGATGCTACTGTGCTGTGTGATTGCTAAATCGAACTGGTTTGATGATTATTAAGATCATTTGACTATCCGGCACGCCCACGTCGTACAGTTTCTAAACCAAACCATTGTGCGCGACTTTGTCGAAAGCCTTTGCCATATCGTAGAGGAGACAAACAATTGTACCCAGAGTCATGAAAAAGAATTGCTTTTTGAATAGCATGTTGCGCACTTCATAACCTTTTTCTCTTTGTATTTTCTGCACCGAGGATTGGGAACTGAATGCAACAGAATAAGGATTCTTACATAGGAATAAACGCTTAGGTGTATTCCGAATTTTTTGTTTTATTTTGGGTTTTATTAGTGTCATTTTAGTTATCTTCAAGAGTAAAAGCAGTCAGCTATACTAAAAAATATTGTTTCTAATATAAATAATGAACTCTCTGGAAAGTCACAGTAAAATGCTTCTAGTCCATTTTGGTTTAGAGTTATTTTTTAAACTTTACACGCAACGGGTACAGTGACAAACTCTTTAACTAAGGTATTCTCTACCATTCAACCAAGGTTTGGTGTAGGTGCATTTAAATGTTGTTAATCACTAAAAGTAAAATATATATCAGACATAACAATAAAACTATAGTAAATTGGACTGCTATTACCAAGAAATCATAAAATTACAAGTCAAGTGATGAGATTTTCAATTCATTCCGAAGAATTCGTGCTATGAAGGCACTTAGGCAATTGAGACTTCAGACTCCTGTCTCAAAGTCGGCAGAGGTGCTCACGCTGTGATATCTATGAGTCCCGGTTAAAATCATGTGAACTCTAATCTCAAATCTTGACTGCAACAAAACAGTACGTCGTTATAACTTCAAAAATGGTAATATGCATTAAAATAATTGTGACATTACTTAATGTTTGTTACTAACATGATAAAAATAACTACAAATATACTTTTTCCAAATTAACAAGGTTAATTTGTTAACCGCGAGCACGACGCATTAAACTAGTATTACTAATTATTGTTGATTTCAAGAAATGTTGGTATTTCGTGAAGTCGATCGAGTTTAATGCGTATTAACTATGAAATTTTACTTTACTTATTAACTATAATTACTGGTGGTAGGACCTTTTGTGAGTCCGCATGGGTAGGTACCACCTTTTTTTTTTTTTTTTTAATGCTTATAAACTATGAAATTTTACTTTACTTATTAACTATAATTACTGGTGGTAGGACCTTTTGTGAGTCCGCATGGGTAGGTACCACCGCGCCCTGTCTATTTCTGCCGTGAGGCAGTAATGCGTTTCGGTTTGAAGGGTGGGGCAGCCGTTGTAACTATACTGAGACTTTAGAACTTATATCTCAAGGTGGGTGGCGGCATTTACGTTGTTGTTGTCTATGGGCTCTAGTAACCAATTAACCCAGGTGGGCTGTAAGCCCGTCCATCCATCTAAGCAATAAAGAAAAAAATCCAGTACGTCATTTCAACTAATAATATCAAATTAAAATAATAATGATTTTTATACTGGTGATTCTGATCGCAGTGTTAAGTCGAAGTAGCATTATTACTACAGATAATAATCTATCTTCTATCTATCTATATATATAAAAATGAATTACTGTTGGTTAGTCTCGCTAAAACTCGAAAACGGCTGGACCGATTGGGCTAATTTTGGTCTTGAATTATTTCAGAGAAGGTTTGAAAGGTAGATAAATATGAAAATGCTCAGAATTAAATAAAAATAACAATTTTGTTTTTCCTTTGATGTGTCCCCCGTCGACGGATTCCTTTTGTTTGTTTTATGTTTATTTTATACAAAAGTTTATGTATTTTATTTATCGATTGAGGCACTACGAAGTCTGCCGGGTAAGCTAGTAATACTATAGAAACGGGTCAAACAAACACAAGTATATTAAAAATTTTGCAATTTCTTTTATAGATCCACGAGTGAAGGATTGGTGGTTGATGAAGAGCCCGTGGCCGGTACTCACTGTGCTGGGAGCGTATTTGTATTTCTGCAGCTACAAGGGACCTCAGTACATGAAAGACAAGAAACCATACAGACTGAAAAATGTTTTAATTGTTTACAACATTGTGCAGATTGCTTTGAGCGTTTACTTAACTTATACGGTGAGTTTGGTCTGCGATTTTACTTAAGAAGGCCGGTATGTATTTTGCACAAAGAATTAGCATTGCTATCCAGCGTGGAAATGCTGCCAGCCTTCTGGGAACGCTGCCAACTGGCGGTGAGCTAACGCAGATTTTTTATTTATAAGTAGCTATACAAATGCTAAATAACTTTTTAAAATTACTTTACTCGAGTTCCGAAAGAGGAAATCTGTTTCTCGAATGCATGTACGTTACATAGTACATACGTATATGAATGAATGTGTACGGTAGTGTAAATATCTAATTTAGCATGCTCCATAGCCTATTTTTTTTACGGATATCAGTATAATATGATGGATCAATACGTCTTTGTTGTATCTGTTGTTAGTACGATATACGAGCGTACGGCTGATACCAAGCTTTTAAGCTGTCTGAAATATGACCGACGATTCCATACCCACTTTGTGCAAGGCGATCACTCCAATCCTATTTTCTTTAATGCTCTATTCCATATTCTAATTTGAAAATGAACACGAAAAAATATATGAAATGGTGCAAAATCGAAAGAAGTTTTTAAAATAATAAACGTGTTCCAAATACAAAATAATTAAAAAGTTGAAAAAAAAACAGAAAAGTTTTTATGTAAAAGTATATAATCGCGTTTTTGAATTATATGAAATACAATGACATGTGTTATGTGTAACGTTAATATAACAAAAATATATAAAAAGAATAGAACAATAGCAATCTGCCTGATGTAAGTTGTTTTGTTGAGACAATGGAAGCCATGAATGAGGAGTCATTATAAATAATATAAATTAAATTTGAGCTACGTTGAAAACAAAAGAAAAGAGAAAAACGAGCTAGTCTGAGTGTATATTAATAAGTATATACCGGTATTTAAATTAAAAAAGAATCTGAAAAACAGGTATTTACAACAGAAATGGCCTTGGACACTACGATTAACTTTAATAACTAGACAACGATTCAGACTGCAATTTGTTTCTTAATTAGCGACTTTAATGTATATTTATATCCCCTAAACATTATATTAATATGTACAACATTTTCATTGTGAATATGTTTGGAGATCTAGAAAGAAAAAGAAAATCAAAACGACTACCTTTTTTTTTCAGGGTTTAGTTTACGTCTACAAAACAAGCTATAGATTTACCTGTCAAGATATAAATTATTCAAACGATCCGGAGAATTTGAGGGTAAGTGTTAAGTTACGGAGTGTTAAGCTTCCGGCTGTAAAAACGATAATAACATCCCGTAAATTTAATATAGGCTATAAAATAAAATAACTTGGCGGCAGTTAATGCCTCTGACTCTTGAGCCGGAGGCCGTGGATTCGATTCCCACTTCGAGCTAGCATTTATGGTGGTAGGTTTTTTTACTGGTGGTAGGACCTCTTGTGAGTCCGCACGGGTAGGTACCACCGCCCCGCCTGTTTCTGCCGTGAAGCAGTAATGCGTTTCGGTTTGAAGGGTGGGGCAGCCGTTGTAACTATACTGAGACCTTAGAACTTATATCTCAAGGTGTGTGGCGTATTTACGTTGTAGATGTCTATGGATTCCAGTAACCACTTAACACCAGGTGGGCTGTGAGCTCGTCCACACATCTAGGCAATAAAAATAATAATAATTTGACGAGCATGTTTCTTTGCTCTTTCTTTGAGTGTGCCATTTCCATATACGTATTTATTGAAGCTTATATAAATATTTATTTCATCTGTATATCAGTCTCCGATTCCTACAAGGAATCCTACTTTAGGTCCAGTGTGTTTAGTGTGAGTATTTTTAACTTCTAGATCGTGTAAAAGTTAGCTAAATTTCTATGTGGTTGGAATCTGCCTACGTTTCCCGATAAGGGCGCTTTTCCAATTACCTACATGCTCGTACAAGTTAGAGTTAACTTTTACGCGATCGAGAACGTTAAAAAACTCGCACCAAGCACGTTGATGTGTTAATGTGATGGTTTGCCGCTGATTATTTCATCATCATCATCATCATCATCAACAGCCCACAGTCGTCCACTGCTGGACATAGGCGTCTCCCAATCCACACCACTGAGCCGATTATTTACTATATATAGAGTCGGAATATAAAATTATTCACTGATCATATTTTTGTTATGAGTATTGTAATAGATTTTTTTGTTGGAGCCTTAAAATATACTTATGTATTACTTTCAAAACCTACAACAAACTTAATGAGATATTGTATTAATAAAAAATTGTTTAATCTTTATTTTGAATAATTACTCCGACGACATTAAAAAAAAAATGAATGAAGAAAACGAATGAGAATAATCTGCACAACTCTTTTAATTTACATCACAGAAGGACACCTAGCGCTCTTGATCATACGTGGTCACCGTCGTTTATTATTTCAAACACCCCTAATATCCTCTACTAGAATTCAGACTTTCTTTGAAATTTGGATTCCTTTATGGATTGGATTTAGATCTTTGTTTTTATTCTACCATTCTTCTATTTTTAATCTAGTTATCGAAATATGACCGTTAATTAATAAAATCTTTGACTTATTGAATATGTACTTTTTACCTATACTAGAGGTCCCGCAGTAGTCGAAATTCGACTATAATTAATGGGAATTGTAAGTTTGTACACTATTATGATTGTATTTTATACTTCTATAATCACAAATTTCACCAAGACTACACTATAAAAAATATTAACAAAGACAAACAATATTTAATCTATTCTCAACTTGACAACAGACGTCAAGAACAAAAGTTTGACAATAAATAGTATGCATGCGTGTGTGCGTCAAATACATGGTATGTAGTGTGTGTAATGTTTTCTTTATTTATTTAATGTATCTTTTATGCATTATTTAAAAAAAATATTAGCATTGTGCACTTCTTCTCTATATTCTCTATAGGTGTGGAAAATTTCATACTCCTCCGTCCGCACAATTTTCGTAAAAAGGGATACAAAGTTTTTGCTTCACGTATTAATATGTAGATATCCTTCTAGTGCATTGGAAACGGTATAAAGTATTCTATTTACGTATTTATAAAATGTTCACTATTTTTGTATTCCTTCTCAATATGTGCATTAATTATACCAAAGTCACATTGCTCCTTACATATTACTACTACTATGTATATTACGTAAAAAGCTGTTGTAGTTAAAGTATCATTTTTGTAAATTTCAGTGGGCATCCATTGTATATTTGTACTTCATAGCGAAGATCACTGAACTCTTGGACACCGTGTTCTTCGTGCTTCGAAAAAAGCAAAATCAAGTCACCTTTCTACATTTATACCATCACACTTTAATGCCGTTGCTCTCTTGGTACGGCACTAAATATTACGCTGGTAAGTAATTTAGATGAAGCAAATTAGATGGTTTTCGCGTGACCCGTATGATCTCTTGATAAAGCAAGGAGAAACCCACTTTGAGTTTCATATCCTCAAGCGTGCTGATTAATCTGAGTAAAGTTATATCATGTGGTATACAATAATTTCATTCTTAAATAGGCTAAGCCTTTCAAATACTATCTTCTTTCATTTGAATCGTCTCAAATTAATTCGAATCATCAGGAATACGTTTTCTGGGGCAAATTGCTGCTAGGAATAGGTATCTTCTCTATTGATCACTGGCCTCCCTAGAGACAATCACAAAGCACATAGTTCGATCCAAGGTGGTTTTTGCCACCCTACTATTAAGCTCTAGAATAAATTTTCGCCATGGTATTTATTTATATTGAACTAGTTTGATAGACGAACGTGAAACTAGGAAATATGAAATATGGTAACATTTATACAAGAGTACTCACAAGACGATCACAAATTGTAAGATTTACAAAAAAATAATACTTCAGTGGAAGCCGTTCGTGGATATAGTTTTTTTTTTTTTTTCGTAGGTGGTTGGTTGAGCTCACAGCCCATCTGATGTAAAGTGGTTACCGGAACCCATAGATATCTACAGCGTTAATGCCGCCACCCACCTTGAGATATGAGTTCTAAGATCTCAGTACAATTACAACCGCTGCCCCACCCTTCAAACCGAAATGCATTACTGCTTCACGGATGAAATTGCAGGGGTGTGGTACCCGTGCGGGCTCACAAATGGCCCTATCACCAGTGGGTACATATAGTCTTAGAAAAAAAAATACTTGCTTATGGGATTTTAATATCAATAAAGCTGAATCAATTCACAAACCACAAGCTAAGTCACTAAGCCTTTGGCTCACGACGACTTAAGCGATTGTGAGCCTATACGTGTAGGCACTACCGTCCTGCTCAATACTGATGTCACAAACTGGGTAGCAGAATTCATTTATAATTTCGATGGGTTCTTGTAGCCTCTTAGCACCACGTGATCTGGCACAATAGAATTAAGTATCTCATTAATTTATTAAAGAATGCGGTGTCCCGATTCCATTATTAGGTCATGTCGATGTTAATTACTGTGCGCATTTAAATTGTTAATAGGCGATCCATAAGCTTAATTGGGATATTCATTACAAAACACGATAATGTTGTATTCTTTGTACAAATGCCCGTCCAGATATTTTAAATTCGATTCTTTTTTGTTTACTTTCTCGCCAAAAAACATACCACCATATGTCTTTTTGTTGATACCTTTTATTGAATAAGCGACCGAGCTCTCGGCCCGCTTGCTGTTATGTGGTTACCGGAGCGGCCATATAGACATCACAATGTGAACGCCGCCTCCCATTTTGAAACTTAACACGTTTAACGCCATTCGGCCCACCGGTGGGCCTAGCCTACTATACCATTCGGGTCAATGAGTGAATCATAAATTTTTATCAACTTGAGATTTTCATCGTAAAATTTATAAAATGCGATAATTTGCTCGGAAGATTAAAATTAGCGATTTTTACAGTTACATTTTTAAGATATTTTAAAAGGCTATCTTGATAATCTTAACATCAGTAACAATGGCTCGTGCCAGAAGGAAGTGCGTCAGAGAATTGGTATGGTCAAGAGTGCGGAACTCAGCTCGGAAAATCTGGAGAGATCGCAACATTTCCGTAAAGACCAAACCAAACTAATGCGGACTCTAGTTGTCTCGATATTTTCATATGTCGCTGAGGCCTAGTCACTGAAATCGGCAGACCGCAAACGCATTGACGCCTTTGAGATGTGATGCTGGAGAAAGATAATCCGTATTCAGCATTTCGGACTAACGTACCAATTTTCCAAGAACTCAAAATCTCCTCGCGACTGTCATTCGCAGAGTCTTTGAATACTTCGGTCACATTGCACAGCAGGATGGTAGCAATCTCGAGAAGCTCATCGTGACCGGTAAGGTGGATGGGAAAAGGCCTCGGGGGGCACAGCCCAATACGTTGGTCCGACCAGATCCGCACCGCTCTAGATTTCACATTTCACAACGCCCTCCGCACCGCCAGAGACAAGAATAGACGGAGAAAAATCGTACGTGCGAAAGTGATACAAAAGGGTGGTCACGACCCTCAGCAGTGAGGAATACGACGCAAGGAAGGAATATTGATAAAAACTACATCTTTCTATTGAATTGGAAAACCAAGGTGTTCGGTTCGGCTAAAGGGCCATTCGGCTCACTTCCATACGCGTTTTGTTTGATAGCTGCAATCCCTGGCTCGTAGGAAACGTTTACGTTGGAGCCCTCACGCGGCTCACGGGCGACCCTCATAACCCGAACGGTTCCGTAAGTCAAGGCTCACCGGTGAGCACCATGGCCTGAATGAAATTACTCGATTTTTCATGTGGCGTTCAACGTGTTAAGGTTTAAGTGTCAATTAGATAGTATAACGGATATCCCGCATTTGAAATCAAAACGCATAGCTGCTTCGCGACAAAAACAAGTAAGGCGGTGGTAAATATCCGTACGGGCTTACTACGCATTACATTCCTTTTGAAATACATTCACTTTTGTGAAGTATTTAATTAGAAAAATCCTGTCTGACAGATTTAAGCACCGGCACAACTATGACACTCGATTCCAGTATACCGGGTATTTTTTCTATTATGCCACGATGACCTCAAAATTATTTCTTCGGGGCAGAGATAGCAAAGATGTATATACAAAAACTAATCGAGTCACTCATTCGTTATTCTTTCCTGTTATACAAAATAAAATTGAGACGACCTCATGTCTCAAAGTGGATGGCCACATTCACCTGTGGACTGCCGTAACGCAGTATATTAAAATATCATATCCCATTTGATCGTACCTATATAATGCAGCGAAACTTAAATAATAAATACAAATTTTTTACAGGAGGCCAAGCTATTCCTGAAGGAACAGTAAACTCATTCATTCATGTTATCATGTATGGTTATTACTTGGTAGCCGGTCTGGGACCGCAGTACCAGAAGTACTTGTGGTGGAAGAAGCATCTCACCTCAATGCAGCTCGTACGTATTATGCTTTGTCACTATTAGCGTGCCAGCGTAGCCAACTAAGTTTCTCGCCGGATCTTCTCAGTGGGTCGCGTTTCCGATCCGGTGGTAGATTCTGCGAAATACTGCTCTGACTAGGGACAGTGTTAGCAACACTCCGGCTTGAGTTTTGTGAGCTCACCTACACGTCAAGATGACGCTAAAATAGCCTCTTAAGGCTATCAGCATAGGTAGGGGAAAAAAAAAACGTGTAGAGAAGTAGTGATTTATATACGCCTCTCCAATAGGCCATATTATTATCCATTTCATTTAATTGCGCTAGACTCGAATATGGCACGTCCTTACGTGCTGAATGTATGAAATTTAACACCAGTTTACTTTATAGTATTGCTTATTTGCAGAAAAATATACTAGGTCTGAAAACATTTGATATAAAGGGTTTTTCATTGAGAACGCTCGAACTTAAAAATAAAATAAAATAAATCTGTTAATGTGATATTGCCACAATTTTTATTTTATAGTTAAAGTGTATTCGATGACATTATGTATGGAATTCAGCCAAATGGCCGCCGCGACTCCGCAGGTGATGTATCCTGGTGGACCAATTTTGTATGACATCTTCGCAGAAATGGGGCTCAATTTCACGAAGAGCGCGAGTTATGTTGACCTTCAGGGCGGCAACAGAGTGTGGTTTATCTGCATAGACTAGATATTTCACGCAGCCCTACCGAAAGTAGTCGAACGGTGCTAAGACACACGATCTCACGCGCCTTCGAATTTTTCATTCAATAAATTTAATGTTTCCCGTGTTGTATGCGAGGTGGCGCCGTCCTGTTGGAACCAAATGTTTGTGAGATCTATACCATCTATCCTAGGCGACCGATATTGTCCGATATCGGTCGCCAGTGAGCGCATCTTCGAAAAAATAAGAGCCGATGATACCACAGGACAAGCGTGTAGCGTTTCATGGTGACATGCCATGACTAAATATGTGTTCGTGCCAAATTTGAAAGTTATTGCTTTACCAAGATGGCCGCTATGAGCTGTCAAAGTTCGAGCGTCCCTATTGAAAAATCCTATTATCATTAATTTTACTACCTTTAGATTTCTAGGCATTAACATTAGTTGAACAAAAATAATGAAAAATATATTTTATCGATTGTGTTTTTCCAGATTCAATTCTGCCTCGTCTTGTATCTGAATGTCGTTGGACTGTTCTCTCAGAACTGCAATTACCCGAAATCACTGAACGTCATTGTGGTGACAAACTGCTTGGCCTTCCTATACATGTTCGGAAGGTTTTACTACAACAGTTACGTCAAAAACAATCGTGGAAAATCTGAAGTTGAAATAAAAGAAAGCTAATAAGGATCAACGAATATAAAATGTCTTTATCGCTCAATAACCTGCAAGTTATCCGAGATTTCTATCTATAGCTAGCGGTGGATGTCGACTAAAGACAATACATTCCTGTGATGTTTATCAAGTATCCTATTCAAAACTCACCCGCGCATTAAAGATTTGTGTAATATTACCGAGTATCTGTGAAGTCAATTGGGAATTACAGCATTAAAAATATTAGTATTGGAATTATCCGAAATTGTTTTAAATTTAAATGTAATGTAGTAGTAATCACAATTTTTTCACAATCACAAAATTTAGCAATTAAATGCAATTAAATGTATTTAAAGCATTTTTAATAAAAAGCATAAAAATCGTGGATGCGTTTAATATTTTGTAAACGCATTCCTGTTTGAGATTCTAAGATATTTCTGATCGTTTTTATATCAACTTTCAATTTTAAAATACATAATACCGGGACGCTCTCGATTCTAAGCGAATGTTTCGAATTCAAATGTGTAATAGATTAAACTACTATTTGCAATTTCTGATAAATACAGAATTAGATTTACTTTTGCAAATGAAATTGGAAATAAGTTTTTTTTTATTGCTAAGATGGGCAGACAAACTCACTGCCCATCTGATGATAAGTGGTTACGGTAGGTGGAAACGCACGACAAAAATAGGCAGGGTGGCGATACTTATCCGTGCGAGCTCACAAGGTGCTCTAAAACACTGGTGTTAATTACTGATTAAACAAATTAAAATTTTTGCGAGTTTGATTTTTGTTAAACGATATTATTCCTCGAAGATGTGCTAAGTTTTATTATTTTTCAGATAGGTGGACGAGCTTTTGGTCCACCTGGTCTTGAGTAGTTACCGGAGCCCATAGGCATCTACAACGCAAATGCCACCACCCATCTTGAGACATTAGTTCTAAATTGCAATTTTATGATATAACAGCAGCCGCCCTACCCTTCAAACCGAAACGCATTACTTCTTCACGGCAGAAATAGCTAGAATGGCGGTACCTACTCATACGGCCTCACAACACGCCCTACCATCAGTATACGTCCTACCACCAGTAATAGTATATATTTTATCAGGAAATTGTTACCTGCCTGCGGGATTCGACATCCAGCACTATCGTATCGCTCGACACGAATAAACCCGACAATGGTTTCTATTGCACCGACAATTTATTTGGATTCGTTAGGACATTCTTAGGGCATCGACGGTGACTGGCTTCTGCATGAGTGGAGTATTCAAGAGAATAGTTCGCAGCGGCCACGAGAAGTCATTGCATCGTGCCTCTACTCCGATATATAGCTCTGCTAAGGATCGGAATTGTTTCTAGAGCGCGAGACCCAGTTCGTAGTGAAGATCCACACATTCATCACGCACCACGGTGCTCCGGCAGCGATCCTGCAAAATCGTTATTGAATCCTCTAAAGAGACTCTATGGTGTGCGCTGCGTAACCGAAAACCACACACGCCTAGGCTTTGTCGGGATTTGTAAAGAATCACTTTATTACGAAGGGACGTTTTACTCCGCTTGCAGATCTGGCGAGGGTAAAGGCAGCGCGGTCGTGGACAGACTTCATATGAGGTGGAATGAAATTGAAATCTCTGTGAGAGGACACATAACGCCGTATTTAAATTATAACAATATATTGAAAATGGCGGCTAGAAGAAAGTTGCACTTAGCAGTCTTAATGTTTGGATTGATTTCGATACATGAACCTAGTAGCTACTTGTATGAGAAGTTAGATTGGAGAAGCACTCAGCCTAGGTATGGCCCTAGCTATTGTTAAGCCATTGTTGACGCCCATATAAAGAACAGCCGGTTTTCGGGGAGCGTTTAAATACGCAGCTACGCATTGCTGGAACGATCTCCCACCACCTATTCGTCACATTGGAACAAAACATGGCTTTATTTATCATTTGAAAGCATTTCTATTGGACTCACAAAAACTATTTTAATTTACAGTATTTATATAATGCTTGCTTGTCAAAATCTTCTTTTAATAAAATTGTTTTTAATAATTATGCAAGTGTAAATGTTGTGCTGCTTGCCAGTAATACTCGTAGTACGATCGTGCTTTATTTTATTTTCTTTGGTGTTTCGTTGTTAGCTGCCCACAGGTTGTTATTACTTTGTGTGCTTATGTATGTTTTGTATTTTTTTTATTGTTTTAATTTTTTTTTGTTTTGTTTTTCATATTTTTATATAAGGTTATACCACGTTCTAAGTCTGTACACACGTACCTAGCTTTTATTCCCGCAATGAACCAAAGGGAAACGAGGGTGACTGAAAATCAGCGCTGTTCGATTAATCAAATTTGAACAGCATTAGCTGAGCCACCTCCTTTTTTTCTTTTTTTAAAATTTAGTGTGAAAGGCGATAAATGATTTTATTAATGTCATCGGCTTCGTGGCCCAGGATATAAGTGACTAGGGGGAAGTTTTCTAAGCTTAATACAGAAGATGTGCATCAAGTTCCTGCTTTAAAAGAGTACGGCAGTCCTTATTGCTGGGTTGACTTCGATGGGCTATTTCCTGTATCATTAACTGGATTACCACTGATATTTGGGGTTTTTTCGCGATAAGGGACTTGTCACTACTCGAGTTGTAAACAGTCGTGTTATCAGTGAAATGGGCTGGCTGGGTCAAGGAAAACGGGGAAATGTTATTTTTAATTAGTTTGAAGAGGAGTGTAGAGAGGTTCCTTAAGAAACGAGTCCCATCGATATCCAAACGAACGGTTCGATTAGAAGTCTCACAAGGTGAGCATGAGACTATCCAAGACATCCATGTCGTTCAGTTTGTAGATCAAATAATTGTACCAGATTTTAATACATGTGTTTGTCTGCCTATTTTTTTCCGTGAAACATTCACGTATTCCGGTCTCAAAGGCTAGAAAGCCGTTAGTCTAATGACACTCAGACTTTGAATTATATTTTAAAATAGGCGAGATCATTCACTCGTATCTCTTTTTCGTCATCAATCGCACGCTTAAAATTTCACTCCTTTATTTCTAATAATTTCAGAGTTAATTCCACTAACCACTGTTGAACATAGGGCTCTGCAACTGATGTCCAGTACGACCGATTCGTTGCCACCTGCATCCAACGTGACCCAGTGATTCGTCTCCACTCGAGGACTCCACTCGACTTTCTGGTCCATCGGCCGTTCGATCTTCGCGCTATATGACCTGCCCACAGCCACTTCAGCTTGCTAATCCTACGGGCTATGTGAGCATCTTTCTCCTCATTTCTGATTCGGTCCCTCAGAGAAATACCAAGCTCTCGCCATAGCTCGCCGCGCGATACTAAGCCTAAAAAGATCCCTTGTTAAGCACCACGTAAGTAATCACTGGTAACACATATTGGTTGTAGATTTTTGTTTTAAGGCTCTGAAGGATTTTGGACGAATATTTAGTATATCTATTTTAAAAATCCATTCAATAATATAGATTATATTTATTTTTATTGTCGGGTAAAAGCCTCATGAATAAACTTGTGCTGAGTGGTAACCGGAATCCATAGACATCAATAACGTAACGCCGCCACTGATCTTAAGACATGAGTTTTAATTCTCACTCACTATAGTAAAGGGGCTGCAGTGAACTTCAAGCCGGAATCCAAAATGGCGGTACCTACCGTTATAACATAAAAATTAGTATATAAATAAAACGCTTTATACAATATGCTATGAATATTTAGCAGAATATGAGAAATAATTGGAACTTAAAACTAGTCTTAGTTACGTTTCTCGTAGAAGTCTTAAAGCCGTTGATCGTGCATGACTGTTCACTTATTTGACAAACAAAATTTCAATAATCATTGTGCATGTAAATTTATTCTAAGCATCTTTCCATAATGTCGATGAATATTTATTAAATGGACCGAATACATAGTGAAAGGTTTAGTCGACTGTTGTAGTCTATATGCTGTAGCCATGTTTAGATATACATATTTAAAACTTCTTTTACAATTAGTTATTGCATTTTTTTGTTGTCATCAAAATATTTCCGACACTTCGAATGCTCTACAATTTTCATGGTCACGGATGACTAAAGTGCTTTTTGATGATACTTTTTTTTTGGTTTTTTTTTTATTGCATAGATGGGTGGACGAGCTCACAGCCCACCTGGTGTTAAGTGGTTACTGGAGCCCATAGACATCTACGACGTAAATGCGCCACCCACCTTGAGATATCAGTTCTAAGGTATCAGTATAGTTACGATATTTGAATATTGTGCTAATACTCAACAGCATGATGACACAAAACTTAAAATTAGTTTACACTGAGTCTACAGCTCGCGAAAACTGAAGAAAACACTACATACTATGTTATTTATTACATTCATGATTAAAAATAAATATTTTCCATGAAAATTAATGAATGTAGTAAATTACCGTTTAGGTATACGATGCGGCCGACCTGATACTTACTGCTTATGGAGCCTTCAGGTGTAATTTTTTTCGGGCCGATAGCCGAATTGGTAGCGACGTGCCCGTTTCTAGGGGGCGCGCACGATATTCGTTAGGCAGCGGCTTGGCTTCGGTAGGCAACGGCTTGGCTCTGCCCCTGGCATTTCTGAAGTCCATGGGTGGCGGTAACCACTCACCATCAGGTGGGCCGTATGCTCGTCTGCATACAAGGGCAATAAAAAAAAAATGTAGGACTCGGTAGTCTTTAGACATGACATCGTAATTGCCACCTACCTTGATAAATAGATTCAAAACTCCAGCTGTACTTTCAGACCCTTCCCCTACCCCTCAAACCGGAAACCGAAATCGGAATGCAGCTTAGCGGTAGGAATTGGCAAGATAATGGTGCCTGTAAAACCATTGTATTTTTCGCGGAATATCTCTATGCTCTATAGTTATATCTATACTCTATACTCAGAGAAAGTTCAACATATTTTCCGATAAGCTCCTTAGTCGTCTTCCTCAATACCTACAAATTTAGGCGGAATTCTTTGTACACTACATAGCCAAAATAATAACACACTTATGTTTTTTAAGAACGTAAATTTAAAAACAAACGCACACCTCGCAATGCGCCACATTCGGGTTTAATTAAAATGTTAATAGAATTGATTGTATTCATCCTGCCGATAATGAAGTATTCAAATCAATGAAATCAATTCAGTTTCATTCTGACCGTCGCTATACACGGAACTTAACTTCAGAACTAAGCCAGTTTACATACTATTAACAACCAGAATAGGTTTTCCAAAAAAGTCAAAGAGTTAATTGAGCTCACCGATACTAATAATGGCTCTGATATTGAAGAAATCATGGGAAGCGTATCAATTACTGTTTGAAGAATTGCCTGGTTTGTATAGCCTTTTATTTGTGTTTCCTAGTTTGACATATTAATAAATGTAAATTTTGGATTCATAATAAAAAAAAATTCTTAACATGTCACTTGTTACCCAACGAATATAGTTTTTGGACTAGTTCACTAATTTTAAATTAGTATATAATCGAACTGTAAACAGATATTTGGTGCAGATATTTTAAAATTCCTATGGAAAGTTACAAGCAGGAACATAAATTTTATGAGAACAAGTCTATTTTGATGGGTCTACATTTTTAAATTTTTTAATCAATGGTGTATGGTTTATCGATGATGTGGCACCCAAAAATACTTGGACGGACTGTGTGAAAGAGAATTTACGTCCACGCAAACGCGTGAGAAGAGTGAGGGTGTAGAGATGACGTTATAAATAGACCAGAATAAAAAGAAGACATTTTGCCCTGACCACATAAGACGAAGAAGGAAAGATGGATCATTTGAAATTGGAGGCATATTGTGAGCCCGTACTAATATTTACCAACAGCTATATTATGTTTTTCCACACAGAAATAAATAAACTCTCTCGTAAAGATTGTAGATTTTTTTTAATAATCAATTGAGACACAGAAAACATTCCAATATTAATTCAAAATATTCCATTATTTCAGGAAAAATAATTCAACCACAAACTCGCGCTTACCGCATGCATAAAATATGAAGTACTTTTGCATAATACAAAGCTATTTGAACTACTATGGAACCTATTATTGTTGTTTGTAATTTAATTATTTAAGCGTCTTATTCAGTGCTATTTTAAAATTTTTATATTTTTAATATTCATTGGCTTGTAATTTATATTTTTATAGTTCGGAATAATTAAGAGCAACTGCCATCCCAATTTCAGTTCTGTGTTTTAGTATCACAAGTAGTATATAGCTCTTACATTAAGTGTAATAGAAATATAATATCTTTTCTCGAAGTATTATAAATTGAGGCAGAATACGTGTGGCATAGAGCTAAGAGATATTAACCTGCAATTATGTAGTTATCAAAGTCCAGATGTTAACAGATATGGCACCAATCATTTTGATACGTGAGTTTAAAGTCTCAAGTTCATTGTATCCAACGCTGTTCCAGGTTTTAAATTAGAACATCCTATACAATACGACCTACCAGCCATATTTGCCAAAATTTAAAATTTTACAACATTGATTTTATTTAATACACGATGCTATTCCTTAATTGTGAACTCCGTCCGCGCGATGCTAGAATAGCTCTAAGCTGCCAGCGAATAGGTAGGAGAAAAAAGAATCTTGGAAGTAATCCATGAGCACGTCTTTTATACGTTTTAGTTTAGACAATATGATATATGTTTCCTCCTCGCGTCGTTTCCTCACTGCTGAGGGTCGTGACCATTATAAAATATGTCGACAGGATTTTGCTCCTTGTAATGTTCCGTCAGCGCCTCCGATCATTGGCCGCATGAAGGGCGTCGTGGAATGGGATCTCTAGTGTGGTGCGGATTTGGTCGAACCACCTTGTCGGACTGCGCCTGCGCGGTCTCTTTCCCTCGATCTTCCCTGTCACGAATAGTCTTTCTAAGCTATCCGGTGTTTTCCGAGCAATATGACCGAAGTACTCGAGTGCGTGGCGAAGGCAGAGTGTGGACAGTCTAGTCTTATATATATGTTTATACGATGTGATCCTCGGCTTTGACATCCACATCGATTCATCATGACTCTCATCACTTGATCCCAGTACATCGAATGCCTTACGCAGCATCTTTGGTCGCTTCTAAGTAGATTGCTAATATAATGACTAAAACTTTGAGTTTATTCCAGATCCCCGGATGAAGAACCTACCATTGTTGGCGAAACCCTATGAAGTGATAACATTACTGACCCTCTACTTAATGTTTGTGTTAAAATGGGGACCGAAATGGATGGAAAAGAGGCCTCCGTTCAATATTGACAAAGTTCTGATTATTTATAACTTGTTACAAGTATTGGCCTGCTCTTATCTATTTGTCGCAGTAAGTAAATATTAAATTAATTAAAAAAATATTTAATTTTTAAGCAATTACATATTAAATCGGCAAACTTTTTACCATGCTAGAATCCTTAAAAAAAATATTTACAACTGCTTTTGACTAAAGCATGATTACCAAAATTGATGAACTACACTTACGTACAATTCTATGGACATAGTTAAGTCACCAACTACTATTATGAGATTCTTCCCTTCGCCCACTGGATAGAAGAAGGAAAGAATTTAACAGCCCTGCTTGCAGAAATTGATATGATTACGTTAACTGACAATGCCGGTGGAAGGTACTCTGCGAGCTGAGAGTTCAGGAACATTTGGTTACCCTGCTCCAGTCTGTATACTCTGAAAACCAAGGTATGGTCAGAATTGAGGTCACGCTCTCCATACCGTTATCATTTAAAATAAGTGTAAGATAAAGGTGTATATTATCTCCTATTTTACCTCCATATACGTTCAATATGATTGAGGAGTACATCATGCGACTATTGTGAGAGGACTTCCATTGGTGCAACAAAGCTCAAAAGCTTGCGTTCTGCTGCTGACAAAACACTTTTCACGTCCAACGAGGAAAAAATGTGCATCTTACTGAGCAAACTGGAATTTAACAGCATAGAAATAGGGCTTCTCATGAACAAAGACCGAAGCCATGATGTTCGATGGCAGCCTTTCCCTCACTATGACCACTAAGCTAAGCCTGGTAGTCGTAAAGGATGTGTCATATCTGGGCTCCTTCATAGATAGTAACGGATCCTGTGAGAAGTACATCGGAAGGCCGCTTGGTGTAGCAAGCAGTGCTATGTCCCAAATGGACCGCGTTTAGGCGTACAAAAATATTTCAAGGAATAACCAAGAACTAGTTCATCACCTCCGTCGACTTTTCTATTTTTCTTTACGGTGCAAAAACATGGACCCTCAAGAAAGACAACCGCCAACGCATCGACGCATTTGATATGAGGTACTGGAGGAAAATGCTCGGGATTCATTGGACAGAACAGAGATCCATTGTTATCCAGTTCAAGTTTCAGATACGGCTCAGCTCATTTTTTTTCGGACGGAGGAATTTCGAGTTGTTTGAACATATAGAAAGAAAGGTGATAATTTAGAAAAGCTCCTGGTAACCGACAATGTATGTGGAAATAGGTCCAGAAACAGAAATTCAATGCGCTGAACAGTCCAGAGACGCTCTCAACGTTTTAATCCACGATGCCATCCAAGCAGCCAAGGATAAACAAAGCTGGCATAGGATAGTCCCAGAGAAAGTTATTCAGGGAGGCCACGACCCTCAGTATTGAGAACTATCGATGCAAAGAGGAAGAAGCATATTTCAGATTTCATGCGACAAATAACGTCGAAGACGTCCTGTGCCATTGTTACATATGTGTGATCGCGATGTTGTCAAATATCTGATCAACTTAAACAAATTGGCTCAGAATCCTACTCCAGTTTTAATCTGTTCAGCAAGATGTCATCTGTAATCACCACTTCCACATGTTTAATGATCCTAGAGAATATCGGAAGTCCGCATGAGTGGGTATTATCATCTCACTAATTTTTGCAGCCGAGCATGGTGATTTCTGGTGTAAAGACACGGAATAGGCAAATCCGTTCTTTAAAATATCCGGTAATCACTGAACACCAATGGAATCGCGAGTTATTTTATGTGCCGATAAAAAATTTGAATCACATCTTGGTATTATTTCCCTAATAGACTATTTGTAGATTCAAATCCCTGATGTATTTTATTTTTCTCTTCTTCGTCACGTTTATAGAAAAAATAGTTGAATTAATTGTCACCTTACATGTCGCATATACCTATTTTCAGACTAATAAAATAGAAATTAATAAAGAAAACCTATACTCGCTTATTTATTTAGAATATCACATAGAATATAATATATATCATATAGAATACCAAAATAAAAAAATAAAAAAACGAAAAAAAAGATGTGTGGTGTCGTGGGACACCGGATAGGAACGAAGTTCCTTATTATAAAAATATATTTTTTCAAGTTCTATTCGAGGTATAAAGAAAATAAAACTGGAGGTTTCGACAACAGCCGACGATCATTCGGTAACGTGCGAACTTATTGTGGTACACTTCATTCACGGTTGTTTGCATAAGAATTAGTGTATTGCGCAAACGGACGCTCTGAGATCGTGGTCAATGAATGATAAAAAAATATGTTATTTTTTGTACGTTATTACAAAGCTGAATCGTACACTGTGTGCATTACTAATAAAAATCTTACGTTACGGACGTTTTTTCCCGGTTAGGGTACCCCTCCGCATTCTCCCATAAGGAACTTTGTTCCAAAAAACATTAATAATTAATAATTAAATAATTTAACTTTACAAAAAGACAATAAGAGGCATTGGAGTATAGATTCCGCCTTTGCTCTAAATGAAGCGGAAAACCCTCGTTCTCTCTCAAATTTTAAAAACCTTGTGTGCTCTGTTAAGACCTCTGTTTTTTGTTTTAATGTGATTGTTGCTCCGTTTAATAAAATTATTAACTAATTTACGTTTTTTTTTTTGTTTTTTTTATTGCCTTTGTAGGCAGACGAGCATACGGCCCACCTGTTGGTAAGTGGTCACCGTCGCTCATGGACGTCAGCAATGCCAGGGGCAAAGCCAAGCCGCTGCCTACCATAAAGTACTCTCCGCAAGCCTCGTTTGAAGAAGGACATGTCATAGCGCTCGGAAAACACCGTGGAGGGGAGTTCATTCCAAAGCCGCATGGTACGTGGCAAAAAAGATCTTTGGAAACGCACTGTCGATGAACGCAGCGGTTCCAGATAATATGGATGAACTCTGCTCCGATGGCGGGAGGTGCGATGATAAAAATGCGCGTGCATAAGAATACAGCTAACCTTTGTTTCCAGTCTGCCTACGTCTGGGGTTGGAAGTACAAATGGATATGCGAGCCAGTGGACTTCTCTTACAACGATGATGCAATTTTTGTAACAAGATTGACTTATTTGTATTTTATTCTCAAATTACTAGATCTAATGGATACCGTGAGTATTTAGATTTCGTAGCCTTTGTTGAGCTCTTTATGGGAGTTTTTTGGCGGAAAAGTCATTGAGGTATTCTTTTCATTTGGGGCAATGGTGATGGAGAGAGTCGTCGTGGCCTAACGGATAAGACGTCCGGTGCATTCATGTTGAAGCGATGCACCGGTGTTCTAATCCCGCGGGCGGGTACCAATTTTTCTAATGAAATACGTACAAATGTTCACGATTGACTTCCACGGTGAAGGAATAACATCGTGTAATAAAAATGAAACCCGCAAAATTATAATTTGCGTAAATACTGGTGGTAGGACCTCTTGTGAGTCCGCGCGGGTGGGTACCACCACCCTGCCTATTTCTGCCGTGAAGCAGTAATGCGTTTCGGTTTGAAGGGTGGGGCAGCCGTTGTAACTATACTTGAGACCTTAGAACTTGTATCTCAAGGTGGGTGGCGCATTTACGTTGTGGATGTCTATGGGCTCCAGTAACCACTTAACACCAGGTGGGCTGTGAGCTCGTCCACCCATCTAAGCAATAAAAAAAAAATTAAAAAAAATCAGCAGTCCCGATTTAGAATTTCTTCTGTGTTATGGAAACTGTTATCCGTGAACGAAACTAAAACATCTCGATATGAAACATCAAATATATTAAACAAAGATACTAGATTACGATTGGAACACTCAAATACAGTTGTCCAGTACTCATTTCTCCCAAGCGACCGTGACGACAAACATTTTAAGGTATCAGAAATGTCAGCATTAATACAATTACTATAAAAAAACGTGTGATTGAACCGTAAAAGTATTTTGGTATATAATGTCTATGACTCGCGAAGATTGAAAAAAATACCACATTACTGCAGCTAGACCGACAAGACAAAATTGTCGTCCAAATTTGTCGCTCAAAACCATTAAATCCAATGAAGTTTGTGGCGTAGTTAAACCTAGTTACATTTCAATGTATTTTTTACAGTGATTTTTAACAATGAGGTGTTAAAGGTATATATCGGGTCAGAGATCTTGACCTAGTCACGAATACATACAATTATCGGAACAAAATGATCTAGAAGTGCATTTTGATGTGAAACATCTATAGCCGCACGTAAAACCGATTTCTGGAGTGGCGACGCACGCCGTGGCGACGCGTCGCCATGCGCAATCGACTGTGCGATTCTCTCCCACTCGATCCGGCGTCAAGCCATCTCTCTCGCTACACTGAGCTCGGATACCTATAGTGTATACTCCGTAGTGTATACAGTGTTGTTTACTACAGTACACATGACCTGTGTTTTACTTGAAAACAAATTATTTTTTCGTAAGATCTTATTTTATCATTATGACATATTTAGTTCCTATCACAATCTGTTCTTTTCTGCATATTACTTTTACAAAATAATGTCGATGTTTCACATCTGCCAGGCGTCCCGTGACGGCTCACATTTTTTTTAATTTCAGGTGTTCTTCGTTCTGAGGAAGAAATTCAATCAAGTATCTTTCCTTCACCTGTATCATCATACAGGAATGGTGCTTCTCGTTTGGGGAGCTAATACCTATATTCCTGGTAAATAAATCTAGGATGATGTTAAATTAATTTTAATTTTTGTTGTAGTGTTACTGTCATTATTCTGCATTGAAAACTGAGCCACCAGTATTTTTTTATTTATCTATACGTTTTGTAGCCCATGATCACCTTGCCCATGGTCATCATTCAAAGGAAGGATTAGCACAGCCAAACTGCTCCCTATACCTTACGATATTATAACTCGTCTGATGTTGGACATTTATTAGTATAATCCATTTGACATTAAAAGTTAGGTTATAATCCTAATATAATCTAAAATTATCACACATTTCATTAAACACTAAATTTAGTGCTCGTAGGGTCAACCAAAACAATGTGTTTGCATTATTAATTTACAAAAACAATATATTATTATATTATCTCGTAATCCAATTACCCGAATGTATCGCACCTTTATCGAACCGGCAGTCGTCAACTGAGTTGAATATTTTTAATACGCTTTTATTAGCTTCAGACGTATATTTGTTTGTAACGGAATCTTTGAACATGATTTTGACCTCCTTCAAAGTGTCGGTTTAACTCGAAATTTTGTATACTTATTAAGGACCGATGACAATTCAACTATAAAAAAATATTGAAAAAATTTAAATTCAACTGAAAAAAGAAAAATAAATAATAGTTTATAAAAAATAGTTTATAGAAAATAAATTTGAATTAAAAATAGTTAAAAATGATTTTACTGTAAAAAAGCGTGACGTTTATAAAAAATGTTTAAGGGCATCCTCCATGTTAATAGTAGGTTAAGTAGTATAATTGTTTAATGTATATTGTGAGTAAAATTGTTTCCTTATTATAAGTTAGATTAGTTTTCGTTAACGTATTGTATTCTCCTATAGTTCTAAGGAACGTTGTGTACAAACATACATTTGTCTTTTTTAGTCGTGCGCACATGACTTATGTTGCAAGTCAGTTTTATTTTTTAGTTTATTTATTTTACTAGTAATTTTTGTGTATCTTTTTAGCTTGTAATGTGTATTGTGTGCCCAATACAAAAAAATCTTATACCTTTAAATGAGTAATTCTTGTATATATATAATCTGAATCTCGGAAACGGCTCCAACGATTTTCATAAAATTTTGTATACAGGAGATTTCGGGGGCGATAAATCGACCTAGATACGATTTATTTTCAGAAAATGTTGTTTTATTCGTGTTTTCAATAATCAACTCTTCACGACATCTATTGGCGAATAATAATACTATTTTTCTTAATTGAGGACAACTAACCAAGATGGCGTTATCAAAAAAAAAACCGAGCAAAGCTCGGTCATCATCTGGTAAAATCAAAAAGATTATATGTATCCTTAAAATTATTTTTTGTTCTAGGTGGTCACGGTACGTTTATTGGGGTAATAAATTCCTTCGTCCATAGTGTCATGTATTTCTATTATTTCCTGACAGTGGTCAATCCGAGTTATAAGCAATCAATTTGGTGGAAAAAGCATATCACGCAACTTCAAATCGTAAGTATTCCGTAGTTTTTATTTATTTTATTGCCCGTGTAGGCAGACGAGCATGCGGCCTACCTGATGATGAGTGGTTACCGTCGTTCCTGGACGTCATCAATGTCAGGAGCAGAGCCAAGCTGCTGCCTGCTGATCATTTTTGTCTGAACATTAACTGACTGTCCTGCGGCCCACACGATCTTAATACGTATATTTCAAAACAGTTTTCGTCATTAGCTACCTACGTTTTTTTATTTTAAAACACGTTAATGGTTCAATTTTATTTCTGAGGGTAGGAAATTAAGCTTAATTCTAACCTGGTAAAATCTGCTTATCCTAGCGTTAACCTTGAGACATCAAGTCAAAGTATCAATTATTTTCTGATAACGACTATTTTGCCCTTTAACACAGATAAGTGCTATATGGTGGATAAGGTTTGTAGCCTTGTAGGTTGTTGTTGTTGTCTATGTATACAAATTAGTACGGATATATTGTATTTATTTTATCACACATAGTTATTGCGATAATATAGAGCCGCTTGCTCGTATGACGTCCAGAATACGTAAAAAAAATAGGGCTTTTATAGAAATACGAAGTATGTCTCTAAATTTTTAATAATAGGCCAGTTTTTTACTTCGTATTCGCATTATAAATTTATAACGTTTTTAACACAGAATAAAATATATCTTTCACTAGGTCTTACGTAAGATTGAATGAGGCTGCTAATCCAACCATTTTAATTATTTTACAGCTTCAATTCTTCTGGTGTGTTGTTCATATGGGCATCATTGTGTTTAAGCCAGACTGCGAATATCCGAGATGGACCAGTGCAGTTTTTCTACCTCAAGACTTGTTCATGCTAGTTCTCTTTGTAGACTTCTATATCAAAACGTACATTAAGAAACCAAAAGCTAAACTTGAAGATAAAAACGACTCGAACAGTAAATATGTTGCAAATGGTAGCACCATAGCTGAGACGGCAATTGATAGCAACAGTATAGAAGATAGTAAAAAGGTTCTAATCAATAATGAAAATAGCATTAGTTATACCTTAGAAGATAAATGTGAATTTGAACAATTGAGCAATGCTATTTTGAAAGTAAGAAAATTAGGTGCGCTGAACAAACCTAACAATGATAAAAAAATGAAGGAGGATAAGTTTAAAAATGGGAATCACAAATAAAATGTTTCGTTTTACTGATTTGGAAGTTATAGTGTGCAATAAAATTTGAGATAATCAGAACGAGTTTTGTTTGTTTTTGGGAATCCACCCTTTAATTTTCATTGTTATGCTTGCTTTGTTATGAAGATAATACCACCACATAAGTTCGTAAATACCTTACTAAAAATATTCATGACACAAATTAAAGGAGAAAATATAGGAAACCGTGCTGGAGAATATGAAGATACCGCTATGGACGAAAGATAGGAAGAGCCTAGTATTTTGAAAAATATGCGATGGTCTATTTTCTGATATTAGCTGACAGGCTATTATTTCACCATTTTACTTTTGCTCTGAATATTGGCAGTATGTGTGATCCAAAATATAATCCTTTGAAGGAAGCCATCTAATTCTGTGTATTCGAATTCATAAGGATAAAATAAAAGTACTAGATAATATATCGGTCGGAATGTGTCTTATTGTAAGGTGAAAGATACAAGTAAAGAGGCTGCCCCTTAACTGAAATATGACGGCGCCACTAATAGCTTGGTCGAGTGGATAGTACCAGATTTTTCTCCGTGAAATGAAATAAATGCTATATCTGTCCCTTGTTGTAGGCGTACCCATACTTTCAGTAGATAATCAATATCGAATGAAAAATAATATCAATCTATTCTCAGTTTGATCACATTTAAACAATAACAAAAGGTTATCAATAAATAAAGAGTATATATAATATGTTGTCTCAAATACATGATAGTATGTGTAATGTTTTTTTTTATTTTATTGATTTAATGTATTTTTATGTTTAATTAAAAAAAAAAAAAACATACTGCTCTCCTTCTCTACATTCTCTATAAGTGTGGGAAGTTCCATACTCCTCGGGCCGCGCAATTTTCGTAAAAGGACTACAAAGTTTTTGCTTCACGTATATAGATATTGCTATTTATTTCTCCTGACCTATCAGTGTAAATACGACTGTCGCTCATAAGAGTATCATTTTATTGCCTTTTTCAATGAGCACATCGCCCAGCTGGTGAGCATTATAGTTCATGTGCCTATTGATTATTGGTTACTCATGAACATCAGCACAGTCAGGATAAGATCAAACTACTATTTAATGCCGAGCGCTCTGAACCAGTTGCAGTGGGCTGGCCATATATGCCGCAGAATTGACGATCGCTGGAGCAGACGGGTTCTCGAGTGGAGACCGCGCAGCGGAAGACGAAACGTGGGACGCCCCCTGGCTAGGTGGTGCGTTGACGGACTTTCGGCGCACACTGCGGTACCGTAGGTCTGGTGTAGCCGGTGTGGTGGAGCTCGATGGGGTTTAGTCGGTAGTTGGTTTTGCGGGACGAGCGCTTCGCGCGCCTTTTTCAGGGCGTAGTCTCCTGCGAGGAATTCGGGGAGGTGGGAGACCTTGGCCCTCCTCGACCCCCTCTTCCTCTCAGGAGGCGCCGGAGTCCGACACAACCTGGTTCGTTACCCCCCCGGAACGGGTATCCCTAAATGGATTCCCTAACGTTAAAAAAAAATATGTGGTGCGATGACCTCCGAACGGTAGCCGGCAAGAAGTGGATGAGGAGAGTCGCAGATCGGGCTCAGTGGTGTGGATTGGGAGAGGCCTACGTCCAGCAGTGGACGACTGTGGGCTGTCGATGATGACTCTGAACCAAAACTTATACGATAACTTACTGAATTATCGCACTTCATGCTATTTAGTACACTGATGATTTTACAGGATCACGTAACACCCCCGACGAGTCAAACAAAGGTGATGCAGAGAAATTGATAATAAGTGCTTCTCCTATAAAAAAATTACAACATTAAGCAGATAAATCTAAAATTTAATTATCCGATTCTCCGTCTGATAAATAATATACTAAATATTACGTTACATCAATGCAAGAATGTAAGCCGTATTCTTCAATTTTTAATTAGTTCTCTAGTGACAGACACGCGCCATTTGAATTTTAATTGTAGGCAAATGTAACGCAAATACAGCCCTTATACAAGTACGTCACGTAATTACAATAGCAGTATTACAACGTTGGAAAAAATAATAGCATGAGCTAAAAGTACTAGGTACGTGCTATGAAATTGATAAGTGTTCGCTCAATGTTCAATATTCAACCGTAATTGCTGACACCTAAAGGTTTAGATTCATTTTGAAAACTTAAATAAATACTTCATCAACATCAACAAAAAATTAAAATGAAATTCATTGATTACACCAAAACTACCTACTCTTTACTGGTTTTAATCAAAATATAAAGAAATTCGATTGAAATGTTTTGTTTTTGCCTATTTATGTAGACTAGTGGTTCCCCAGTAGACGAAATTCGACTATCATTAACTGAGATTATAAGTTTGAACATTACTATTGGTTCTATTCTCAAGGCCTATAGATAGATATAGATTTCGCCAAGACTACACTGTAGACAAATAATAATAAAGACAAACAATATTAATCTATTCTCAATTTTACCACAGACTTTAAACACATAACAAAGAATATATATGCGTGTTGTGTCAAATACATGGTAGTGTGTGTAATGTTTTTTATAATTGATTGAATGCAATGTTTATGCTTAATTAAAAAAAATATTAACATGCTGCACAACTTCTCTTCTACACGTGTGGGAAATTTCATAGCCCTCCGTCCGCGCGATTTTCGTAAAAAGGGGTACAATTTTTTTACTTCACGTATTAATATATAGATCACCTAAAAACCTTCAACTATCACAAGCAAATACGAACCAGGGCTCCATTCTATGTTATGTGTTTCAGATAAAAAAAAAACACGTGTGCCACTCGGGGACTGCCGCGGTAAAGCTATTGCATAGTATTTTTTATCAACTTATGCAATTATAATTAGACAATAATAATTTAATATTAAAACAATAATAAAATAAGACAATGCTATATTTATAAACATTAAACAAAAGCAAAACATTAACTGTCCCCTTCACACTTATAAGCTAGACCGCGCAAGAAATAGACGGGCAGACTTTTCATGATGCGCATGCAGTGCGACGTCACGCCGCGCGCTTATTCACAACTACACAAGCGCAACGTGTAAATGAGTTGAACGCGAGCTACATGGTAGGCGGAGTGGGAGCGTTAGGTTTTATTTTCGTTACGGAATTTCTTGATTCGGTCGCCGCGCTCAAAGCCCGCGATAAAAGCCATGCAATAGCTTAAAAAATAATTAATCGAATAATGAAGCAATATGACCGCCTTTCTCACAGTAAGCGATATTAACACTTGAAATTTATATGTACAAACATTCTTTACAAGCCTGCATGAAACGATACGCCATTTAATGGCTACAGCTACGTTACAGAAATTTGTTATTTCTGTATCAATGTAGTACAATTAGAGAAAATCTAAGGGCTCCGTGCTCGGTATACATTGCGTGTTAGAAGTTTATTGTATATTAGTAAAGCGGTCGATACACCGCAGTGCTGCTTCACGCGCGACGTCAAACGGACGGTTCTGTATTTTCGTTTATCAAACCTATTCCGAGCGACTTAAAGGGTTTCACGGGTGAGTTTTTTAATGTAATTTACGAGGGCGGAAGTTTGAATGTTGCTTAGATTTTAGGTCATGGAATATTGATATAGTGAGGGGTTCAGTTTTGGAGTTTTGTTGTGTATTTCTTATTTGTTATTTAAGAGCTATTTGTTTCTGTAAACTATTCTTGTTAATGAAAGTATTTGTTAGCTTTTTCGTAGATTTAACTGAAATGGAAGGAAACTCTTGGTTTTTTACGGTTCCTTGAAGTCGAAAAACAAAAAACTCCTAGTTTTCCAATCATCCCTCAGAATCCTACAAGTCAGTGGTGAAAATGATCCTTGCTTGTGATTAATATTAATTTAATAAATGCTGATGAAAACACTGCATTAAATTTACGTGAATTTCACCACACATATTAAGGAAATTAATTCGAAATTGTAACAGTAAAATGTACATTGCAACGGTAATTACACCAGAAATAGACCCCAGTATATCTATGTGAGCTCACAATTCACCCTATAATCCAATTCTCTGAAATTTATCGCAGTGTATTAAAAAACAATTGGTAATGTTTCCAAAGAATCGGAAAATTTATAGTAAATTTATTTAAGTAATGCAAACGGCTACAATGCTCATGCAACGGGGGTGCATAAATTGGATCTTTTGAAATTCTTACAATAAGCCTACAATAATAATCCACTGAATCTCTTTCTATTTTAAATTTATTTCATTATTGCATCTGCATCAACATTCAATCTCAATAAAATGTTTAGTTGCTTATTAGAATAAATGGCTAATAGACTCTATATTCTCTAGGGCAGTTTTATAAGCTGCAACCTGAATTAATAAATTTTTTATTGTTTTTAATTTACAAGATCGAATGCGCAAATGAACAAAACAAAACGAATACTATCGAAGAACTAATTACAAAAACAATTGAATTACGAATGTAAAATACTTCATAAGTACATTAGCACCAGTCGACCTACTGATTTCTAGTCGATGGACCTTTAGACAAGCGACATACTTTGTATATTATTATTCTTTGATTTAGTACCTTCATTAGATATTTCATAAGATTCATCGTTCTATTAACACCAATCTATTGTGTTCTTTGTATCAATGAACCGATTAACTTTTGCGACGACTGTAAATTAATCAGTTCCAAACGAACCATTTACTACAATGTTGTTTGTATTAGAGTCGAATTTGGTATGATTTCCACAACGCAATATAATCTATTCGAACTAAGAAACATTTAAAAGCAATGATGCTACAAATGATATAGGGCGTTGTGCAAGGAAAACTTGTAGGATACATTCAAAAGGATTCGTTTAAAGAGAAACTTTCCTTCCTTCTTAATTAACAATGGATCGATGTATAGACAATGGCAATGACATTGGACAGTAGTTTAAAATAGAAATGCCTTTGAACATTTTGAACTACACAATTTACGGTAATGTAGCAATCGGTTCTCGTGATTTAAAGGTTTTTTTATCGCCGATTTTCAAAAGTTGAAACTTTAGAAATATTCGTATTCAAAATTTTCTGTGTCTGAAATAATTAAATTTGATTGAATTAATAATTCACGCATGGAACTCAGAGTCTTCCGCAATATTGACCAAGAACATGCCTCACAGCCAGTTCTCAATATTGGAATCGAAAGGACTGAATAAGGTGTATTGAGAACTATAGCTCACCTTCTCCGTGTTGAAAGAACTGGCTACCAATATAGACCAAATTTATCGCTTTTTGGAAACTATTGTTTTGCCTAATAATTGATATTCGGCCAGAGTCACTGATACCTGAAGATATAAGTAGGGAAGGATATAAGTAGGTTCATTTCTACGAAACAAACAATCAGGAAAAGAAAATTTGTTCACAAACAGAGAATATAAACGTAATTAATTGTTTTGACTTTGCCTATTTATATTTAGTTTACTTTTTACTTCATTACTCAGGTTAGCCAAATTTAAATATGAAATTCACGATATTTATTTAGAATTTGTTTGTTAGTCTAACATCTATAAATCATCTATATTTAAAAAAATCTAACGGTTAAATAGCGCTGGTATTTCATACTGAATTTAAAATCGGAATTCGTATAAAGAAGGTCTATTAGTCAGCAGTAGGCGTAAGTTCTTTCCGTACTTGAACAATCTTAAACAACAACAATTGCGCTTGTCCTGTCTTCTGCATGATTCATTGTTACAGCTAATTTATCATCATTGCTTTCGTCTAACTGAGATTTCGCAGACTATAAAATGATGTCACCTTTGAACTTCTTTTTTTTAAATAGTATTAAAATTACAAGTTATTATTAATGACGGTTGTATTAATAATTATCAGTTCTATATACCATGATAATAATACCTAGTGTTTGTCAACTGAAACAGTTTCAGTAACGTATATCTTGTTTGCGATTGTTATAAACGAAAAAGAGCATAAAGAAGTTTCAATTGGATATTAATAGTGCACCGGGTATTGGAGATATTAATGCAGATCTAAAGGCTAAAATTCTTATTGTACTAATGTGGAAGATGATAAGTAATACTACTGCTTCGGTTTTAGTTAAAATCTCCGGTATTATGTACTTTTTGAAGTGTTCTTTAGGCGCTTTGAGAATAAAATTTAACTCGCGACAGATTCGTTACGGCTAGAGAGAAAAGATACAATTTAGGAAGAGCGAGAGTGAGAAAATAGACAGAGCGTCTCGCGAACCACTTGACCGTGGACAAAGTGAGCTAGGTCATTTCTTTTATACACAGCATTCCCTACTACGAAAGAAATTTGATTTGATGAATGAAAAATTAAGAAAACCACAAAAGAAGTGTCACTTCTTTCACGTTGACCAAGTTGCGTACCATTTATTTGTATTTACAATATAATTTAACACGTAAATAATTTTTTTTATTGCTTAGATGGGTGGACGAGCTCACAGCCCACCTGGTGTTAAGTGGTTACTGGAGCCCATAGACATCTACAATGTCAATGCGCCACCCACCTTGAGATATAAGTTCTAAGGTCTCAAGTATAGTTACAACGGCTACCCCACCCTTCAAACCGAAACGCATTACTGTTTCACGGCAGAAATAGGCGGGGTGGTGGTACCTTACCCGTGCTGACTCACAAGAGGTCCTACCACCAGTAAATACATAAAATGCAATCGGAAAAGTCCAAACAAAATGAGTGAAAATATTCGTAACTACGATTGCTACGGACACAGTGAGCCCGCACGCGTTAGTTACGACCATCCTTCCTGTTCATTCCAGTTTGATGCTGATTTTACATTACAATGTAATTAAGATTGCGAATTCAAGTGTCAAGGTTTTTTTTATTTATTGCTTAGATGGATGAACGAGCTCACAGCCCACCTGGCGTTAAGTGGTTACTGGAGCCCATAGACATCTACAACGTAAATGCGCCACCCACCTCGAGATATAAGTTCTAAGGTCTCAGTATAGTTACAACGGCTGCCCCACCCTTCGAACCGAAACGCATTACTGCTTCACGGCGGAAATAGGCGGGGTGGTGGTACCTGCCCGTACGGACTCCCAAGAGGTCCTACCACCAGTACAATTATTATGCTTATGCATAATTTTACACTTCTGTAGTAAAGCAATAGTGCGTACCATTTTGAAGAGTGCAATATAATAAATCTTTCGATCCTATATCTCAATATGGTTTTGACGATATTCACAGGTGCCTCGATAGTTCTTCAGCCTGTAAACAATACACCAACTTAATGTAAACGTAACAATTCATCAAATATTCTCAAAGTAATTCTCAGATTTGACAGATACTACTTAAAGAATGATTCTGAACAAACCATATAAAACACAATTGCCTTGTGGTTGTGATTCAAGGCCAATCTATGATACAAAGAAACTATAAACCGACATTACTGCAGAATACTACCAGACCTTTCGTGAACATAAAATGACGCACTGCGGAATAGTCAAGCAATGCAGTAGATTTTCCACTAAAGGATAATATTATTTCTAACCACCAAATGACTTTGATTACTGTATTGTCTGGTTTGTTTCGGTGTAAACCGACTTTAAAAAATGTAATCTTTGGAAAAAGCCAGCAAAATATTTTCTCTTTAAGTTATCTATACATATAAAAATGAATTGCTGTTCGTTAGTCTCGCTAAAACTCGAGAGCGGCTGGACCGATTTGGCTAATTTTGGTCTTGAATTATTTGTGGAAGTCCATAGAAGGTTTAAAAGGTAAATAAATATGAAAATGCTCAGAATTAAATGAAAATAACAATTTTGTTTTTCCTTTGATGTCCCCCCCGTCGGACGGATTCCTTTTGTTTCTTTTAAGTTGATTTTATACAAAAGTTCAGGTCTTTTTATCGATTGAGGCACTATGAAGTCTGTCGGGTCAGCTAGTCTATTATATTTTGGAGTAGTAGTGGTTGATTTTGTGAAATTAGATTGAAAATTTATACTGCGTCGCCCAATACCCAAAATGTTAAGTATTAACTTTAATTGGTCATAGCCCGGATATAATAATATAAAACAACACAATCTCGTTTTTGGTTCTTCCGCTCCAAAATGTGCATAGCAAATAAAAGTCGCACCCAATTTAAGATTTAAATCCAACTACCAGAAAACAAGATGAAATATTCCGGTCACGATGCGCTAGTATTAGAAGAGCCATATGGAGTAGAGTCTTCACCCACAGTTTGATTATCATTTTCAAATCGGGCTTCAGTAAGTAGAAACAAGAAAATTTGGATAGAACTATATTGTATTCTATTCTAGTTACATTGTTTCATCGTATACGTGAAATGAAGAGCATTGATAACTGAAAACAAGCATTTGCAAGTCGCAATCCTTTAGTATATTACATTTAATAGTTGTTAATAAAATCAAGTGACATTAAAACTCCTTTATTAAGTCGTGTTTTTTATTGTCATTATAATAATTCAGGTAGCATAATACTCCAATTTCGACAAATAATACTTTACTCATTCATCGTGACCACGAAAATTACAAACTATTCGAAATTTCAGAATTAAGAATAACAATGATAAAAACCGTTAATTTTGTTTAATATATGTCTATTAAGGACTCGCGAAGAAAATATTTGTTACAATATGACACTATAGTAAATTTTATAATTTTATTTTTGAAGTGAAACTTCCTTATCGGCGTTGGAAAAAAATTTACCGTCACATTTTTCGGTTACGCGTCACATTTTTCCGTTACGCGCCATCTTTTTTGTATTCATGTCTATGATAATAAAATCCTTTTGTTTAAACTTTATCTAATTTAACTTTTTTGTATTCATGTCTATGATAATAAAATCCTTTTGTTTAAACTTTATCTAATTTAACTTTATTTAACCAATTTCTAGAAAGTTGCATGTAGATCATTTTTCGAAAAATAAGGCCATAAAGAAGTTTCACTTCTTACGTGTGTACACTAGTACACGCACACATTTATTTTTTATTTTTTCCTACCTATGCTGATAGCCTTGAGATGCTATTTCAGCTTCTCCTTGACGTGTAGGTGAGCTCACGGGGCTCAAGCCTGACGACGTTGCTAACAGAAACCCTAGCAAGAGCCGTGCTTCGCAGAATCTACCACCGGATCGGAAACGCGACCCACTGAGAAGATCCGGCGAGAAACTCAGTGGGCTGTATGGGTTAAGTTCACTCGTCGAGATCTTCGTCATAAGCGACGGGCTCGACGAGGACGGTGACCGATACTTGTGGTGCCTAAAAGCACCGTTAGTGTATCGGAAGGATCCGAAATGATGTGTATTGGGCGATACTGACTGCTTTCCATTCGGTCCATAAGATCGGGAATGGACTTTGTTCGGTTTTAGTGAGTCGTTTACGTAATTAATCAAACAAATTTTACGGTTTAATCCCGCGTTTGCTTCTTCACTATGCTATCACTAATTTTTTTTAATTGTTTGAATGGGTGGACGAGCTCACGGCCCACCTGATCTTTTTTTTATTTTTATTGCTTAGATGGATGGACGAGCTCACAGCTCACCTGGTGTTAAGTGGTTACTGGAGCCCATAGACATCTACAACGTAAATGCGCCGCCCACCTCGAGATATAAGTTCTAAGGTCTCAGTATAGTTACAACGGCTTCCCCACCCTTCGAACCGAAACGCATTACTGCTTCACGGCGGAGATAGGCGGGGTGGTGATACCTACCCGTGCGGACTCCTAAGAGGTCCTACCACCAGTGATTACGTAAATTATAATTTTGCGGGTTTGATTTTTATTAGACGATGTTATTCCTTCACCGTGGAAGTCAATCGTGAACATTTGTTGAGTACGTATTTCATTAGAAAAATTGGTACCCGCCTGCGGGATTCGATCACCGGTGCATTGCACCAGACGTGCTTTAGGCTACGACGACTGAAGACTATAACAAGTAAAAATAGTTTATATTTCTTTATTGTGTATTATTGTATTGTATGTTGCTAAGAATTGCATAATATATTCCTCTTTCGGATTGACGAAAATTAGTAGAATACTCGTTTCGATACTGAATTACTATAACTAATGGTCCCCCGGTAGTTGAAATTCGACTATAATTAATTTAAATTATAAGTTTGTACACTGTTATGACTCTATTGTCATAGACTATTATTCTTCTATAATCACAGATTTCGCCAAGATTACGCATTAGACAAATATTAATAAAGACAAACAATATTTAATCTATTCTCAATTTGATCACAGACTAAAAGCAATAAGAAAAGTATGACAATAAACGAAGTCTGCATGCGTGTGTATGTCAAATACATGGTAGTGTGTGTAATGTTTTATTTATCGATTTAATGTATTTTTTATGCATAATTTCAAAGTAACATATTAATATTCTGCACTCCTCTATATTCTCTATAAGTGTGGGAAATTTCATACTCCTCCGTCCACGCAATTTTCGTAAAAAGGGGTACAAAGTTTTTGCTTCACGTATTAATATATAGATATATATTTATCATGAATAATTAACGCATTATATCAAATATCAACAATTCAGAAGGGGAAAAAAGTCAACATGAACACCCTTAGAGAGCACATTTGCACGTTCACATAATTATTATTCAGCTCGACATATTATTCTTTAATTTATATTTAACCGACTGAATATTTTAAGTTCTGAGGAAAAAATAGGGTCGGAACTCTTCTTTGAGTAAAGTGGTTGATTTCATTGGAATTGCTCATATCTGACAGAAGCTTGAAACTCAGATTAATTTTACAGCTAATTTGTGGGCAAGTAATATTGATGATGCTAGAAATACAGTTGAACCAGTGCTTACCGTAAATACTTACATTCAAATCCCGCTTGAATGTAATGGTAAATAATGTCATGATGCTGAAAGCAAACCAATATTTTTCTCTATTGTACAATCTCAAAAAAACTGAGAATTTCTAAAATTGACTGAAAACTATAAATGTCTTCCAATCCCATCCATTCTTTTTGTTTGTATTTTTAATTGTGGGAAATTTCAAATAGCAACTTCTAGTTCTAAACAAAAGTAGTATCCAAAAGTTGAGCTAATTTCCAAATGAAACAATTGAAGATAGAGCCGTGACAATCGTTTTCTTTCATTGAGTTATTAATGTTATAGAATACTGGCATCAACCGAAATATGTCCACTTTCTAGGCTTAGGCTACATAGGGATTCCCCACAGATCGTCACAACGACCAATTTTGCACTCCACATATCCAGCGTATTCCTGCAATCTTCAAAAGAAGAATGGTTAACCCCAACAGTTATTTGTTCTCAAAGTATACTGCTACCAGCGTCGCAATTCTTCAGACTATATCGGTCATTTAATTCTTCTGCGGTGACCTATGAAGTCACCCAAAGAACAACGACATAGCCTCTTGTGAGTCCGCACGGGTAGGTACCACCACCCTGCCTATTTCTGTCGTGAAGCAGTAACGCGTTTCGGTTTGAAGGGTGGGGCAGCCGTTTTAACTATACTTGAGACCATAGAACTTATATCTCAAGGTGGGTGGTGCATTTACGTTGTAGATGTCTATGGGCTCCAGTAACCACTTAACACCAGGTGAGCTGTGAGCAACCCATCCAAGCAATAAAAAAAGGGCTCTTGTGGTATCATATCTTATAAAATATAAGAGAAGCAAATTCAAGTCTTGAAAATTGCAATATAAATAGAGAATGAATTGCGTTTAGTATGAAATACTTTTTTCAAATTTCCATCCCAATGCACCTTTTTTTTCTCTTCAAATAGACTTTTTTTTTTCAACGCACTTATGAAAAAGTCAGTTATTTTCTTTTAAATATGATATAGAATATTATATAGAACGTAATATAATCAAATGAAATTTAAATGAATTCGGTTCTAAATATTTCTTGAACCGACCTTGTTCAGGGCAATTTCCTTCGCTTTTCGCCAAGTTTACCATCCCTGATTATTCGAAGTCACGCGATCGCCATTTTACGAGTGGCCCTTCTAAATTGCGACATGTATTATTCAAACTAACTATGACTTGGCTATGTCGTTGGGCTTTTAAAAATGTCTTGTTGTCTGGCTTTTGTGCATATTTTAGTTGTTCATCGTTATTTAATAGTTCATATTATGATATATCGGCCTTTGTATGTACTTTACAAAAGTATCCTAAATTGCAATACCCGAGTAAAAATGAAATTATAATTTTTTGATAAAAATAATAATTTCAAGTCTATCGCCGAACCACCGCTGCACGGTGTCCGCACCACAACGCTGAACCACCGCCGCACCACCGCCATTTGGCGGAAAATTCCGCCGCACGCTTCGAAAGAAATCTCCCAGCACCGCCGCACCACAGCCGAAGCATAGCCGAACGTTTCGAATTTTTTACGTTTATACATTTAATAAACACTGGACGTGAAAAACGTTTACATTCACACACACACATATGTATGTATGTATATGAGAATGATATGTCACTGCCGTAATGCAGCGAACCCACTCTTATTAAACAGTCGCGGCTATGGTGCGGCGGTGCTTCGGCGATTAAAATGCCGTGCAGCGGTGTTTCGGCGGTAGAGCAGCGAACCCACTTTTACGTAAGCAGTCGCGGCTATGGTGCGGCGGTGCTTCGGCGACCATAAAAAAATTCAAATCGTCACAGTCATAGTGCGGCGGTGCTTCGACGATTAAAATGCCGTGCAGCGGTGCTTCGGCGGTGATTCGGCTAAATTCTGTTTTTACACGGGTATGCGAGAACACATTTCCTAAAGTAAATACTTATCGAATCTAAATCACTAACTTTGCTATAATTTTCGTTACAATTTAGTGTCATTTATTTTTATGAATCAAACTTCAAAACTGTTTCCAATATTGCGCTGGTGGTTCCATGAAATATGTGGCACAGTAAACTAAAGTGTAAAGTGCCTATTCAGTATGAAACTCACTTTACATCCAAAGTAACGTGAATACCACCGGCCACTTTAAATATATTTTTTTTAAATTAGATTACGATATTGCTTTTGTTTAAAACAAGCAGCATTTTTTTTATTTGCTAATACCTTAAAATCTCTGTGCATGTAGCAGGATCCTCTGTAAGCCTTTAGAGTAAGTACCACCTTCCTACCTATTTCTGCAGCGAAGCAGTTGAGAGTACAAACTCATATCCCAAGATAGTTAATGATATACACGTTGTATCGTATCCGCGACTTAATACTAGATAATAATTACTACAACTAATAATTGAACATAATACATACAAACTAATAAATGAAATAAAAGGTATCAGATTCTTATATACGGTTCCCGGCTCACTGTTGCCGTATAGATTATCCATTCAAGCCCTAACTGCTATCTTGTGTCGTCACGATGCCATCCCAACCCTGTTTGCCGCGCTAGACGGTGGTAATAGCTTTCGCGTACGTCACCATTCGTAATGATTTGGGTCGATACGTGTTTTAGTGATTTACGAAGAGTCTGGTTCCACCTTAGCTATATTTAGAACAAACAACATGAACGACCTCGAAAACAGAGTTTAACTTACATTAATCGAATTCGGTTAAGAAAACTGATTTTATTTTCAAAAAACTTGATTACGCGTGAAATTCTTACAAGAATTTAGTCTGAATCAGAAACTTACTAAAAAAAAGTTGGAATAAATGGACGATGATCAAACAAAGACAAACAAAGCGACAAACACAATTGAAATAAACAAAGAATCCTTGAGATGATTTATGAGAAATGTTTCCTCTCTGTTGCATTGCTATTCATTAGCCACGCTAGCTACTCAGTAACAAATAGCTCGTAATCTTTCTCAAGAAAAGAAACAGAAAATCTTTGATTCGGACAAATAAAATAAAACTCTTTTTGAAAATAAGGCGAACAAAAAAGAAACAACAATTATAAATTTTTATTTACAATTATTATCATTCCGTTACTTAATACTATATCTTTCGACGCACACACGGACAAATCCGTAGCTCCACCTACGCTTTTGACAGCACGTCACGTAANGTAATCTTTCTCAAGAAAAGAAACAGAAAATCTTTGATTCGGACAAATAAAATAAAACTCTTTTTGAAAATAAGGCGAACAAAAAAGAAACAACAATTATAAATTTTTATTTACAATTATTATCATTCCGTTACTTAATACTATATCTTTCGACGCACACACGGACAAATCCGTAGCTCCACCTACGCTTTTGACAGCACGTCACGTAATCAGAAAATCGAAATGCGTCACGCCATTAAATCACCCTGTTATATTAATAGGAACCGAACTAGCCTAACATTAAAACAAATTACTCAAATTTGTTACTGGTATATTTAGAATTCTTCATTAGCAATTTAATCTAAACAGCGGTTATATTTAGTGTAACGATTTAATCAGTAGCTTTAGGTTTTCACGTCAGGTTGACACGTCCGGAAAAACAAGGATGTGGAGAGGCTTTTTGGTGAGCCAAATATTCTGGGGGAGATGAAGGCACGGAGGCTCGAATGGCTTGGTCATGTAGTGCGTATGGAGCAGGATCGGGCTGTGAAACGGGTGTACGCGGGTGTACCGGAGGGACGCCGCCCCGTAGGGAGGCCCAAGTACCGCTGGTCTGACGCTGTGGAAGGAAATTTACGTGAGCTCCAAGTGTCGGACTGGAAAGGTGTTGCGCAGCGCCGGGGTGAATGGAAAAGCTTATTGTCGGAGGCCAAGATCCACTTCGGGGTCATAGCGCCAGCTCAGTAGCAGCAGTAGTAGTAGTAGTAGTTTAGTTTTTCAACATATACAGACCTGACAGATGGTCTTTGAGGTAAACGATTTCGGGTACTGCTTCGATCACAAAGATCTATCTACTACTACCTCCTCGCTGTATCTCTTTAAGAAGAAGCAGCATCTTTGCCTTAGGTCCAAATTCAGTCAAGCGTTTGCTTTGTGATCAAAAACAAGATGATGGTCAAAAAAAACAACAACATTATATTCTTTATGTATGATTACGTTTGATTGGGCATCAAAATATAACAACGGCGCTAAAGAAGTTTTCTCTTCAAAAGCTACCAAACTGGTTTCTGCTGATAAGCAATGTGTGTTTTTTGGAAGCTCTTAGTACAGATTGCATCAGAATCACCCCCTCACCACATCCTTGGATACGAGACAGGGGGGTGTCGGTACCTCTACCCTAAACGGTTCCTACAGCAGCAAAACCTCCATTAAACTATTTGAACGATATCTAATCAGTAATGAACCTGCTTAATTTTAAAACCATAACTCGTTGATTTTTATTTCAATGTCAAATATTTAAATGTCATCACTGACGTTATCTTTCAGCAAATTTAATCATCCTTAAACATTATTTTTCAGGTGTTATTGAAAATGAGCTACTTAGAAAAAGTCGACAGTTACCTGGATTCCTTGAAAGTTGGAAAAAGTAAGTAAACAATATTCAGTTTTATTTTCCATTAGATTCAATTGTGACTCAATGGTATTTATTACGCAAATCTCAAACTCTATATCGATAATAATTCCCTAATCGATTAATAATTCGAGGTCGTATTAGCTACAAATATATTTATCACATAAAAAGGTTTCCAATTCAAAACATTATAGTCTAATTTGAGATTGAAATAATGTGGTAATTATGGTAAATAATGAAACATAATCTTCGGATGTACATAATGACTTTTTATTTTTTACATAAAACTATACGACTAATTGTTGCTAGGCAACAACTATTCTTCTTAATAAACTTGTGGTGGTTACATATAGTAAGAAGGCCAGTTCTAACAAATAATCTGGTATTATTAGACCTCCGGCTTCTAATATAACGAATTTTACTACAAATCAGGCACCAGTCGAAGACGTAGCCTATTCAGACCAAGCTTAGAACTCATAATGGGAAGCACCAGGTTTGCTCAAGAACCAGATGCTGCGTAAAGTAATCTGTGGAAAGACACTTTAAACATACGAAATACCAAAAATTATAAGCTAACAAAAGGAGGTACACTTGAAAATATCTTAGTAAATATTAGTATCACTCATAAATTTACAAATAACAATTCCAGGTGCCATGGTAGATTCTTGGTTCATGATGTCGAGCCCGATGCCGATACTGTCAGTAGTAGCAGTCTACCTCATCCTGATCAGGATCGGACCGAGGATCATGAAAAATCGACAACCGCTCCAAATGAACAAGTTCATGGCCTATTACAATGCTTCTCAAGTTCTTCTGGCAGCCATGATATGTTTTAAGGTCTGTCTACCTTTTCAGATTCTCCTATTCTCTTCTATTGATTTTGGTGAATTGACATTCTTCCGACATTACCGCATATAGGAATGTACGCAAAAGTACGGGATTGACATAAGCTAGCCCAAGTTCACGTCTGATCTATGTCGCTAGAATGAAGTTTGTTTAGTTGTCCCTGTTTATTCGGTTACGGGTCCTTTTATTTTTTTCGGGTAGAGTGCCGAACCTCCTACGAGGTCCCCGCGCAAAAGGGGTGCGCGGGGTATGTGAGACTCAACGGTCTCCATGGTGTTGTGAGCAGACCGCGGCCCCAAAGGTTTTAGGGCCCACACACTAAATGACTCCCCTGCACTCTTACACCGGACGTCCGATCCCCTCCGAGGTCAGAACCCGGATGAGGTAGGGGGGTTACCGCGGTCAACACTACAACCAGATGGCGCGGCTCATTCCAAAGACGCCCAGCCGACGGAGCCTTCGAGGCGAAGCGAAGGCTCTGAAACGTCGGCCGTCTCGGTACGGCAGCCCGTCGGGCCGCCCAGACGGTGCCGCTGGTGTCCCGGAATACCCCGCTGGACCAGAACCAACCCGCCGGGTCGGGACGCGATACACCGTCAACCGGTCGCTTTATTTACTCCACGGCAGCGCGCTAGAGGGCTGGTAGCGCGCCGCGCGGCCTCTACCCCCTCAGGTCGCCCCTTGACCTTCACCAGGGGGCGGTTACGGGTCCTAGCATCTTTGTTTTTTTTATGTTACTGGAGCCCATAGACATCTACAACGTAAATGCGCCACCCACCTCGAGATATAAGTTCTAAGGTCTCAGTATAGTTACAACGGCTGCCTCATCCTTCAAACCGAAACGCATTACTGCTTCACGGCAGAAATAGGCAGGTTGGTGGTACCTACCCGTGCGGACTCACAAGAGATCCTACCACCAGTAATGCAGCAGTAAACTAGAATGTATTATTTTCAATGACCGGGGCTTCAATTATTTACTTTAATAAAGTTTATAATTTTCTATTACACCATTGCCCATCGAAGCAGTGTTCATTTCTACCTTTGCCGTGTACCACCCGGGTCTACGACAAGTCCTTCAAACGAAGTTTGAGTCCTTGGTGGTAGACAGCGATAAGGTTTGCTCAGAGGCAGCTATTGAAGGCTTTGGCGATCATTAGCCATCAGGCTAACCGTATGCTCGCCTGCCTTCAAAACCAATTAACAATTTCTAATTAAATACGAGTTTTAAAACAATCATTCTGTGTCGTTCCAGGTCTTCAATCTGAATCTGTTTAGAGATGGAATTGTGTATGCAGGCTGCAGATATCCATCGAATACACAAAATTCAATGGTAGGCGTGCAAATTGTAATTTCCGAATCTATAGATACGATTTACATACCCTTTCCCGATGATTTTACCGAAGCTATATAGCAATGATATAAAATGGAATAAGTTTTCTAAGCAAAGCATAATGCACGTAATATTGAATTAAGATGTTCATACTTTATAATTTGAATTTATCGTGGCTTATACCATCATCGGCTGAGGTTTACGCCCAGGGCTTGTCAAAAGAATCTGTCGCGGTTTTTAGAGTTATCGTATTAAGAATCACCGGTATTATATCTTAAAACATACGGATGTGATACATAAAATATGTAGTCTTTAACTGCCAATAATAAAGAACTTGGTGAATGAGTTGATGTTAAGTTGTAGAGATCATATTATGTAACCACCCACCTTGTGACATGGGGTGGAAAATGTGTCACCATCCCTCAATCCCGATTCTAAACCACGATTTACTTGAAGATTTTAACTTCATTCATGGTAGAAGTAATTCAATGGCGCATTTCTTTTCAGTTACTGGACTTGGGCTGGTGGTACTTCTTTGCAAAGTTCACTGAACTTCTAGACACTGTATTTTTTGTGCTACGAAAGAAAAATAAGCAGGTACGTCTTTAAATCGATGCCTCCAATGAACACTACTCTAACTCAAAATTTTGAAATTGTCGTTTTTCACGCAAATCGCTTCACTATTTTAAAAGTATTACAAATTCATTATTAATGAGGTTTGAAGCAAGAGTAAATCAGCTAGTTACACAAGAAAAAACCATAAAATCTTTATTATTGCAGATATATTTATCAACTTTTTTCGTTTAAACTCTCCTGTAAACCTACGAATTTGGAGTTAAAGTAGTGTTCATTGGAGGCATCGAAATGATCTTTCATCAAAAACTACGATATATATTAACTATATTGAAATTCCTTTGAAATTTACTATGGAATTTGAGGTAAACGTCTCCTACTATTTGGATTGAAGCATTACATTTCTCTGCGACCGATATAGGTAAATGGGTCGCAACGACCCCGTGCGGTCTTACAGTACCTTTAGTATTACCACCAGTTAAGCGAAATAAGGTAATATAATACTCAAAATACGCTTCTACTCATTCTCAAAGGATTGCTTTAGTCACCCTTTACAATACTCACGATAAAAGATGGGGTGGTTCTAACCTAGTTCGACATGATGCATCCAAATGGAATGGATTTTTTATGGAAAAATCTATTTTATTGAATAGGTGCAGGTTTTTTATATCAGCTAAGAACGAGTGAAAAACAGATAAATAATATAAATTCGCATATTAAATTTAATAAACTCCATTGTTTAAGCGATCTTAAAACTAAACTAGCTTTTGGATTCAGTAGCCCAAGGATCCAGTGCTTTTAGAAATCAGTCAAAAATTAATGGATTCGTTTTATTTTTCAGATCACGTTTTTACACGTCTATCATCACGTGATCATGGCCCTTTATTCCTGGAGCTATTTAAAGTTTGCAGCTGGCGGCGAGGGTGCAGTACTGGCCCTGCTGAACTCTGTAGTGCACGTCATCATGTACACTTACTACCTGCTGTCCGGTCTCGGACCACGTTTCCAGAAGTATCTATGGTGGAAGAAATATGTGACCAAGATGCAACTTGTTAGTTGATTCACATAGCCGTGATCTTGTACTTTGGTTCTTGTAGCTTTAAAATTGTATTTGTATGGCGTCTTATCATCCCGCTAATATAGACGCCGCCAGTCTGCCTATTTCGGCCTTGAAACATTAAGACGTCCACGTTTGATATTTAAAACAGCTCTACTATACAATTAAGACCTTAGACCTCAAGTCTTAAAAATGGGTGGCGATATACACATGATGCTATCGATGGGCTCCGGTAGCTACTCAGTACCAACTAGTGAATTAGCTGACTCATCTGTGCAATAAATGAATAAAAATTAAAGCGTTAACTATAAAAGAATTATAGTTTAAGGGCCTATGAGAGAACTTGTGTTATATTTTGCATTTGGAATCACCGTCTACTTGATCTCGTATGTGGTTGTGTTGTTTCCAATATTCGTAACGCATAGTTAAATACTTTTATTTCATTTTTTATTGCTTATGTGTGTGGACGAGCTCACAGCACACCTGATGTTAAGTGGTCACTGGAGCCCATAGACATCTACAACGTAAATGCGCCACACATCTTGAGATATAAGTTCTAAGGTCTCAGTATAGTCACAACGGCTGCCCCACCCTTCAAACCGAAACGCATTACTGCTTCACGGCAGAAATAGGCGGGGCGGTGGTACCTAGCCGTGCGGACTCACAAGAAGTCATACCACCAGTAATTACGCAAATTATAATTTTGTGGGTTTGATTTTTATTACACGATTACTTACTAGTAATGTATCGCACGTTTGCTTGTTTGAAAATGACTATACTTGAGACCTTAGAACTGATATCTCAAGGTGGGTGGCGCATTTAGGTCGTAAATGTCTATGGGCTCTAGTAACCACTTAGCACCGGGAGGGCTATGAGCTCGTCCATCCACCTAAGCAATAAAAAAAATTAATAAAAAAAAACATAATTAAAACTTCAAAAAATACTTACCGGTGGGATTGAATTTACTGTTTGACGATGGCTTTGTGAAATTTGGTATATTCAAACGAAAGTAATGTTTGTACAGGCTCAAATCCATTAATCTTGTACTCGATTAAATAGGAAGTAAATGAATTGAGTATTGCATATTTAGGGGGAAGAATATTGAGAACCAATCGCCTCATCACAAAATCGATATTTGGTAAAAACGGCTCATCGCCAATAGTTCATAGATATCATCACCAACCCAATCAAGAACGCATAAATTTATTTTTTCAGCCCTTTTACATTAAAATATGAAGATAAAAATATCTATTACACATAAAAAAAGCTTTAATCGATCCATTTATGTTTTTACAGATACAATTCGTGTTGATGTTGGCATATTGCGCTTTCACACATTTCTCACCGCGATGCCAATACGCCGCAGGATTTACGTACTTCATATGCACTAATATAACAATATTCTTGTTTCTGTTTCTCAATTTCTATTCGAAGAGTTACAAAGGAAATGAGAAGGAGCTAAAAGAAAAACAGAACCTTGATGGAACGAAAGCTGACGGTTGCAATAATGGTTATTCCGTAAATGGTGCTTGTGGGAATGCCTGTAAATTTGCTAGTTTAGAAGATGTACCGCACAATGTTACTGTCCCGTGTGGTGATTTCACGAAGAACGGAAAAGTCTTCCTCAGCAGACGTACTGCAAAAGCTGCCTTCGGAGACAAACTTGATTACGATAGTATTATTAAGAAATGAATAAGTTCCTAATTCAAAGAGTCATTGAGACTGATGCTGTGATGTGAGGGGACGTAATAGTTGATGTGAATTTTATTAATGTAAATGAATGATATAATTTTAAAGAAATGATTAAGAAATCTTTTGAAAACGACGAAATGACAATTAGATTAAACTAGAATATACCCAGTGAACGAGATTCGATCGTAATCATTGACACTCCAGGACTTAGTTTCGCTAAGTTTATTACATTTTTTTGTTTTGCTTTGATGTTGATAGTTAAAAATAACTTTTTTCTTTTTTAAATATGAGCACTAACAAAATAAACTACTAATAAAAAATATTGAAAATGGTACTTATACATCATACATAGTCAAAAGCAAAACAGTTCAGTACCATAATACATATAGGTACCTATGTATTTTATATTCGGTATGTTTTGATCGTTCGAAAGATTTCTTCTTACGAATATTCTAATTGTAAGTATATGATTTATGTTTACGTCACGATGTTTTAATGTAAGAACGCTATATACATATATTAATTGAATAAATTGAGGAAAATCAGATCAGTGATAAAAATTGGCCTAACCAATTGCGTTGAAAAGCCAACCGCACAATAAAAGGGGGTAACTCAAATGAGCTTACTTTGAATGCATAATTTTCAATGCACGATTTTTAATAGGGAATACACTTATAGGTAAAAACTGACAAAACATAAACCGAACCAAGCTATCATTTTGTTTTCAATTCAGTGAGCTTCAATAGTGTAGTGTTATGGTTTATTCACACACTTCTCACATTAAAATTGCAGGTATTTTTTTAGTAGTTTAGTGTTTTTAAATAGAAACGGTATACTCTTAAGCTACACATAGAAGTTATTCTACTGCAATTTAACCAGGAAATTAAACATTTGGACGTGATTAAGCAAAAAGGTGCAAATAATCATTGCGTTTGTAAAAATTTATTTTGTATTTTGAACTAGTTCAGGACTAATTTTCGTAATGGTACGACACAGTATAGTCTGATTTTTCAATGCAGGACCTACAAGGCTTTATCAGCCAGAGCATAAGTATGTAATCCAAACCAAATTCTAACATTACGGGCTATCAATATATTATAAAGATGATTAAAATAATTAATAATTGTCGAACGCGAACGTAGAATACTTAAAAACCAAATATGATCGAACCGTGAACTAGGTAGTAAACGTAGGCTATGTTAGAATTATTGGTAACGTCGTGCTAAGTCGTCGTGGCCTAGAGGATAAGACGTCCGGTGCATTCGTATCTAGCGATGCAACGGTGTTCGAATTCCGCAGGCGGGTACCAATTTTTCTAACGAAATACGTACTTAGCAAATGTTCGCGATTGACTTCCACGGTGAAGGAATAACATCGTGTAATAAAAATCAAACCCGTAAAATTATAATTTGCGTAAATGCTGGTGGTAGGACCTCTTGGAGTCCGCACGGGTAGGTACCACCGCCCCGCCTATTTCTGCCGTGAAGCAGTAAGGCGTTACGGTTTGAAGGGTAGGGCAGTCGTTGTAACTATACTGAGACCTTAAAACTCATATCTCTATGTCTTATGGGCTCCAGTAACCACTTAACACCAGGTGTCCTGTGAGCTCGCCCACTCATCTAAGCAATAAAAAAAACTGACGTGATCTGAACACGCAACCTTCCGATTGATTACAATCTCTAAACAAAGACCGGACGTGAGTTTTGAAGGTTCGGCAAAGGGAAAATCATCCACCGAGCGAGTATTTAATTACTCGATAGATCGACAATCCAAATATTAGTATTCCGAACTGGTATTTATGCAAGCATATCTTTTAATATCGTTAGCGCAATTTAGGCATTTGTCACATATCTTCTGTTCTATATGATAACTACTGCTACAATGTTAAGTAACTATAGAATGTACACTTTAAAAATTATTGAATATTTTTTTGAATAAATATTTTTTCTTGACGCTGCCGATTTAATAAACAGTTAATTTCCGTCCAAAATGTGCTGGAAAGAGAAATTCTATGGCCTATGTAAATTCGTAATTTGTTTATAAGGTTAAGATAAAATCTTTTGTCTAATAATAAAAAATAAAAAAATAAGTAGAGGCCGCTGTTTTTAACTTTATGTTGTTATATTAAGATGATGTCACATATCTGTCGAGCGTACCTTTAAAATAAAAAATAACTATATAAATTGTGATGATGTTTGTTTTTCAGTTAAATAAAAAATAACCTTTTGTTATTGACTTGACATTGACTTACGTGACCGAAAATCAGCTATTCAAATATGTGTATATATATTTTTTCGTTTGGATAATTTCTTTATTTTTTATTGTCCTTGTGGACCAACCGGATGGTGAGTGGTTACCGTTGCCCGTGGACTTCAGCAATGCCAGGGGCAAAGCCAAGCCGCTGCCTACCGCTTAATAGTCTCCACAAGCCTTGTTGGAAGAAGGACATGTCATAGCGCTCGGGAAACACCGTGGAGTGACCGTGCGTGGCAAAAAAGGCCTCTGGAAACGCACTGTCGATGAACGCAGCGGTTCCAGATAATATGGATGACCTCTGCTCCGATGGCGGGCTCCGATATACTATCTTTGTACCAGTACCCGTTGTTGGTGGCACGTGTCGAATTTATTTATTTATTTATTTAATCAACAATGTTTCAACAGCATTTAACTAGACACAGGGTACAGAGGATGTTTTCACAAACATGAGCCAATTAAAGAAACACATTATGTTTCCAAAAAATGTTAACATGATTAATGAACACAGGTAGTCCAACTAAGGTAAAGGTAAGAATGAAGAAAGACAAATGTTATAAAGTTAATGTTATAAATTACTAGCGACCCGCCCTCACTTCAATTCGGAAACTGTAATTTATTATTGATTTCTCCACTATTTAATGTATTTTATTATACATATAAACCTTCCTCTTTAATCACTATCTATTAAAAAATCCGCATCAAAATCCGTTGCGTAGTTTTAAAGATTTAAACATACATAGGGACAGACAGATATAGGGACAGAGAAAGCGCCTTTGTTTTATACTATGTAGTGATATGTGATAAGAAAACATTCGAAAAAATGCATACGGAAACATATGGTCTAGTTGCCACCTGCAGAATGTATGTCAAAAAATAAACATTCAATATTTGATCGTTTTATTCCTTAGACGATTGAAGGAACTAACAACCCTCGTGGTATCAATCCTATTACAGTCAAACCTGGGTAAGTGAGAACTGGATAAGTAAGAAAACTCTATAAGTGAGAGTAATAGCAAGGACCCGTCATTTTAAGCTCCCAAAACCTCTATTAGCGAGAAACAGAAACCTCTGTAAGAGAGAGTCGTTTTTTCCTCATGGACCTCCGTAAGTGAGACTGCTACATATCTATACCTCTATAAGCGACAGCCGAGCTTTATTTATTTATTTATATTATTTAGGAGGAACAAATGACAAAACAAATTACAAATTTAACATCTGCTATTTTATGACTCATTTTTAACTTTCGTGGAACTTCTTATCATTGTTTTTGTATTGTTTTCTCGTGAATATTGAACCTATTCTATTTCGTGGAACTAAATAACGTTGTTATTTTATCGTATTCTTTTATCGCATTATTTTCAAATGGACACGTGTGCCTGTGTACCGTCCTGTTTGTCGGACTTACTCGCGAAGGAAAGTTCTGTTCTGCATCATGTAAAAACGGAAAATTAAAGTACTATCATTAAAGTCATAAACTTAAAATAGTGAATGCATTTGAATGCGGAAAATCGCGAATCGAAATTCAGAGGGAGCATTAGCGAGAAACTCGGGTTAGTGAGAAACCGCTATAAGCGAGAATGAGATTGTGCTCCCTTGAACTTTCGCTTATCCAGGTTTGACTGTATACTTATATAACGTGTAATGAAATACTTCAAATATTATGTTATTTTAGCCTAATATTCCGACCATATAATCAAAAGAATAAACAATACAATATTCAATATTTAGTTCAATATTTAATTTAGCTTCAGGACGAAACTAGTATCTATCTTAATATGGTTTATGATTCCTTACTTACAGGGAATCATAGTTTGAAAGCAGAAACCTTTGTTTGTTTCCGATATTTATCATCATAAATGCTCTACAGATACTACAGGTAAATAAGCTTTAATAAAAGTGCATTATTTACATTGAAATTTAAAAAATCCTCCCACTTCAGAGATGTTCTCCTAATTACTTACAGCGAACTAATCTTCTTTGTTCCTAATGAAATGGATTACAAGGAAAGCTCGAGTCTCAGGTAATCTTTCAATTACAACTTGTAAGGGAATAAATAAAATTGTGAGTAACGGCTTTAAGCTGCTTTTAGACTAATAATAAGACTACGCTATAATATGTATAATAGCATATACTATTAGTATACAGTACTATATACTTATAATTCGCGTTATTATTAGTTATTATTAAAAATTAGAATGTTCTAGATGAATAAAAAATGAATTAAGCCGCTTTCAGACTACGCTATACTATAGTGAGTATACTATATGAGCTATCTCATAGCACAACAATATCGTGCACCATACATTGTTATGGACACGTTCACACTGTACTGTACTATATATTATTGGCTAAGTATACGCTGTTATACTATATGGCACTATAGTATAGCGTAGTCTCAAAACGGCTTAATTAATTTTTTATTCATCTAGAACATTCTAATTTTTCCTTGGACTATTAAAAAGACGTCACCGATCTGTATAATTACTGTTCAAGCGCTGACGAACTTGGCTTGTAATTATAACACACACCGGTCTTATCCATTAAGCCACAGCCACTTGGTACTTCTTACCTAGATGACGAGTTATAAACGGTTGATGGAAAAAATGTCGTAGAATCTCGTGAAGAGTAAGACGCTCTGTGTACTGGTATATTGGACCAAGTTTTCTGAATATTTACATACCGAGGACGTACTCAGGAGCCACTACTACTAATAGTATGATACGATCTTAGTGTGATATAAATTAAGCCCGTAAACGTAAACATTTTGCATGATTACTGATGATAGGGCGTGATGTGATGTGGTTGTGATGTGATGATATTGTAATCAACAAGGCCGAGGGCGCTTTCTTTCTATCTTTAGATAAATTACTTATTGATTACCAGATACGGAGACCAACATTATTACTAACCGATTCCTTGGCTGTAGTAATATAACTTGTACCAAAGATTTGAATTTTTTTATTTTTTTTTATTTCTTAGATGGATGGACGAGCTCACAGCCCACCTGGTGTTAAGTGGTTACTGGAGCCCATAGACATCTACAACGTAAATACGCCACTAACCTTGAGATATAAGTTCTAAAATACCAGTAACTATTGCCGACTAATAGCACACTGTAGTACACTGATAAAATAGTCCGCAGGAATTGCGGCCCATTCTCCTGTCAATCTCTTAGACACAATTTACGCCATTAAGCAAAGTGTCTGTCAATCTCTTAGACACAATTTACGCCATTAAAACAAAGTGTCTGTCAATCTCTTAGACACAATTTACGCTATTAAGCAAAGTGTCTGTCAATCTCTTAGGCACAATTTACGCCATTAAACAAAGTGTCTGTCAATCTCTTAGACACAATTTACGCCATTATACAAAGTGTCTGTCAATCACTTAGACACAATATACGCCATGAAACAAAGTGTCTGTCAATCTCTTAGACACAATTTACGCCATTAAACAAAGTGTCTGACTATCTCTTAGACACAATTTACGCCATTAAACAAAGTGTCTGTCAATCTCTTAGACACATTTTACGCCACAATTCGGCTAAAACGAAGCATGCTAAGTATGATGCTCTGAAATCTACATACCTGTTTGTTCCAGTAGCAGTGGAAACGGCGGGTGTGTGGAGTTCGGAGGCCAAAAAATTGGCCACCGCCTCAGAGGGCAAGGCCACGATCCTCGGTCTGGGTCGTACCTGGTTAAGAGATTATCCATTGCCATACAGCGTGGCAATGCTGCTAGCGTAATGGGTACTTTCGGGCCGGGTGCGATCCAGAGTGGCTTGTTTGACTAGCCGATGCCTACGTGCGCATGGCTGTTAATGTGGACCTATAATAATATGTTACTTATGACGACGCTTATAGCTGAAAGTAAGTATTGTACTTTTTGACGAAGCATGTTGCTGATAGCTCTATTTCTGTAATCTGACGAAGCGTGTTGCGGATAATAACATGTAATTTACGCCATTAAAACAAAATGTTTGGGGATGCTACAACCGCTGAATTGTTTTTGTTACTTCAACAGTAATTCTTTAACCAAGCCCATTAAAATATCATTAAGACTTCATAGTTTTGTTATGATGGGGCGCAGCGACTTGCCCCTTTTTTTAGGTCAATAACATGAGCAGCAGATCAACAGCAACAGCAGAATTCTAGCGGCAAATATAGGGCGCTGTACAACTCCATACAAATTTGAGTTAACCTTTACACGGAAGTTAAACTTCTTTTTCTCCACCTTATCCCACTAGGTGGGGTCGGCACAGCTAATTTTTCTCTTCCATTCTCTTCTATCAGCCGTCATCTCGACACTCACTCCTCTCTCTCTCATATCGTCATTCACACACTCCATTCATTTCTTCTTCGGTCGACCTCTTCCCTCTCTACCTTACACGGAGGTTAAATGAGATGTTAAAAATCAATCAAACGTTATTTTTACGAGGATCATGAAATAATAAAAGAACACTTTTCAACGGTTTATTTCAACATGGCAGCTATTGCTATGATACGTAACTAATACGTAAATACGAAAAACATGTTTTTAAAATTAATATAATAATAAACGAAACATACAAAAAATCCTCATTGTATTATTTACTTTTTGTTACAAAAAGGAATCGTAAGTACACTGGAAGACAATAGGTGATTAAGAATATAATAATGCTGAGCTACTTCATGTGTGACGGCTATAGATGTTAACTGTTAGAAGAAAATTATAATCATTATATAATATAACTCGATAATTTTAATATACCTAACTCGTATGAAATTTAGTAAGGACAACAAAAGACAATAAAGACTAAAGCTTTTTTTCGGATATTGCCTGCCGCTCGGTTCTACTTTGTTTTTATGTTTGAGAATTTACTGGTGGCCTGGAGGCCTTGTAGTTTTACCAGGACAGGTGGGCGAGCAAAGGCTCAGCCAGTAGGTGTGGGATTTGCTAACAGCTACTCGGGCGTCTCTAAAGGAGCCCTGTGGGACTCTAGCCGTGAGCGGTCACGATGAGGACCGGGTTCCCTCGAATCGATATCGAAAAGAGCGGTTCGACAAGAAATCCCGTATGATGAGCACGAGACTGTCCAGCACGCCCATGCTGAAAAGTTTGAAAATCAAACCGTTGTGCCAGCCTTTATCGAACGCTTTTGCGACGTCGAAGAAAAGGGCCCCGTGTATAACGGTTTAGGTCGGTTAAGCCCTACGAGAATGTGCTCCGTGAGGGGTGCACCTGTTGTACGTATGAGTGATTTGCGCGGAATCCGAATTGTTCATCGATAAGAATGCCCTTGAATGAGACGAAGTCTCTGAGGCGCTTGTAGAGCAGACGCTCATACAGCTTGCCTAGAGACATGAGGAGGCTAATAGGGCGGTAGCTCGTCGGATGATTTTTGGGTTTACCGGGTTTATGTTTGCCCATAAGGTCTGCTTCTTTCCACACGGCATAGCATTCGTCATAGCGGCATTGAAAATAGATGCCAACATCACGATGAGTTGGGCGGGTAGAAGTTTAATAACGTGGTTATAAATACCGTCTGAACCGGGAGCCTTGCGAGGACGTAGGTCTTTGATTAGATCCATAACTTCCATCGGGATGACGGGTAGTAACGCGTCCGAGGGTGGCAAGGAGGCTCTGCGTTCGACCTCTCGGTGTCTTAATTCCAAATGAACAGGATCCACAGATTGAGTGCTGGGCGTGCACTGGGTATGCAATGTATCAAAGGCCGCGAGTTGGCCTGAGGGGCCTACGAGATGGGGCATATTTACTACCGTATCCGAGTTGAGAGTAAGAGCTAAGCGGTAGTAAGATGCGAGTCCTTCTAAGAAATGAGACCTTCTGGCATGTCGGAGTTCGGCAATGCGAGACTTTACGTCGTGTTGTAGGGCACGCATTCGAATACGATTTTCCTCGGTAGGATACCTATCGTAGGCGCGGATTGAGGCGTTCTTGGCTCTAAGGATGGCTAGACTCTGTGGAATAGACGACGAAAACACTCGACATAATTTTCCAAACGCCGCCCAGCCCAACTGTATTCTTCTGCTGGTCTCGTTCTCGAATTTTTTTTTACCTAGCTGTAAAGCCCGAGGTAAACATATTTTTGAATACCTTCGAGAGAACTACCATAATATACGGCAATCGGTTCCGGCCAAACATGTTGGTAAAACATGATCTTAGTTTTATCAAGTTCACCCGGAGACCGATGTGCTTGGAAGAGTCAGCTAGGCTGTTCAGCATCTGTTGCAAATCCTGTAACGTTTCGGCCATGATGACGATGTCATCTGCAAATCTCAAGTGTGAAATGCATTCGCCGTTTATGTTTATGCCAGTCTGTTCCGGTCCAGTGTCTTAAACATGTCCTCCAATGCATTTGTGAACAAATTGAGGGATATAACATCCCCTTGTCTCACTCCTCGATGCAGAGAGATGTGTTCAGACTGCCGGTTCCGGAATAAGACGGTCATAGCTGCGGCGCTGTAAAAACATTTCAACACTTGGATGTATCACCAGTCTACTTGGCAACGCTGCAAGGATTCTAGAACTGACTAGATTTCAATAGAGTCGAAATCCTTCTCATGGTCCACGAAAGCTAAGCACAGGGGCTGATTATACTCATAGGCTTTCTGTATAATCTGCCTTATTTTGTGTATGTGGTCTATGGTACTGTATCCTCCTCGGAACCCGGCCTGCTCCGGTGGCTGGGATTCATAGAGTCTAGCGCGAGAAGGTTTGTGATGACTCTTGAAAACAGCTTGTAAATGTGGCTCAAGAGGGATATGGGGCGATAATTTTTCAACAGGGTTTTGTCACCTTTTTTAAAAACAAGACCACTACGCTCCTAGCCCACGCCTCTGGAGTTTTCCTTTTGAATAGAATCAAATTGTAGATTTTTTGGAGCTCCTTCAATACAGGTGTGCCACCTGCTTTCAGAAGCTCAGTCGTGATTCCATCCTCTGCAGGGGCTTTCCCATTCTTAAGCTGTCCAAAAGCCATCCTATTTTCGCTAAGGCTAATTTCCGGCAAGTCTTCGGTAGAGTGGCGCATCGAAGTAGCTCTTGAATCGTCATTTTCGGGATCAGTACGAGAAACATGCGAAGCATATAGCTGGCTATAATAGTGTTCAACCTCGGACAAAATCTCAGGCTTAGAAGTAGCGACTCCTCCACCGGATATAATCAACTTCGTTAAGTGACTCCTCCCCAAAGATTGCACGAATACTTTCGACCCCAGATTTTGCTCGATCGTTTTCTCTATAGAGCGTGTTTTGGAGCATCGAAGGTCGTATCGTATCAGTATGTTAATTTTTTTTATTGAATGCACGGTATTCTGATAAAGTGACAGTTGGATTTTCACGACGCCCTCTCATAAAACCCCGAGTTTCATCCGAAAGTTTAACCTTTAAGTAAAAAAAGTAAAGTAAGAAAGTAAAAAATACTGTAAAATAAAAATAAAGTAACTATTTGAAAATTTTGTACAAGTAACATTAATTAAGTAGTATTAAATAGTTGTTAATATTAAATAATGATAAGGTTTAGTAAATTAATGTACAAATAAGATTCAATCTGTTTGAAGCTAAGTTAAATTATCAATAAAAGAAAAAACCGTTACAGAGTTGTCGTTAAATTGTATTAAACAATTCTAATAAACACATGTCACCAAATAGATGGTGCGAAATTACTACATGCAATTTAATAGGCAATAAATGGCTTAAGAAAGTAAGCTATTAATTAGTTAAAAGCAAGTGTTGCGTCCACTCGCGAAGTCAACAGATTGATCACTCCATCGGGTAGATAGCGTGGTTATCAGAATTGGAGTAATAAAGTAATAATTACTTGAGTTATGTTAATATGAACGGAAATTTATCGGTTAATAGATAATGGATATAATTATTAGACTACGTGATATACCTCGCTGTCAGTGGTATTTAATAGTAGTTAATGGTTAGATGAGTATAAAAGCTATGGTTAGAAAATAAAGGGGAATAAATAAAAACCCTTTTGCACCCATTATGTTTGAAATCGTATGATTTGAAATTTCATTAATACTAGAATAATAAAATTAACAGAACGTAATAGCGAAATGGCGTAACGGCGGCAGATGTGAAACATCGACATTATTTTGTAAAAGTAATATGCAGAGAAGAACAGATTGTGATAGGAACTAAATATGTCATAATGATAAAATAAAATATTACGAAAAAATAATTTGTTTTCAAGTAAAACACAGGTTAGGTGTACTGTAGTAAACAACACTGTATACACTACGGAGTATACACTATAGTACGTCGCCACGGCATGCGTCGCCACGCCAGAAATCGGTTTTAAGTGCGGCTATAGATGTTTCACATCAAAAATAAATAAAAAGAAAAACGAAAAAGTGTGAACCAAAATCACCAAACTAAAACTAAACTACTACTAATTTAAATCTATCTGGGCAAAAACGTAGGCACAGTACTCCTGGCTATCCTGGCTGCTACCTATAATTCGGGTATTAGACAGGGCCCCACCAACCCCGAAGGGCCGGGGAGGATCTGGGAACGGACACGGATGGCGCTAACGTCGACCTATTTTCATTCAAAATAAAAATGGTTACGCATCTACCCGGCTGATTGACACCCACCCGCAATTAACAGATGTTAAAAAAAGTAAGTGTCAATACACCCATCTGGTCAATGAACCTGAATTTCGCTGCCCGGAATTTCACTACGTCAGTACGGCAATTCGGGAGATACACACTCGCGGAAGATACACTCACTACACACACAGCACTTGAAGCAATTCGGATCTCTGTCGACGCACTGGTGACCCGCGCCTCACGGCCTTGATCCTTCGGTCGTACCGAACCATCGTCACCAGATCAGGTCGCCAACTACATCTACAAGAGATAGACGTTTAACTTAACCACAGTCGTGCGCGCTTCTATAGCTTACAGACATAATTCCAGTATGTATATTTCTGTTTTTTTTTGGTGTTGAATTAATGAAGGTTTTCTTTTATTTTGTAGCTTGTTAGTTCCTAGTTAATTCTTTAGCTTAATTTGAGGTGTTTAAAGAATTGAAAGCGAAACGTTAACTTTTTGTTCTGATATTTCTATTAAATTCCCGATTTATAATAACATACGGACCGAGAGCTCAAATACTAATTCTTAGTCTGGCCATAAATACTGTTACAATTAAAAATAAACAAAATATTATATTTGAAAAATAAAAATAAAAACAAATGTTCATAACTCAGTAAAAATTCATACATTTTCCCCCTAATTCCTATATTGTACTGCGGTGATAATGTACGCTTTAAGCCCTATTCTAGTAACTTTTGCCACAATGGATTTTATAGTCATCATTCCAATGCTCTAAAATTCACACGAAATTATGTAAATTGAACTCAACATTTCAAATGCAAATTGACACAGCTAACATCTCGTGTACAGATTACATATTATTTGATCCATGACAAATCTATAAGATTGAGAATTATTTAGTCAACAGACAAACTTATAAATCTAGTTTGGTGGTAATCAACACAGATAGTCGTAATGTCATTGTTTGTAAATATATATGTACAAGGACGGGATGATAAGTAACTAGCCTAACAATAAAACACTTAACTTTTCGTGATAAAATTAATTTTATTTTTCGACATAGTCTTCGTGAACCTCTACGCACTTATTCCATCTTCGTTCTAAAGCAGTAATGCCTTCCACAAAATGATTTCTTTCGAGGCCTGCAAAATACTCCTCTACAGCGGCTATGACTTCATCATTTGTGGTAAATTTCTGTCCGCCCAAAAAAGTTTTGAGCTTAGGGAATAAGTGGAAGTCTGATGGCGCTATATCAGGCGAATAAGGTGGGTGGGACAGCAAATCATACTTCAATTCGTTGATTTTTGCCATAGCTTTAACACATGTGTGAACCCTAGCGCTGTCTTGGCGGAAGATGATTTATTTTTCGCCAAATCTGGTCGTTTTTGCTGAATACACTGATGAAAATTATCTAGAAGATTAGCGTAGTATCCTCCATTAATCGTTTGACCTTTAGGAAGGTAAACTATCATCAAGATCCCATCTGCATCCCAAAAGACGGAAGCCATCACTTTTCCAGCCGACTTTACAGCCATGGCTTTTTTGGAGCCGGGCATCGCGATTGCGTTCACTGTTTTGATTGAATTTTTGATTCTGGCGTGTAATAACGAACCCATGTTATATCTGTTGTTACAAATCGACGTAAAAAATCGGCATTATTACTCTGAAACGGTCCAGACATTCTTTTGACTTTTGCACCCGAATCCTCTTTTGATCGTGCGTAAGCAATCGCGGCACCCAACGGGCCGATGACTTTTTCATATTTAATTCCTCACTTAGGATATGATGTACCCGGTCTTTTGAGATACCTGTAGTATCAGCTGTTTCAGATAACTTCAATCGTCGATCTGTTAAAACCATATCATGTACTTTCACGACCATTTCTGGAGTCGTGACGCTTTTTGGACGTCCGGGGCAGGCTTCATCTTGGACACATGTACGACCGCGTTCAAACTCAGCCACCCAGTTTTTTACTGTGGCATAAGAAGGAGCACATTCACCCTAAGCATTATTTAACTCGTCATAGATATATTTCCCTTTCGTGCCCTTCATATGAAGAAACTTTATCACCGCTCTTTGTTCAATTTTATCCATTTTGAAAACACTTGACGAAATATATTTTCAAATGACAAAAAATCAATAAAATTTTCACGCCACCAAATTCAAATTTAGAACACAGGTAGCCAGAGATACGAATTTAAAAATGAAATATATATTTTTTAAAGTTTAACTTTTTAAATAGTAGAGGCTAGTTACTTATCATCCCGCCCTCGTATCATGAAGATATCGTAGCGTGATTCAGGCATATGCTAAATACTTATATTATAATAAAATCCTACCACCGATCTTGAGATATCAGATGGAATTAATAATGATAATCTTCCCTTTAAAATGATATTGATGGTAGACTTGCAATTGGTACCATTAGTGCCTTGCATTAATGTCTGGGGGATTTATTTTTATGTATAATAGGTACTTTAAACGTATTTAAGAATGTATATCAGTCTCTAGTTTCCATAATACAGGGAATCCTATTTTGGGGCCGGGCGACCATGCGTGATTTTTTCTCGGTTATTATTATTGTTTTCTATGATAATAAACAAATAATTCATAATCACATAATTACTCCTCAACCAGTCACTAATGACGAACATTACATTTCCTGTTCGGCACTTTGATAACTGCATCGTTACGATAGCGGCAGGTTCTTAATTCAGTCAAAAATATCTCTTTGAGAAGCATAGCGGTTTTTAGGTTATTATACTTTATTTATAAAAAAATAAAACTGTTATTTTTCAGTCATGGACGGCACTATGTTCGGAACAAAATCGAATTATTGGGATTTAAATAAGAGCAAATGTGAGTATATTTTGTGTATATATATTTTGAGGTTAATGTTTCTTTTTCTGTTCCATCGGAGAGCCTCCCAGGTTTTCCCAGAACTCTACGTCAAATATTACGCGGACGATTCGTTATCTCGTTTTTGAGAATAGCTAGCTTATTGGGCGGGCTTATTCCCAATATCAAGAATCTGACCAGTCGATGGCCCGTGGAAATCGATGGTGGACGGGCGATTTCTGTTTTAGCTTACATAATTGAAAATCAATTTTAGCTTATTCCTGGGGACAGTTTTAATTTTATTAATAAAATTTAATACTTCATTGCCTAAACGTCGCAGTATTTTAATATATAAATAACTACTAATTCGATCACACACACAGCTTATCTAACTTTTGTCTATACTATAATATTATAAAGAGGAAACATTTGTTTGTTTGTTTGTTTCGAATAGGCTCCGAAACTACTGGACTGATTTGAAAAATTCTTTTTCCATTAGAAGCCGACATTGTCCCTGATGAACATAGGCTACTTTTTTTAATTTTTTTTTTTTTGGTTTCATGTGTGTTTTAATGTTTCCGAAGGGAAGCGAGGGCGGGTCGCTAGTGTCTAATAAATATAAAATAGCCTGTATTTCCTTATCCTTAATTTTTATTTCGAATGTGGTGTTTGTTTGTTAATGTTTAGTTAGCAATTGATGTTTTGATTATTGTCTAAATGTAAATAAAAGTTAGTTTTGCTATTGAATAATACCCCTCTTCGGGTGAAAGCCTCGTCCAGTCCTTTTAAGTCATCTCTGTCCGTGCTGATAGTTTGCCAGTTCCATCCCTATTCATTCGGTTATATCGTCAGCCCAACGACTTTTCGGTCTCCCTACCCTTGTTTTGCCGATTGGCCCTACTTTTGTGTCTAATGTAATTAAATTCGCCACAAGGTCCCTCGTTTCAACTTTGATAACATTAGTCTTGATTTGTCTTGAACATTTGTCTTCTACTTCACAGAACATTAATTCTAAACAGATATCTGTACGAGCATCAAAAACAAACTTATCTTCAAGACAATCTGAAAATTATAGTCTAGAGGTCGAAACCATAAGAATAACAAAAATAGAATATATGGATTCGTAACTTAATTAATTTTTCAATTCACCGACATGAATTACGAAACCTCTCAACAAATACACTTCTTAATATTTAAGTAAGAAATAAACATTGAACAAGTAAGTCTCTGGATTTCCGCCCCTGCATTGGTTGCCGTCGGAGATGAACCAACTTACATCCCCTGTGATTCTATAACCCACCTCCGCGTTTCGGATGGGGTAGAACTCATCCAAAATAGGCTGGGCCCAATTAAGCGAGTTTTGTACCGAGCGTATGTCTTCCTACCAACTTGCCCCACGGGAGATCAAACCGGCGGGTCCTCAGTAGTCGGGCTATGCGCAGCCCACCTAGACGGCACTGATAATGCTCTTAAATACCCTGCTAGGTAAAAACCAGCCGGAGAGTGAGGTCATACGACATAAAAAAAAAGAAATCTTACCTGGAAAATTGGCAAATAAAACGATTTAACTTCTTTAAACTTTGAACAGGTCAAGGTCGGCTCAGGTAATGAATATGCAAAACGATATGATGACGCCAATTTCTTCGTATAGTTATTAAGAATTTATCCATACAACTCTAAAAACATGGTTTAGATCGTGGTATATAATATTTTTTTTTTATTTTTTTTTATTGCCTTTGTAGGCAGACGGGCATACGGCCCACCTGATGGTGAGTGGTTACCGTCGCCCATGGACTTCAGCAATGCCAGGGGCAGAGCCAAGCCGCTGCCTACCGCTTAATACTCTCCATAAGCCTCGTTTGAAGAAGGACATGTCATAGCGCTCGGGAAACACCGTGGAGGGGAGCTCATTCCATAGCCGGATGGTACGTGGCAAAAAAGATCTCTGGAAACGCACTGTGGATGACCGCAGTGGCTCCAGGTAGTATGGATGAACTCTACTCCGGTGGCGGGCGGTGCGATGGTAAAAACGAGATGCTGGTATCATCTCGAACAATTCCTCAGAGCACTCCCCATGGAACATACGGTACAAAATACAGAGGGAACCGAAGTCCCTCCGCAGACCCAGAGGCTCCAAACGATCCGAATCGATATAATATCCTAATATCTCCTCTTTTCAGTTGCAGTTATTGATCAGCTACCACTGATGGGGTCAGTGAGCCCTGTTCTCACGGTCTTGGCGATTTACTTAATTTTCGTTATTAAAATAGGCCCGGCATATATGAGAAAACGAGAAGCGTACAAATTAACATTCGTACTATTAGCATACAATGCCGTACAAGTTGCTATATCCGGGTATTTGGTTGCGAGGGTAAGTTTTTATCACTAGCTTATAATGTGAAAACATACTTTAACTATTAAAAATGCTTATAACTTATTTTCTTTATTAAGTCGATCGAATCAGGCCCATGGTGAAGACACTCTAAGCAGAGCAAAGAACATAACCGAAAGTTTCCATCAAACCTTTTTTATTATCTCAAGCTCATAGACGCCAGCAGTTCCAAGGGTCCAACTTACCACTGAGTAAGGACATGTCTTAGAACTCAGGGAAAACTGGGGATGGAAGACTTTTTTTTTATTGGTTTGATGGGTGGGCGAGCCCACAGCCCACCTGGCGTTAAGTGGTTGCTTGAGCCCATAGACATCTACAACCTAAATTCGCCAACCCACCTTGAGATATAAGTTCTAAGGTCTCAGTATAGTTAAAACGGTTGCCCCGCCCTTCAAACCGAAACGCATTACTGCTTCACGGCAGAAATAGTCAGGGCGGTGGTACCTACCCGTGCGGACTCACAGTAGGTTCTACCACCAGTAAATGTGGATGAACGCTGGCTCGATGGCGAGCAGTGGGATCAATTACTGGTAGCGTGGCTTGCTATGGATCAACAGGAGACGGAACTTAAGTCTCCAGTAATCCGATTCGAATTTATGTTCACCTACAAAATTTTGATCTAAAGACGTTTGTAATAAGTAACAAAAAAATAGCCCTTAAATGTATTTTTCACGTTTCAGTTCTTTCTAGATTTACGAAGGATGGGTTTGGTTCCGAGTAAATGTTATTTAAATGAAGAAAATTCGAGAAATCAGGTACGATAATAATATGCATTTTTTTTTATCTTCGAACAAAAAATAAACTATTTTATATTATATTTTCTATTGATTTTGGGATATCTCGTGCTGAAAATAACAGGTATTGAAATATATAATGGCTTTAGACTAATAATTGCCGTCGTGGAATAAAGCATAAGACGCCCGGTGCATTCGTATCGAGCGATGCGAATGTGCCGGTGTTAGAATCCCGCAGGCAGGTACCAATTTTTATAATGAAACACGTGCTTAACACATGTACACTAATTACTACCACCAAGAAGGAAGAAAATAGTGGATAAAAATCAAATCCGCGACAATTATAATTTGCGTTATAACTGGTGGTAAGGACCCCGCACGAGTAGACACCACCACCCTGCCTATTTCTGCCATGAAGCGGTAATGCGTTTCGGTTCGAAGAGCGGAGTAGCCGTTGTACTGTAAAACTGAGACTTCTCAGGTGGGTGGCGGCATTAATTCGGTTCATGTCTATGGGCTCCGCTGACCTCTTAACACAAGGCGCACAAGGAAGTCGTCCATTGATCTCAACAATTTAAAAAAATATTTAGTACGATTGACAGTAAAACTGAAATCAGTAGAAGTGAGTTAGGGCATTCACTAGTTACCACGTGAACAAAATGTTGACTCGAGGCTTAGGGGCTTCATGTTGCGGGCTTAATAATGGATTTTGGTAATGACATATACTGGTTCCACAGGCTAATTCTTTTTCGACCTCAAAACGAACAAGCTAGTTCGCTTAAAACTCCACGTTTACAAGTTTACAATCACTCACTCGTTCAAATTAATTTTATGCATTACATTTTCCTTTTGTTTTCGTAGTTTTTCTAGTAAATGTCAGAAAGGTCTGTTTCCGAATTTTTTTTTGTTGAACCCGTCAACATATACTAAACAAATAATACATTTAAATGAAAATCCATTAACAAACATAGGAATGAAAGGTATTGAATATAATTTTATAGCTATTTATTTACACATAATATTTTCTTAGATTTTATAGTTTAACATCAACTTTGTTATTGTCACTCTGTAGTTTGTGACATTTCGGATTTCTAAGATGTTTTTGTCGGATTAGAATTCTGTGCTATACTTATTCTTTAAATTGTATTACATATTTATTTGAACTTATTTGCTCCCAGGGGAAATTGAAAGTTTGTTGTGACTTAGCAATTTGTTTGAATACAGGTTTCAATTTGTTTTATTTTTTTATTTAAAGTCATAAATTGCAAGTTAAGTCTTAACTCGAATTCTCTTTGTATCGTTTACAACAAAATCGTACTATTTAGGAATACATTTTGTTACATAGGAATGCAAAACATAATAATAAACATTGCTCATGTGATACACTTAACTACTAAACGATTTGAAGTAACTTGGGTTCTTGGAAACAAGATCTCACAGTTTATTGACAACATTACTATTTTTATTTGTTTATTTAGTACACAATTCTCACAATTTAACAGTTATACCAAAACATTTGTAAGAAATTAATTACAATTATTATATTACCCATCTGTGCCATTATTATTATAAATGTATTATTATTATATTAATAATAAATACGCAGAATAAACCTTTGAGAAAATTTTACCTCGTGTCTCATGGCGGGTGCTGTCTTTCACATTATGGTGTCTACGGACAACGGTTTTTATTTAACAATAAACGGGCTGTAAGCTCTTTATAAATAAAAATTGTACCGGAGAACAACTTAAAACTCTATTTATAACTTAGAACACTTAAAACACTCAACAAACACTTTAAAACTCTCAATTCGCTTCTTCGGCTTCGCTTCAGGTGATCCGTTCGCTGTTTCTCTTCGAGTAGTTCCGATTACTGACTGACTGCATGCAATCTCTGTAACGCTTTTATAGTCGAGACGAAATCCCTAGGATCGTCGAGAATATTCCACACAATTCCAGTATTGTGTTTCCGCTATCTGACAATAGATGGCGTTGTACATCTCGAGCGTTCTAGATGCTACTATATCCTTTGATTTTCGTTCGACTATTCGGCGATAGATGGCGTTACTCTTACCGGGGTAACAGTTTGTGAAGTTCCTCAATTCAAATTCTACTTTCAGATCATATTCGGAACATATCTGTATCTAACAGCCAAATTCTCTGAGCTACTGGACACGGTTTTCTTCGTTTTGCGAAAGAAATATAGCCAGATCACGTTCTTGCATTTGTATCATCACACCGTGATGGTTATCGCGACATGGGCAATGCTGAAGTACTGGCCATCACACACGCTCATCTACATCGGCTTCATAAATTCTTTGGTACATGTCTTCATGTATTCATACTATGGCCTGGCAGCGCTCGGTCCGGGCGTAGCAAAATATTTGACGTGGAAGAAATATATGACTAAATTTCAAATAGTGAGTATTTTCGAGTTCAATCAAGTATTTTGTTTTTGCTTACATTAGATTTATTTGTTTAAATATATGCACAAAAGTATAGTGGCGGACTTAAGGCCTAAAACAATCTCTCCAGTCAACGAACTTACACTTAAGAATGGTATTTGTGTATGTATTTGTAATTTAATATAATTTTCAATGCGCCTACCATTATTTACGCTGCAATGCCTTTAGTTGACTGGTAGAGAATGCCTTAGGCATTAAGACCGCCAATGTAAATGTTTACATGAAGTCTAATCACTACATCGTATAAAACAAAATCGCTTTCTCTGTCCTTATATCCATCCCTACGAATGCTTAAATCTTTGAAACTACGCAACCGATTTTGATGCGCTTTTTTTTAATATATAGAGCTATTGTAGAGGCAGATTTATAAAATATGTATAATAACATCCATAAATTAAGTTTCCGAAGCGAAGAGAGGGCGGGTCGCCAGTAAATAAATATCTTTACAACAATTACAGATACAATTCATCTCAATAATCCTTCAATACGTGGCTGCTGTCAAGATATCGGAGTGTCCACCATCAAAAGGCGTTGCTCTCTTTGTCTTTTGCAACACGGCTTTCATCCTGATGCTTTTCCTCAATTTCTACTTGAAAAGTTACAGTGCAAATAAGACAAAGAAGGCTGCAGAAGAAGTCGTTAATAATGCTTGCTTCGTCGAAAAATATGATTAAAATACAAAATTATTAGAATTGGCAATACAAGTTTTTTTTTAAATGTTTCACGGACAAAATCTGTAGATTATAGATTAAAAAGGGTTATAATAAATATAAAAAAGTGTAGTGTAATATTTTTGTTTAGTTTACGAGACAAAACTGTAAAATTTTTCGATTACTTTCATACTGAGTTATCGTAGCTTTATAATCTCTTCCTAAAAAGGTTTTCAATAAGTAATAATAGTAATGAACCAAAGACCAGGTTAGGTCAGGTCAGATCAGGCCAGACTATGTCATCTGGCCTAAAACTAGGATACCCTATGATATTAGATATATAATATTAGTTAGTATAATATAACTAGTCAGGTCATAAGTATTGTCACATAGTAAAAACTTTTCTTTTAGAATGCTGGCCACAAAAAAGTTTATTGAATTCGAATTTCGAATTGTTCATGAAAATAAAAATGTATACTTTTAGAATTTTATTCATTTTTAAATATGGAGTGGACGCTTAAAGAAGACCGTGTTGCAGTTATTGCGATGCATCGTTGCGGTTACGCGCCAATTCAAATTTTTAACATACTGAAAAACTTGAATATAACCAAAAGATTCGTTTATCGTACCATCAAACGATACAATGAAGACTCTAGTATAGATGACAGGTCAAGAAGTGGTCGCCCTCGGTCATTTAGGACTCCAGCAGTGATAAAAGCTGTGAAGGCGCGAATTCAAAGAAATCCCAAACGTAAGCAGAAACTGTTGGCCCTTCAGATGGGGTTAAGCAGAACCACGGCGAAAAGGGTGTTAAATAAAGACTTAGGGCTTCGAGCATATCGAAGAAAAACAGGACATCGTTTGAATGCTCGTCTAATGGACCTGAGATTGAAGATATGCCGCGCTTTGTTGAAGCGGTACGCGGGAAAAAAATATCGGCAAATTCTTTTTTCGGATGAAAAAATTTTTACCGTAGAAGAGAGCTACAACAAACAAAATGATAAGGTGTACGCACACAGTAGTGAAGAAGCGAGCAACCGTATTCCGCGTATCCAACGAGGTCATTTTCCATCCTCGCTCATGGTATGGTTGGGAGTTTCTTATTGGGGCTTAACAGAGGTACATTTGTGTGAGAAAGGTGTAAAAACGAATGCAGTTGTGTATCAAAATACAGTCCTGACGAACCTTGTGGAACCTGTTTCTCATACCATGTTCAATAACAGTCACTGGGTATTCCAACAAGATTCGGCGCCAGCTCATAGAGCGAAGAGCACACAAGACTGGCTGGCGGCGCGTGAAATCGACTTCATCCGGCACGAAGACTGGCCNAGATCTCTGGAAACGCACTGTGGATGACCGCAGTGGCTCCAGGTAGTATGGATGAACTCTACTCCGGTGGCGGGCGGTGCGATGGTAAAAACGAGATGCTGGTATCATCGCGAACAATTCCTCAGAGCACTCCCCATGGAACATACGGTACAAAATACAGAGGGAACCGAAGTCCCTCCGCAGACCCAGAGGCTCCAAACGATCCGAATCGATATAATATCCTAATATCTCCTCTTTTCAGTTGCAGTTATCGACCAGCTACCACTGATGGGGTCAGTGAGCCCTGTTCTCACGGTCTTAGCGATTTACTTAATTTTCGTTATTAAAATAGGCCCGGCATACATGAGAAAGCGAGAAGCGTACAAATTAACATTCGTACTATTAGCATACAATGCCGTACAAGTTGCTATATCCGGGTATTTGGTTGCGAGGGTAAGTTTTTATCACTAACTTATAATGTGAAAACATACTTTAACTATTAAAAATGCTTATAACTTATTTTCTTTATTAAGTCGATCGAATCAGGCCCATGGTGAAGATACTACCTCTAAACAGAGCAAATAACTCTGAACATAACCGAAAGTTTCCGTCAAACCTTTTTTATTATCTCAAGCTCATAGACTCAAGCAGTTCCAAGGGTCCAACTTATCACTGAGTGCTCTCCACAAGCCATGTTTTAAGGACATGTCTTAGAACTCAACATTGTGGATGGAAGACCATTACAAAATCGAATTCACGTGGCAAAAAAAATCGCCCAAAATGCAGTGTTTTTTTTGTTTTTTTTTGCTTTGATGGGTGGGCGAGCCAACAGCCCACTTGGTGTTAAGTGGTTACTGGAGCCCATAGACATCTACAACGTAAATGCGCCACCCACCTTATAAGTTCTAAAGTCTCAGTATACTTACAACGGCTGCCCCGCTCTTCAAACCGAAACGCATTACTGCTTCACGGCAGGAATAGGTAGGGTGGTGGTACCTACCCGTGCGGACTCACAAGAGGTCCTACCAGTAAAAACGCTTCCATGTGGATGAACCCTGGCTCGATGGCGAGCAGTGGGACGATAAAAAGATGATCGTATTACCTGATCAGTAGAGCAGAGCATCAATTACTGGTAGCGGGATTTGCTATAGATCAACAGGAGAAGGAGTTTAAGTCTCCACTAATCCAATTCGAATTTATGTTCACCTACAAATTTTTGAACTAAAAAATAACCGTAAATGTATTTTCCACGTTTCAGTTCTTTCTAGATTTACGAAGGATGGGTTTGGTTCCGAGTAAATGTTATTTAAATGAAGAAAATTCGAGAAATCAGGTACGGTAATAATATGCATTTTTTTTAAATCTTCGAACAAAAAATAAACTGGTAAATAAGGTCTCAGTATAGTTACAACAGCTGCCCTACCCATCAAACCGAAATGCGTTACCGCCTCACGTAGAAGTAGACAGGGTGGTGGTACCTACCCGTGCGGACCCACAAGAGGTCCTACCGCCAGTAAAAAAATTCTACTTTCAGATCATATTCGGAACATATCTGTATCTAACAGCCAAATTCTCTGAGCTACTGGACACGGTTTTCTTCGTTTTGCGAAAGAAGTATAGCCAGATCACGTTCCTGCATTTGTATCATCACACCGTGATGGTTATCGCTACATGGGCACTGCTGAAGTACTGGCCATCACACACGCTCATCTACATCGGCTTCATAAATTCTTTGGTACATGTCTTCATGTATTCATACTATGGCCTGGCAGCGCTCGGTCCGGGCGTAGCAAAATATTTGACGTGGAAGAAATATATGACTAAATTTCAAATAGTGAGTATTTTCGAGTTCAATCAAATATTTTGTTTTTGCTTACATTAGATTTATTTGTTTAAATATATGCAAAGTATAGTGGCGGACTTAAGGCCTAAGACCATCTCTTCAGTCAACGAACTTACACTTATGAATGGTATTTGGTCGTCGTCGTGGCCTAAAGGATAAGACGTCCGGTGCATTCGTGTTGAAGCGATGCACCGGTGTTCGAATCCCGCAGGCGGGTACCAATTTTTCTAATGAAATATGTACTCAACAAATTTTCACGATTGACTTCCACGGTGAAGGAATAACATCGTGTAATAAAAATCAAACCCGCAAAATTATAATTTGCGTAATTACTGGTGGTAGGACCTCTTGTGAGTCCGCGCGGATAGGTACCACCGCCCTGCTTATTTCTGCCGTGAAGCAGTAATGCGTTTCGGTTTGAAGGGTGGGGTAGCCGTTGTAACTATACTGAGACTTTAGAACTTGTATCTCAAGGTGGGTGGCGCGTCTACGTTGTAGATGTCTATGGGCTCCAGTAACCACTTAACATCAGGTGGGCTGTGAGCTCGTCCACCCATCTAAGCAATAAAAATAAAATAAAAAATTGTGTATGTATTTGTAATTTAATATAATTTTCAATGCGCCTACCATTATTTACACTGCAATGCCTTTAGTTGACTGGTAGAGAATGCCTTAGTCATTAAGACCGCCAATGTAAATGTTTACATGATGTCTAATCACTACATCGTATAAAACAAAATCGCTCTCTCTGACCTTAAATCCCTATGTATGCTTAAATCTTTAAAACTAGCCGATTTTGATGCGGTTTTTTTTAATATATAGAGCTATTGTAGAGGCAGATTTATATGTATAATAACATCCATAAATTAAGTTTCCGAAGCGAAGAGAGGGTGGGTCGCCAGTAAATAAATATCTTTACAACAATTACAGATACAATTCATCTCAATAATCCTTCAATACGTGGCTGCTGTCAAGATATCGGAGTGTCCACCATCAAAAGGCGTTGCTCTCTTTGTCTTTTGCAACNATTGACATGGACCTCGTTCGTGCTGCGATAGACGACTGGCCGCGCAGATTGAAGGCCTGTATTCAAAATCACGGAGGTCGTTTTGAATAAACTTTAGTGTCATAAGAATCTATGTTTTGTTAAGTTCATTTTGGTATATGAATGGTTACATAATGAATAAACTTGTTTCAATTATTTTACATTAAACATGTGACAGAATTTCTGACCTGACTAGGTAGTATAGTAAATACATAGTCTTGCCATAAATACTGAGACAAAGAAAAATAAAAAAAAATCTATTGCAAATAGCATTTATTACTTTTACAGTGTGTTAGTTTAATACATAAATATAAAACAATTTAAAGTATAAAAAGCTTCTTCGAAGGGAGACCCCCTTGGGTGCAATACAGTCCTTTAAACGTTGAGGCCAGTTATTAATAGAAGCACGCACTCTTTCCATGGGAAAATTTTTCACTGCCAATCGTACGGATTTTTTTAGGGACTCCGAATTATTATGGCGTTTAGAGCAAGCCGTACTCTCTAAAATTGACCATAAATCATAATCGAGCGGATTAAGATCGGGACTAGACGACGGCCAGTCTTCAGCTCTGATGAAGTCCGAAACGTTCGTTTCCAACCAAGACTGCGTAGACCGAGCTTTATGACCTGGCGCCGAGTCTTGCTGGAAGGACCATTCTTGATTATTGAGCATGGTGTTGTTGAGGGGCTTCACTACCTTTTCAATAATGGTATCTTGATACACTTGTGCCGATGTTTTGATACCTTTTTCATAACAGTATGGCTCAGTCACTCCTTCATAGCTAATACCCCACCAAACCATCACTGAAGTCGGATAGTGCCCACGTTGCACTCTGTCGACTAATTGAGAAGCTTCCTTAGAGCTTTGAGCATAAATACGGTCATTTTGTTTGTTAAAATGTTGCTCAATTGTAAAAAATTTCTCATCCGTAAACAAAATTTTTCATGACCTCCCTTTGCGTAACGCTTCAGTAGCTGTTTCGATTTTACCACCCTATTCTCTTTTAAATTATCAGTTAAGAAATGACCAGTACGTCTCTTATAGGCTGCAAGTCCTAAGTCATCTTTTAAAATACGCGACATGGTTCTAAGTGCTATCTTCATCTCCCGAGATAAAATCTTTTGCTTTCGGACAGGATTTCTTCGAATTCTCTCCCTTACTGCTTTGACCACCTTTTTCGTAAGAACACTACGTGGACGGCCAGATCTTTTTCTGTCACAAACAAAGGAGGTCTCATTGCACCTATTAATAGCCCGGTACACAAACATTTTACTAATACCAAGCGTATGGAGAGTTTTAAAAATTGCATTTGGCTCCATACCTACTTTGTGTAATGCAATCACAGCGATTCGGTTCTCTTTATCACCCCACTCCATTTTAATATCGCAAAATATTGTACAATGTATTGGCGCCAAAAAGTGAAAACTCAATGAGCAATCATATAAAAATTACAATTTCAAATTCAAATGTAATATTTTGTTTAGTTTTAATTGTAACAGTATTTATGTCCAGACTAAGTATATACATATTAAAGGCCAATTCAAAGAGTAAACAAACGTGTTCATCACATTGATGATTGCCCAATGTGGAAACGAACCCACGACCCTTGGCCCAGCAGTCGGGAGCACCAGCTTACTACACCACCGATATAGTCAAGTGTTATTCAGGACTATCCTGTTTAACTTTATTATAAATAATATTAGTAGAAGTACATAGTAATAGACTGTATTCTTTTAAGTTGTGCTTATAAAGCTTCAATAATTTATTATGAATAAAATTAATTGACTTTTATACGGGGTAAATTAAGAATAATAAAATATACGATGACAAAATAAAAAAATATGTAATTGGTGTTTTTTTTTACTAACAACCTTTTTTTGGACATAGAGGGATAAAAAATACATATTGAAGGTGCTAGACAAATTTACTTCTCTATCACCCGTCTATAGAAATACAACCTTAGATAAATTTTTTTGCCTATTAAAGGTATTAAAGGTATTGTGCCTAATAAAGGGATTAAAGGTATTGTGCCTATTAAAGTCATTGTGCGTCCATGTCTGAAGGACAAGATACTTAATAAAACTTCTACTTACTATCTTTTTTCTTATGATTAAAGGATTAAGGGGGGCCCGAAGGCCTTTCCAGTTTGACCAGGACAGATGGACGAGCAAAGGCTCAGCCAGAAGGGGTGGGATTTGCTAACAGCTGCCCGAGCGCCTCCGAAGGAGACCTAATAACTCAAGAGCAACTGCTTCGCGAATGAATGGATCGGAATCGCGATGATGCATGGGTTAGGTTGCACGTCGAACTCTTTGTCGAGTTCGACAAGTACGGTTACCTGGGTCCCTAAGCCTGCTCCTAGTGTTAGAGCTGAAGGCGTCTAATGCAAAAGTTGTTGGATCTGATAGATCTAAGGACTATCAGACTATCTCTGAGTGAGTAGTGACGTTCTTATAAACGTTTTAAATTTGGTTGGCCAAGCGCTCAATTACGAAATAAAATGAAATGTAATGAAATTTGATTTGATTTGATAATTGAATTTGTTAGAAGGTTTTCTTTGTTGAGAAATTAACTTACTTTAATTTCCAAATAAAACTAAATTAGTGTATCGTAACATTTTTAATTGCATTTTACGTCTTAATCATTCCTTTACAACCCGATTAAACACGATGTTAAATTCTATGGATTCACGGTAAGACGCTCTCTTGTATAAGACTATAGTGATCGAAGCGTGGTAATTTAGATAATACAATCATATACAGTCGTGGTCAACTAATTAGGGACAATCTCTAGTTAAGCCAAATTGTGAATATTTTTTTTATTTTCCAACGAGTCTTAGCAATATTCCAAATCTTTTACATGTAAGTGTAATTAGTAATTTATGTGCGCGATTATACAAACAATAACAACTTCTTAAACATTAAACCTCTTTACAGTATAGCTGATACAATATCATAGTGCTATTGGTTCAAAGAATGCTGGCTGGCCATTTAATTAGGGACACTGAGGTATTGCGTTCTAATTTAAAAATTTGAATTTTAATACTTTTTTGTTTCTTTTCTTATTGTTTAGTGGTCGTTTTGACGGCAATCCCGATTTTTTATTTTAAGTTTTGAGAATTATTTTGAAGAAAAATGGGCAAAAATAAAAGTTGCGATCCGACACTACGAAAAATTATCATGAAGTTTGTTGAGTGTGGTTGGTCATACCGAAGGATAGCACAACATTTAAATTGTTCAAAAACTATGGTATGCAATGCAGTGCAACATTTCAAGCGCTATAACACAGCTTTAAACGTGTCCAGAACAAAAAGATCGAGAAAACCGACTCCGCAGGAAGATAGAATGATAACCAGGTTAGCTTAGAAAGATCCGTTTCTAGGCTCTATTTTAATTAAACACGAAGTGTTTGGGGCAAACGAAAGAGCCGGTATATCTGCGAGGACCGTTCGACGACGTTTGGTAGAAGCAGGGTTGTTCGGAAGAGTGGCTCGCAAAGTACCGTTGTTGAAGAAAGAACATAGAAATGCTCGTTTGGCATTTGCACGTAAATATGGACATTGGACCTACGCCCAATGGCAACATGTACTTTTCTCTGACGAGACCAAGGTTAATTTGATTTCTTCAGATGGAAGGCAATATGTACGGCGTCCTGTAAAAGCGGAAATGAATCCAAGATTCACAAAAAAACAGGTGAAACATGGCGGTGGAAACATTAAAATATGGGGTTCATTTTCTGGACGTGGAGTGGGACCTGTGAGGAAAGTTCAGGGTAACTTAGACCAACATCAATACAAGACAATATTGGAAGAAACTATGCTTCCCTATGCTGAGGAGCATCTCCCTATTATATGGACGTTTCAGCAGGATAACGACCCGAAACATACCGCACATTCAGTCAAGTCGTTTCTTACCAATTAGTTTGTATCGGTGCTAGATTGGCCAGCAAATAGCCCGGACCTCAACCCAATTGAGCACCTTTGGCACGAAATCAAGAAAAAAGCTGCCACTTATCGTAATACAAATTTGGATGAACTTCATGAAACTTTTCGTGAGGCATGGGCAAACATTCCTGTCGAAACATGTCAGAAACTGATAATGTCTATGCCACATCGGTGTCAAGCGGTAATTACTAACAAAGGTTTTGCTACTGGGTACTGATTTTACACGTAATAAAATGGGGCTGTTAAAGATATTATAACACTGAAGATTATAAGTTTTGTGTAACTGTATTTTTCATTTTACTTTACTGTCCTTAATTTAATGTCCACTACAGAATTGTACCTTAATATTTAATACATGTTTCATCTTTGATATTAAATACTTTTTCTATTTATTAAATCTTTTATTTACAGCCATTTATAGCATAATAATCGGACCACATTATGCAAATAATAGGTGCTGAGAAATCAATAGGGTTTTATATTTAAATGTACATAACCGGTTATAGCCCTTTACTATCTTAAATGTCCCTAATTAGTTGACCACGACTGTATATAATATACTGTTGAAAATGAGAACTCGATAAAAGTGTGTTAGTGCTGACACACGACAGTCGATCTTCTTCCGTACGATTATCATTTGACGTATTACATGCAAAAGGTAAACACATTTAATAACATGGAAAGTATATATGTATATAATAATATGTACTGTTATTCTATTTATATAGTATTTTACTGGTGGTAGGACCTCTTGTGAGTCCGCACGGGTAGGTACCACCACCCTGCTTATTTCTGCCGTGATGCAGTAATGCATTTCAGTTCGAAGGGTGGAGTATCGGTTGTACAGTAAAAACTGAGGCCTTAGAACTCATGTCTCAAGGTAGGTGGCGGCATTTACATTGTAGATGTCTATGGGCTTTCGGTACAAAAAAAAACATGTACATATTTACGTTTATTTAATTTTAATTATATATCCGATAAAATATTACATATTTATACGTTTTTATGTATATTATATATTTAATTAATGCACATGCTGCCAGATACGTATACAATAACTATGTTACGAAAATTTATGTAACTCTGACAGGCTTCATTTTGGTTAGATAACGCTAACACAATTAAGAATAATTAAAATGAATGAGTACAAAGTAATATTTTAAAAACTAATTATTATTAATTTAATATCTTTGACACCTTTGCCAAAATTTTGGTACACTAACTCCATACATAATTAAAAATATAAAAATGTCTAGTAATTATTTTGCTAACTGGTAGTATACAGGGCGCGACAATTGGATTCAATAATACATTTTGCCGTTTAAGTGTCGTAAGTAATAGTAAGGTAGATTATTCAACTTAAATAAATAATAGAACAAAGATATTACTACCCCTCACATATAGGGGCTATAAAATGGAATCGATATTCATGTCGTAAGGGGGGAGTAAGGGGAGATCGGAATGCTACCTTCACCGGCCTTATTGTCAACCCCACCTGCACGCGCCGGATGGCGGCGGCGACCAACAGGTTGACGTGGTGCTCCCTGCTAGAGAACGAACGGGGCAATGGCGACCGAGCCATGGCGGTATAACCATACACACCCGTCAGAACAACCTGTACGGAAGAGGCGTCAGAAACCTTGGGGATCAAATGTGTCGACTATTATCAAAGCCGGCAATCTGACTATTGGACAATTATTGGTAAATCAGAAAAACGAATTATTGACTTTGTATTCCATTGGCAGTCACAAAACTCTTCGGAACGACATCTTAGATAAATAACAGGTTAACTATTAATCTTTATTTAATGCAGGTTTTGAACCGTATTCTTTGAAGGAGACGATTATATTCAAATCAATCTGTATTGACATATCAATAACATTTTTTTGTCCAAATGCACAGATTGCCACCTTTGATAATAGACGACTCAAATACCCCCTAAAATGCTGTTGCAGAAGGCAACGGGAAACCACTGCACTAATTTCCCACGAGAGTCATGAGCAGGTCGTATCCGACTGATGCATGACCACGACCACTCTGTCAAGAGTGTACGAACAGGAAGAATTTATGTCGTAAACTCCAAAAAAGTACTGGCAATATAAGTTATTACGAACAACAGAGTGATCTGAACAGAATTTCGAAAAGAATCTAGTTTTAAATTTTTTTTAAAAAAAGCACTCCTTATGACAATTTGTGTGAAAACAACATTCATTTTTCTATGTATGAACCGAAAGAAAAATATTTGAAGATTACAATCAATTGTTTAAAAAAAAAATAGATTTATGGATATGGATCGATAGATTAAACGATTTTCAACTTTATGTTAAAAATGGTGAGAGGGTGCAATATTTATTTGAATTCGCTAATCGACAGCACCCTAATGAACTGTTCTAATAAGATTAAGTTCATACACACGGCGTTGTAGCAATTATCATATCGTAATCAACAGCTTAAAAATATTATGAAACTATTTTCATTATTTGCGATTATTAAACAATACTCATAAATGAAGGCCTTATTTACATTCGCATACTGGTACTTATTGCTTGAACACTTTGGAGCCAACAGCAATTAAAACTTGTGGATGTTCCAGAAACTATCTTAACCTAATGATAATATATTATGTTAAATGTTTGTTTTAACTTTTTTTTTAAATGTTTCAACATCGTATATAGTTGGAAGACAGTATTTTTTGCTCATTAAGGCATACGAGAAAATCAATAACGATTTATTTACAACAATTTTATGAAATAATGTTCGATTGTTTTCGTTTAAGCTAGTGTTTTAATTACTACACTAACTACCAATGCTGATACATAATACAATTTTGAATTTTATTCCGAATTTGATGTTTTTGATTTTTAAAATTTAAGGCAAGTATGGATTTTAGCCAAAGGTGGACTACACTCTAGAATGAGATGTTATTCAATGGGAATGATTTTGATTTTATAAAATTTTAACGACGCTAATTAAAACTTAATACTAATATTTATATACACCATTTCTGTAACATTATTAAAAACCCTCTGATGATATCAACAAACCACCATATTGAACTAATTTCATATATTATATTTACAATAGATTTTAAATTAAAACAACTAGATTTATTCCTTTTTTATACCGTTTTTCGTTGCCATTTTATTAACGTCATTTCTAACGTGACCGTTTTTGATGATTGTTCCGTTGGTCAACTTTTCTTTTTCGGGTTTCTTTTCTCCGGGCTTTCCGTAGGCGTTGTAGTAGAAGTCGTAAAACAGATAGTAGAAGAAAATGGAGTTGGGTAGAGTGAAGACGACGGACCAACGAGGATAACCGCAGTCGTAGAACAAAAGTTGCGCCGAATGGAGAAATGCTATGCAGAATTGGAGCTGAAATAAAAAATTCAAAATATAAGAACTCGATTGCTCGAAATAAAGTTGAAGAAATTCCAACAGCACTACTATAAAATCATATAAGCTATAAAACAAAAAAGTAATGGTGAAAATCACTGGGTCGCATTGGATGCAAATGGTAACGGACCGACCGCTCTGGAGATCGATTGGACAGGCCTATGTTCAGCGGTGGACAGCTAACTAGTCTGGCCATAAATACTGTTACATAAAAACTTTTCTAGCAGGATTCTGCACCTGATCACGAGGCACGAAATACCCAAGCCTGGCATGAAACCAACGTTCCGGACTTTATAAGAGCTGAAGACTGGCCCTCATCTATCTAAGATCTCAATCCTTTAGACTTCAAATTATGTTCAGTTTTAGAGGACATGGCCTGCTCTAAACGACATAGCCACATTGAGTGTCTAAAAATATCTTTGAGTGAGCAGTGGTGAAATTTCCTTTGGAAACAGTGCGTAAACCCATAGATTCGTGGCCAAACAGATTAAAACCCTATATAAAAGCCAAAGTTGGCCATTTCGAATAGAATATATTTTTTATTTTGTTGTAAGACATTAATAAATATGTAGGTATACATTTTAATAATATTACATTACTTCATTTAAAAAAAAAGCATATTTTCATTTGTAACAGAACTCATAGCTGGACTGGATTTTAGCTGAGATGATGATGATCATGATGATGATGATAAAACAGATTCGAATGGTTTCATTTGTTTTTAATAAGTAATTATTACTTACGCGCCTACTTTTCATCTTTATCTCAATAATTTTGATACAAAGTTCCTAAGGGTTATACAAAATACAGTTTTCGTAACCTAATTCATAGGATATACACAAAATTTTCGAGATGTTGTTTTTACGTACGCACCTAACGTATCGTGGTGGAGTTTAACCGGTATTTCATAATAACAATTTAATTTTCAGCTTTTTTTGTCTTCGAGCATAGACCCAGATATTTTAATTGCTATTGAGTATCATTGTCGCTTTGTAGCATTGTGGCACAACCAAATCATTATCTACTAGACTATTTTAAAATCTCATTTGAGTAATTAAATGTAACAGCGTTAACACCACAGGAAGAATTGTCCCAGAGCCAGAAAAGATACGTGTAAAAATTACTCATTATATACAATAGTCATCAATGAATATTTATCAAGGTACTGACCATTTGTAGAGTTGTGATATAACGTTTCCAAAACAGATATTTCTGGAAGCGAGGACCCATGGCCGCCAACATATAGTAAGAGTACATTATTATATGCACAAAGGAATTGATCACTCCGATAAGGGTGCCGTGACCGCCAGGATAATATTTGGTCGCGCCCCATGATATCATCGGCATCACTGTATGATGATACATGTGTAGAAACGTGATCTGCCGTTCCTTTTTTCTAATGACGAAGAACACCGTGTCTAATAACTCAGACATTTTGGCCAGAAAGTATATGTAGACGCCACGGGCGACCTGAAATTCATTAAAACTAATAAGATCGCAGATCATATATATTTAATAGATAATATTTTTTAAGATATTATATTTTTATTATTATTGCTTAGAACGAGCTCATGGCCCATCTAGTGTTAAGTGGGTACTAGAGCTCGTAGACATCTACAACGTAAATGTCGCCACCCACCTTGAGATATGAGTTCTAAGGTCTCCGTTTTTACAGTACAACGGCTGCCCCACCGTTCAAACCGANTCGCAGATCATATATATTTAATAGATAATATTTTTTAAGATATTATATTTTTATTATTATTGCTTAGAACGAGCTCATGGCCCATCTAGTGTTAAGTGGGTACTAGAGCTCGTAGACATCTACAACGTAAATGTCGCCACCCACCTTGAGATATGAGTTCTAAGGTCTCCGTTTTTACAGTACAACGGCTGCCCCACCGTTCAAACCGAAACGAATTACTGCTTCACGGCAAATTAGGCAGGGTGGTCGTACCTACCCATGTGGCTTACAAAATGCTCTACCACCAGTATATTTTAAGTAGGATGCTAATGAATTCGCTTTAATGTTGTTAACATAGATAAATTAATTGTTTCAAATTTTAAACGCATAAATATTTTGGTACAAAGTCACTCACTCTCATAGCTTCTGGTGATTCCGAGAAATCGACTGGCTGGCATTTCCAACTGTAGTTTTTTAACCATCCTGCTTCAAGGCCCTGAAATTTAAAGAAATTTCTTATTTTTTTACTTTACTAGCGACCCGCCCTCGCTTCGCTTCGGAAACATGAAATTTTTACTATTGATTATTTACGACATCACATTAGAAACCTCAAAAATAACAGTATTTGTCCACTATTTAATGTATGCTATTATACATATAAACCTTCCTCTTCAATCACTTTATCTATTAAAAAAAACGTATCAAAATCCATTGCGTAGTTTTAAAGATTCAAGCATACATAGGGACAGACAGATGTAGGGACAGAGAAAGCGACTTTGTTTTATACTATGTAGTGTAGTGATTTAAACCGAAAACAGCTTAATCACTGCTTTAAAGATATCTATATGTTAATACGTGAAGCAAAAATATGCGCGTATATATATTTACGAAATATGCGCGGACGGAGGAGTATATAATTTTCCACACTTATAGAGAATATAGGGAAGGAATGCAGAATGCTAATATTTTTTTAAATGATGCCTAAAAATACATTAAATCAATAAAAAAAACATTACACACACTACCATGTATTTGACGCACACACGCATGCATACTATTTATTTATTGTCAATCTTTTGTTCTTGACGTCTGTGGTCAAATTTGACCACAGACGTCAAGAACAAAAGATTGACAATTGAGAATAATCTCAATAATAAATCTCAATTGAGAATAATTATTGTTTGTCTTTATTAATATTTTTCTATAGTGTAGTCTTAGCGAAATTTGAGATTTATATAAGTGTAATAATAGTCTTTGAAAAAAGAATCATAATAGTGTACAGACTTATAATTTCAATTAATTGTAGTCGAATTTTGACTACCGAGGGATGACTAGTATATATAAATACGACCTTATTGCTTTAGTTTTATATTTACTGACCTCATTGAATAACCAAATGCTGACAATAACTTGTATGAAGTTATACACGACTAAAGTCTTCTGAAGTTGAAAAGGTTTCTTATCGGCCATATACCTTGGACCCCATTTCAGCGAAAAGTACAGATAGAGGCCGAGAATTGTCAATCCAGGAACCGGACTCGAAATAAGAAACCAGTCATTCGTTCTAGGATCTGTAAAGTAAAATTAAATGTTATTTTTTCAATTTTCTAATGGAACCCTCCATACTGCGAAACAAACAGGCTATTGGCGTATTTGTTTTTACGATTATATTTTAAGTATACTTACTGGTGGTAGGACCTCTTGTGAGTCCGCACGGGTAGGTTCCACCGCCCTGCCTATTTCTGCCGTGAAGCAGTAATGCGTTTCGTTTTGAAGAGTGGGCCAGCCGTTGTAAGTATACTTGAGACCTTAGAACTTATATCTCAAGGTGGGAGGCGCATTTACGTGGTAGATGACTATGGGCTCCAGTAACCACTTAACACCAGGTGGGCTGTGAGATCGTCCACACATCTAAGCAATAAAAATAAAAAAAAATTTTTTATTGGGAATGAATGTGGTACTACTTCTTAAAAAAATACTAATTTAAACTGAGCAGTGATACACCATGATTATACTCTGATCGAAACTAAAAAGGTATTTTAAATAAATTTCTTACCAGCTAATTCTATGAATAGTCTGTTATATGTCCTCGTAAACGAGTTGTTGAAAAGTGCCATTTTACTTCTCTATCTATCTTCTAACGTGACGTCAGAGGGCTGTCATGAAGAAGAGATCAGCATTTTAAATTTGTTTTTTTTCTAATTTCTGAAAAAGAACACAAGGAATTTGTTAGCTGATTTTACTTATGGTGCCTATTTAACGATATGCGGGTCTTGTGAATCGTAAAGCTTGAACATTCGTGATTGCGTATAAAACATTTAATAATGCTTAGGCTAATAATGCCTATGTAGATAAAAAAACAACTGGGTCATTGAGCAAATCCTCATATATGTAGGAAATACACTTCAAAGGAAAATCTCGCTGGATAAGTTTCGATAAGAGAAGAAATATGATATGTTCTCAATCAAAAGTGTGAATGAATATATATTTAAGAAATGTATAAAACATTCGAAACAATATTCAAATTGCGTATCACTAAAAGAATATCAAGACATGATAAAATCACAAAAGTGTTTGCACAGTCCTTATTCACCACAAAGGATTTTATAGTAATCATTCCAATACTCTAAAATTCACACGAAATTATGTAAATTGAACACAACATTTCCAGTCCAAATTGACACAGTGAACATACAGGATGTTCATGACATGTTCTTCTTCAAACGAGGCTTGTGGAGAGTATTAAGCGTTAGGCAGCGGCTTGGCTCTGCCCCTGGCATTGCTGAAGTCCATGAGCGACGGTAACCACTCACCATCAGGTGGGCCGTATGCTCGTCCGCCTACAAGGGCAATAAAAAAAAAAAAAAAAACATCTCGTGTACACATTACATATTGAGATACATATATAAGATTGAGGATTATTTAGTGAACAGACAAACTTATAAATCTAGTTTGGTGGTAATAAACACAGATAGTCACGCTGTCATTGTTTGTAAATATATATGTATCATGAAGATATCGTAGCGTGATTCAGACACATGCTAAATATTTTCTGTTCTCCGATAGCCACCCAATTCCTACCGCAAATGGCTTTCAAATTACGGTGCTAAAGTGGCTAGAATTAGAAATTTTGAGCTCTCCGAACAATTACATTGACGAGCCACTTATAGTAAAATAAATCTGAAAAATAATTAGCATCCTGTGCCATTAATTTAATCTTGTTGATTCCTCATTAATAATCGACTTCAATGGACTTCAATTCAATGAAATTCTCCAAGACTATTTGGCATTGTTACTACAGTTGTCTGAATAAATAAATAAACATTGATTTTACTTGCTTAGTAATGAACCGGAATTATATAGATGTTTCTACAATCAGATTTTTATTCCTACCTATGATAGCCCTGAGAGGCTATTTCACCTTCTCCTTGACGTGTAGGTGAGCTCACGAGGCTCAAACCGGGAGTGTTGACAACACTGTCACTAGTAAGAGCAGTGCTTCACAGAATCTACCACCGGATCAGTAACGCGATCCACTGAGAAATCCGACGAGAAACTCAGTGAGCTAATAATTCTGACGTACATAGTAATTATTATACAGTGACCAAAAATATTAACTATAGTATTTTCCAACGCTTACTACATAGTAAAACCATTAATATAGTTTACTTATTCACAAAATTCCTACTGAAAATCGTCGACAACACAGATTCTAAAAATCATTCAGCATTTTTGTGAAGCCTATAAATATAAGTAGTGCCAGAAGAATTTGGCTATAAAGCTCTCGTATACGCATTGCAGTTATTCTGTTCGGATTTGTTACTCAGCATTCCTGGTTATCTATCTCAATAGGCAAAAAAAAAACAGTTCAATTACATTATTTTACCGCTTTATTTTGTTTAGTGTTTATTGTCATCAATATTTTTGAATATTGTATTTTTTCAACAAGTCTATTGCAAAATATAAAATTAATGTAAATCTTTAGTTTATGGTCGAATATTTTTCGGACACTAGGATACAAAAAATATTGAAAATACAATTCCTTTTGGGTTTTGGGTTAGTATTTTAAGGACGTTCGTATTATTAGTAAAAATATCGGCACTCAGTTTTAACAGTGACCATTAGAAATGAGCCCACAGCCTAAATCAGTACATAAAACATAGCAAGCAATAGAAGTACCAAATTATAATTTAGATAGAATTGATTTTACTTTAGCTCAACTCTCTAATGAAACTGAGACACTTATACAACCATATTTACTCAGTACACTAACATTTTGCTTTAGATAAACACCATCATAAAAACTCCATGTCCGGTTTTCCCATTCGCAGCACTAACGTTCACATTTCATTTGGATTACATAAAAATTACATTCACTAATACATTTCTTGGAACGAAACGCGCACTCCGCTCCGATTCTCAGTGGAAACTGTGGTTCTATACTCTCCTTGTCCGTCACAGGATGGGGGAGAAATGAGGGCGAGTTAGGGTGTTTTATACGGACTGTAGGCGCTAATATTAAGCGCCTTCACCACTTTCGCGTATAAATTTTTTACCTACGCTGCAGCTACTGTAGCTTCCAAACATATTGTTACGGTAGGCAGCGGCTTGGCTCTGCCCCCGGCATTGTTGACGTCCATGGGCGACGGTAACCACTCGCCATCAGGTGGGTCGTATGCTCGCCTGTCTACAAGGGCAATAATTAAATAAAGAAGGCGTACACGCCTATCCCAATTATTACTTTTTTTAAATAAAACACATTAATTAATTTTTAAAGTAATTTAAAAAAAATACGCATACAAAATAATTACTTGTTAAATTAATTAGGTCGCAACGTCTGGGTTGATTTCGTAAAGTAAATATAGTTTTTATTTGACCCAAACAGTAAATTGCATTTTAGTTGAATAAGGATATAATATATTTTTTTGTAAAATTTAAAATTTAATTTACATATTAATTTAAACTTTTTACCCCAGTTGTCCTCGAATCACTGTAGTAGTAAAGTAATTGCATTTTCAACAATTTAATTACAATATAGAAAATAACATATTATTATGTAGACTTATAATATAGAATTCGCAATCTGTTCGAACCTATCGAACAAACAACTTAAAGATTACTTAAAGATTATTGCCATTATAAGAAGATCTGTTGGCTTCTACCGACCCGTAAATTTTGCACGGTGATCGTTCTTTTGAACGCATACCTGTAGGTCTTCTTTACTGGATAATAATATCCAATTTATTTAGAACTGTATAATAATCCTTCTTCGGTGAGAATACGGTTGTTTTATCGTGGTTTATTGGCGACTGAGGTTGTGTGGAGCGGTGTCGTAACGACTTCGCTTGGTCGCTTGCCCCACATACTTGGCTCGAAGAGTGGTGCTAGGACCACCTTACTACACTCTCACTGAATAAACTCGTTTTCGTTATATTATTACTTATCCGACTTTTGATGACGCAATGTATATTAAAGTTTGTATGCGTATTTTTCAATTGTTTTGATTTTGTGAGGGACTGTTCATGTTATCTGATTTATTTTGATTAAGACGATTTTTTTATCGAAAATGTAGCCTAGTATTTCACTGTTTTATTTTATTTTATTGCTCAGATAGGTGAACGAGCTCACAGTCCACCTGGTGTTAAGTGGTTACTGGAGCCCATAGACATCCACAACGTAAGTGCGCCACCCACCTTGAGATATAAGTTCTAAGGTATCAAGTATAGTTACATTAGTTACATTTTATTATATAAGAGTCTTTTTGTAATATTCTGTTTACCCCTCACTTGTGCTTATTGAATTTAAATTCTGTACTTAAATATTTTGTTTTATTTACAGTATTTATTTTTGTATCATAAAGTTTTTATTTTGTAGCAAAAATGCGTGGAATGTGGAAGAGATCGTAGGTTACAGCAGGCTGTTGATACCGGACCGGGAGAGTCTAAATGAGTGTTCAAGAATCATGGCCAGTTAAAGCAGAACGCAAGACTGCTACACGAAGGAACTGAGCAGAGCGTTGCGGTCTACCTATGCAGACTCACAATACGCCATACCACGCGGAAATTACGTAAATTAAAAAAATTCGCGGGACTCATTTTTATTTCGCGATGTTATTACTTCGTCGTTAAATTCATTGATAGACACGGTTCAGATACGTATTTATAAACGCACTAGTGTACCCGTCCGCTTCTCTGGCCATTTAAATTAACATTATTATTTCTCACCCCCACAAAGATTCTCATCATTAACGCCCCCGCAACTGGTGTAGGGAGTCCAACACTCATACAAATATTAGCCTATCCGTTAAGTACATGTATTTTCTACAGGGATACCAAGTTTCAAGTCAATCGGATGCACGGTTCAGTAGTTATAACGGAACATCCGTGCAAACCACTGTAGATTTATATATTAGTATAGATGCCGCTTCGTAAATTTATTTATTGTTGTATTAATTTTTTACTGACCTAGGTGTACGCCAATGTTAATGTTCTTGCTCGTAAATTATCAAAGGCGCTTTCATACAAGAGACGTGTACTTTATATCGATCTAATTCACGTCCCAAGAGATACGAACGGTAATACTCTAGTGCAGTTACATGTGAACTGTTCTTTGACACCGTTATTTATATCTGTGTTTAAATTACTACAAAGTACATACACTCAGTGACGGATTTAGGGTTGATACCGCCCTTAATATTAGAATATTTTGTTTAATTAATAAAATTAATTTAAAATAACTTTATATTATTTCTTATATAAATTAATTTGAACTCATTTTCAAAGGAGACTCTGTCTTTACTTCTGTCGTCTCTGAAATTTTGGCATTTAAAAATTTTTGTCGCCTCTCAAGTCATGCCGTAAATCCATTGCTACATACGCTGTTGAAGCGTAGCAATTCATGAAACATAACAAATATATAACGTGTATGTACACTCCATTTAATTTATTATCAGAGAGAGACTGGACACTACTAGCGTGAGCATGAGGCTGAGTTTCTCTTACTGTCAGTCTATTTATAATTACTGGTGGTAGGACCTCTTGGGAGTCCGCGCGGGTGGGTACCACCACCCCNTTAAAAAAATTCGCGGGACTCATTTTTATTTCGCGATGTTATTACTTCGTCGTTAAATTCATTGATAGACACGGTTCAGATACGTATTTATAAACGCACTAGTGTACCCGTCCGCTTCTCTGGCCATTTAAATTAACATTATTATTTCTCACCCCCACAAAGATTCTCATCATTAACGCCCCCGCAACTGGTGTAGGGAGTCCAACACTCATACAAATATTAGCCTATCCGTTAAGTACATGTATTTTCTACAGGGATACCAAGTTTCAAGTCAATCGGATGCACGGTTCAGTAGTTATAACGGAACATCCGTGCAAACCACTGTAGATTTATATATTAGTATAGATGCCGCTTCGTAAATTTATTTATTGTTGTATTAATTTTTTACTGACCTAGGTGTACGCCAATGTTAATGTTCTTGCTCGTAAATTATCAAAGGCGCTTTCATACAAGAGACGTGTACTTTATATCGATCTAATTCACGTCCCAAGAGATACGAACGGTAATACTCTAGTGCAGTTACATGTGAACTGTTCTTTGACACCGTTATTTATATCTGTGTTTAAATTACTACAAAGTACATACACTCAGTGAAGGATTTAGGGTTGATACCGCCCTTAATATTAGAATATTTTGTTTAATTAATAAAATTAATTTAAAATAACTTTATATTATTTCTTATATAAATTAATTTGAACTCATTTTCAAAGGAGACTCTGTCTTTACTTCTGTCGTCTCTGAAATTTTGGCATTTAAAAATTTTTGTCGCCTCTCAAGTCATGCCGTAAATCCATTGCTACATACGCTGTTGAAGCGTAGCAATTCATGAAACATAACAAATATATAACGTGTATGTACACTCCATTTAATTTATTATCAGAGAGAGACTGGACACTACTAGCGTGAGCATGAGGCTGAGTTTCTCTTACTGTCAGTCTATTTATAATTACTGGTGGTAGGACCTCTTGGGAGTCCGCGCGGGTGGGTACCACCACCTCGCCTATTTCCGCCGTGAAGCAGTAATGCGTTTCGGTTCGAAGGGTGGGGTAGCCGTTGTAACTATACTGAGACCTTAGAACTTATATCTCGAGGTGGGTGGCGCATTTACGTTGTAGATGTCTATGGGCTCCAGTAACCACTTAACATCAGGTGGGCTGTGAGCTCGTCCATCCATCTAAGCAATAAAATAAAAAGTAAANGGTGGGTGGCGCATTTACGTTGTAGATGTCTATGGGCTCCAGTAACCACTTAACATCAGGTGGGCTGTGAGCTCGTCCATCCATCTAAGCAATAAAATAAAAAGTAAAAAATTAAATGTGAAAAGAATCGCAGCATATGTTGCTTACGCAAAAATCAATCCGAAAATAACGCAACGTATTTTTAAAAATATATTATTGCATAATTAACTAGTTAAAATGATTACTTAATCAATTTACACAGAAAAAATATTACATAAATAAAATTAGCAAATGTTTTATAAATATTTATAGGTTAACGCTGACTAAAGGTTAAGTGTCTACTTTAAGCGCTTCGTGTTGTCTGTATTAGGTGTATTACGATAGTTGCGCAATTGCGATCCCTTCTCTGATTGTTTGATTAACTCCTTAGCTACAGGATTTCGGGACCATTGCCTTACGATGATGAATAAGAAGCTTCAAATGAATAGCATGAATATGAATAGCATGAATAGTTAGTGTCCTCAGTAGATTATATAGTCTAATACCGCTCCTACTTAAAATCTTGCCCACAGGCTACCTATGCCATTTTGGTTATTTCTGTCGTTAGAAATCCTGAGCTACGATTTAATGTACAAGGTCATTGTGATTAAGATGCAGTTGAGACTTGTATCATGATAGCTAGAGAAATTCTCATGCTTTTGTCCATATACCTACTACCATACTATTACTCGTACATCTATGAATTTTGATTAAAGCAGGTAGACTGGGTAGAATGCAAAATGAAAACTGAGCATTGAATTTTGATTTTGGTGCTAATAACATTTATGTTAAAGCAACTTACAGTAATAGCAAAGCAATCATTTTCCGAGTGCATTTTAGCAGCCTTTCATATTGTTTCCAATATGAAAAAGTTAGGTGAGTATTTGTGGTTGAGCTCCGAATGTACTGGGCTATTAGCTATGCGGTCGCAGTTGCGGTGAAGCACACATTTAGTGGCTCAGAATGATTACACGCGCTATTGACCCGCACAAATCCTAAATGTTGCGTATGCAAGATGTTAGTCAAGTATTTTAGTCGAGAACCTTCAACTGCGTTTACAAAAACATTTTGATTTTTACTATAAAATATGCAATAAATATTTCAATATTTATTCTTTGATAACAAAAAAGTTTTCACTTTAGAGACCCACAATGTCGACCAATAGACAGTTAATAACTTGTAAAATTAACTTATACAACCGTCTAACAAAAATATAATGTGCTCAAGATGTATAAAATAAATTTGCAGTTTTATTTTTATTTTTATTGCTTAGATGGGTAGACGAGCTCACAGCCCACCTGGTGTCAAGTTGTTATTGGAGCCCATAGACATCCACAACGTAAATGCGCCACCCACCTTGAAATTTAAGTTCTAAGGTCTCAAGTATAGTTACAACGGCTGCCCCCCTTTCAAACCGAAACGCATTACTGCTTCACGGCAGAAATAGGCAGGGTGCTGGTACCCACCCGCGCGGACTCACAAGAGGTCCTACCACCAGTAACTACGCAAATTATAATTTTGCGGGTTTCATTTTTATTACACGATGTTATTCCTTCACCGTGGAAATCAATCGTGTACATTTTTTGAGTACGTATTTCATTAGAAAAATTGGTACCCGCCTGCGGGATTCGAACACCGGTGCATCGCTCAACACGAATGCATCGGACGTCTTATCCGTTAGGCCACGACGACTACAAAATTATACATTTACCAGTTATACATTTACCAGTACTAAAATTCTAACAAACCGGTCGTTTCGTTATTGCTCAATTGCTCACGTCGTTTACGTAATAGTAGCTCTTGACATGCGCCGAACAAGCGAAAACTAACGAGAATTAATCGCAAAAATATTACCACTCATTATTTTGTGAACTAAAAGCGTGTTAATTGTAATGTGATTATGTTTGAAATGTAACTTTCTATTTTTTTGTTATTGTTGATATTAAAAGAAATGCCAGTAATAACTACTACTGGTATATTGGTAATTTTAATCCACGAACGTGCATATGGTTAGTACGTAGCCTCGATTTAGGTATGGAATTTTATAATTTCACTAGATGACCCGGCGAACTTTGTTCCGCCTTACTTATAGAGGCAATAAATGAGCGGACTTTCGATTTTATCATGGTCATTTTTTTATTTGGATAATTAATATAAATTAAAATAGAAAGTATTTTAATGATACTTTATTGGCCATGTATTTTAGCTGTTATTATTATTATTGTATTTTCTTGTTCTTCTTCAATCCTTTCACCTGCAATGTTTCGAATTCTAGTTGCATTACGGCTTCGTCGGGAAAGATTTGATCGTGCCGGTCGCGACATGACTTTCTTAATGATTACCTATCTCGGCACAATAAATAGAAATTCGAAACAAACACATCAACCGGTCAACTTCAAAATTATACTATAATTAACCATAGACTACATTACGTTTAGCTGTCAGCTGCATTTTGTTATTCCATATCAGTTGCGTTTTGTTATACCACGTTTTATGTCACGTCCCACGGGAACATGATAAAAAGTATCCTATGTCTTTCTCTTGGTTCTAAACTACCTTCCCACCAATTTTCATCCAAATCAGTTCAGCTGTTCTTGAGTTATAAATAGTGTAACTAAAACGACTTTCTTTTATATATATAGATGCCCACAGTCACTCAAAGATTTACAACAATCGTCAAAATCGTAATAATAGTTTCCTATAGCGGCTGTCTTTCAAACTTAACTCAACGGGTCGTCGGGTCCCCTTAAAAGAGCACAGGTCCAGTCGCCGGGATTCAAACCTGAGCACACGATGACTTCGGAAATACCACCTGGCTCGCTAGAGGTGCCACCGGTGCATGCGCCGTGAATCCCCCTTTATTCCCGATCCTGCGGACCGAATGGAAAGCAGTCGACGTCGCCCAAGACACGTCATTTCAGACCCTCCCGATCCACTAACGGTGCTTTTAGGTACCTCAAGCATCGATCATCGGTCTAGTAAATTAACCTACAGACACGGCCCACTGAGTTTCTCGCCGGATCTTCTCCCCGATGTGGGAATCGAACCCACGACCCTCGGCGTAACAGTAAGGTGCGCTAACTTTTGCACCATCGAGTCAGGTTAGAGTCAAGTCAGAGTTGATACAACAAGTTATGATTAGCCTAACACAGCTTTTCCACTATCAAAAGTAAAGAAGCAGACAAGTGGTTGCCGAAGACTTTATAAGCACGAAGCTGTAGTCTCAAATGTTTCAATTTAGGGGAAAGGTAATTTGTTTTATTAAAGTGAAACAGTCAGGGGCGTTAACTACTATTCCACTACCGAGTCAGTCACAATATTAATCCAGTCATTATTAATCCATGTCGTTTATCGGCCATTAAAATTGAAGGGGAAACGTCTTTGCTAACATCCTATATAACTATTTACTATAATATAAAAGGGCAGAAAATTCATAAATATTTTAACAATAACAATATACAAGTCATAAAATATAGTAAGTAGTGAATGAGGCAGTGATGAAACATCATCTTCATTATCAACTCGTAATTGCAGTGGTTTTTTATTGCTTGTGATTATCGTAAAACGTAAATATGTACAAAATGATTTCAGAAGAACAACATGATTGAGAATATTTACCGCGATGTGAACGACGGAGGCTAAAGATCAAACCGACTCTCGCATCGTGGCTTGCAAAATTCATTTTTGAATTTATACTTCTTTAGGCGCGTTATGAAAAATTGATGAGAGTTAAATTATACGATGCGCGCGCACCGTGACACAAAATTAACAGAATGAAGTTGCCCACTAAATCGCTCATTACAATACGACCGACGTAACTTGGCGAGTCTGAATATAGCCGCAGGTGAACTTTCCGAACCGTACCGAGAATTACCGAATTTATACGATGTCAAGAAAAGGGATGTCCAATATGCGTGTTTGAGGATGTTGTGTAATCTAAATTTTTTTTCAAATTGATTAAAATTTAAATAAAAAAAAGAAATAAATTTAATAAAAATAAAGTATAACTTCTTACGCGGGTACATAACCTACACGCACCCTTTTTTTTTAATGACACGCAAAACCACATTCTTCTGATCTATATTTATTTAAAGATAATTGAAATCTGTTTAGGCAATCTGAATTTAGCAGGAGTTTTCTAATTATACTTTAATTTACAATCTCAATAAACAAAAACACTAAAGTGTGGTTTTTCAATTATTTGTTTTTCAGATTTCATGTTTATGCACTGTTTTGCATTTAAAAAAATATTGGCTTGGCTTGATTGAAATGCTTTATACATCTTCATTCAAGTAGATACTTGTGAACTTTAACTTTTTAGTCAAATTTAATTTTATTTGGAATAAACAAGACTTCCTGTCAAGCACGTGTTAATTAGTTACCGGAGGCTATAGATGAAACAATGTGAATAATAACACTCATCTTGAGACATGAGTCTCTACTAAGCCATGAGCCATGAGGCTAGACATGAGGCGGTTATTTTTTTATTTTTTTTATTGCCCTTGTAGGCAGACGAGCATACGGCCCACCTGATGGTGAGTGGTTACCGTCGCCCATGGACTTCAGCAATGCCAGGGGCAGGGCCAAGCCGCTGCCTACTATATTATTATACTATCTATTATATTATACTATACTTATATCTCAAGTCAGACTCATAAGACCCCTTTTAGTAATTACGAATAATATAGATCACGTGAGATTTCTTTTTATTTNTGTAGGCAGACGAGCATACGGCCCACCTGATGGTGAGTGGTTACCGTCGCCCATGGACTTCAGCAATGCCAGGGGCAGGGCCAAGCCGCTGCCTACTATATTATTATACTATCTATTATATTATACTATACTTATATCTCAAGTCAGACTCATAAGACCCCTTTTAGTAATTACGAATAATATAGATCACGTGAGATTTCTTTTTATTTTACTCTTTCATCATATTATGGTGATTTGATAGAAATAAGAGATTTTTGAGGTTTTAACGATAGTGGGAAGATCTTCCACTGAGAGAGTGAAATTGCTCCGAAGACCGACGGCCCAAATGTTGTTGTTCGGAACTTGTATATATATTGCAAGCTTATCTTAAAAATGTAGTAATCGAGATTCAGACATCTGTCAAATATCTTGTCCTCTATAATGGCTACCGTTAAAATATTTTACATTTCGTAAAATAGCATAATTTGATACATAAAATAAAAAGCTCAAAAGAAATGTTGACAACGCATATTATGTTTTTAAATCAGGCTAATTATTGCGTGATTATGACAAAACTTTCAAAATGTACTTTATGTTGATGGGGATAGAGTATGAATTTTATTAACAAACCGTATATGAATAAAGGAACGCGGTGTTAGCAAATATGAAAGCTATGTATAGTATAGTAGTAAGTATACTGCGTAGATATAATTTATTTATGCAACCTAACTCCTTACTTATTTATTGTAGATAATCAAATATTTGACTTAAATTTATTTAGAATTTTTGAAAAAAAAGACGTCATCATGGATATAACCATTATATGGCCTATAATGACCTGTAGGCCATACAACTAGGCCATAGGCTCATTTCTTTTTTTTTTATTGCTTAGATGGATAGCCCAGCTCACAGCCCACCTGGTGTTAAGTAGTTACTGGAGCCCATAGACATCCACAACGTAAATGCGCCACCCACCTTGAAATATAAGTTCTAACATCTCAGATTAGTTACAATGGCTGCCCCACTCTTCAAACCGAAATACATTACTGCTTCAGGGCGGAAATAGACAGGGTGGTAGTACCTATCCGTACGCACTCATAAGAAGTCCTATCGCCAGTAATTACGCAAATTATAAATTTGCGGGTTTCATTTTTATAACACGATGTTATTCCTTCACAATGGGAGTCAATCGTGAACATTTGTTAAATACGTATTTCATTAGAAAAATTCATACTTGCTGGCGGGATTCGAACACCGTTACATCGCTAGACGCGAATGCACCGGACTTCTTATCTTTTAGGCCACGACGACATACAAACTGATATAATTAGCTGTTAATGGCGTCAAACTATTACCGTGACCGGTAATCAGCACGTGAATGACTCGTCTATTTTCAGATATGACATGAAATCGACAATTAGAATAGCTATAATTGCATTGCATAAGAAACAGCGGTAAGAAACCGTACGCTCTTAATTATTTGTAGCTCTGTATCATTACTACAGCTGTGATACTTCTATGTTCATTACATACCTGGTAACGACATAGAATTGCTACGTACCTAACGTGTTTGTTTGAAGTTCAGGTCAAGAATGTTTTTAGAAAGTTGTTACAACTTTTACACTAAAGTCTAGACGCTGTCCGAAAATCAAGCTAGATTAAAGCCAAGAGGAATCAACACAATTATAGAGCATACTGTTAAAACAGTTCTAGGAGGGAGTTTCTGTGACGCGTTAATTATAGTGTTTTAGAATTGATTTCTTTTTTGAAGTTAACTGTTTTCTTTTTACTATGTATATTTTATACTATACTATATGTTATATTTGACTTTTCTATATTAATTAATATTAATATTATAAAGAGGAAAGATCTGTTTGCTTGTTTGTATTGAATAGGCTCCGAAACTACTGAATCGATTTGAAAATTTCTTTCACTGTTTGGAAGCTACACCATTACCGAGTGACATGGGTTATAATATTTTTTGAAAAAAATTAAACATCCTTACTAAAACTCCAATAATGTAACCCAACGTGTAAAAAAATTACCTAAAATATTCTTTACATCGCGTGCCCTGCGAAAACTACGACTTTGTAGAAAACATCGTTATTTAGAAAAAGTGTCGCGACAGCGTATGTCTAACTATTATAGTTATGCCGCAATAAGTGTTCTTTAATTAAAAAAAATAAAACAACGCTAAATACAACAACTTCAAATATCGTTGAAATTTTTGTTAAAGACCCGAGCGGAGCCGGAGGGGGCCGCTAGTATTTTAAATTTTTTTTTATATAGATGAGCAGTTAAATTTACGATCGATATTTTGTTGTGTGGATAAGATTGTGTGTATAATAGAAGATAATGGAATAGAAAAATTCGCTGTGCCGACCCCACCTATTGGGATAATTTCATTAACAATACCATTGCGAAACAAGCTCATAACGACCTACCGCAGTACTTCCAGCTGGTACCGACGAAGAAAACTATTTCTCTCTGGCTAGTGCGGACCTATTATTTCTGTTTTTATTAATTTATTGCATAGATGGGTGGACGAAGCTCAGCTGGTGTTAAGTGGTTACCGGAGCCCATAGACATCTACAACCGTACAACGTAAACGCCGCCATCCACCATACGAAATGAATTCTAAGTTCTCGGTATTGTTACAACGGCTGCCCCACCCTTCAAGCCGAAACGCATTACTGCTTCACGGCAGAAATAGGCAGGGTTTTTCAGGTATTCGTTCGTCCACCCATCATCATTATCCTGCCCTTCTCTCAGTCACCTGGGGTCGGCGCAACATGTTTTCTCCTTCCATCCTCTCCACACACACATCCATCGCAACTTTCGCATCTCTGCTGCATGCAATCGCCCCACCCATCTGTGCTATAAAAAAAATGTTTACGAGATATATCTTTTTTTATTTAAAGTACACGCTTTCTTCCCGGGCATTTGTGCTTCATGCTTAGCTGTCACCCTGGAAACAGACCCGTGATCTTTCGCGGTGTGAGTCCTTAACTCTATGCTTGTCGCTCCATAGCTTTGTCCTTGACGTTAGTACCTGCACGCATCTGGGTCAAACAAGTGACCCCTTTGCGTCGGATAGGGCTCATAATTATTGGAACGAAGTACCTTAAGGGACGATGCGGAGGGGTACCCTAACCGGGAAAAAACGTCCGTAACGTAAGATTTTTATTAGTAATGCACACATTGTACGACTTAACTTTGTAATAACGTACAAATTAGTAATGTACACAGTGTATGACTTAACTTTGTAATAACGTACAATAAATAACATCTTTTTTTATCATTCATTGACCACGATCTCAGAGCGTTCGTTTGCGCAATACACTAACTCTTATGCAAACAACCGTGAATGAAGTGTACCACAATAAGTTCGCACGTTAACGAATGACCGTGGGTTGTTACGAAACCTCCAGTTTTATTTTCATTAAAAATAAAATAATAAAATAAAATAAATTTCAGTTTAAGTTTTAATTGTTCTCATTAATTAATTATACAATTTAAGGTCTTAAACTATTGAACTATGTATTTCTAATCACATGACTTTTAGTATACAAGTGACTTTAACGTGATTAACAATGCAAATTTCTAAAAATTGCAGTTCCGGGCTTTAATGCAAATATGCTAATCGTACGTCGTGAAGTTTGCGTGTGAGTAAGGCCACGATACCTACACTTTTAATGATTTCACATGAAATCTAAGAATTACATTTTGACAGCTATCATAATAATATATATATAGACATCCATGGACATAATAATAATAATTGTCTATGGATTTCAACCAAAAAATCGAGATTGAATAATGAGAGATCGATATTATTGATTCTTCGTAATTAATTGTGTTGTGAATGTGAACATTCCTGAAGTTATAGTAATTAAACTACTTTGGCTTAGAATTTATTTCGGAGGTCAGTTTATTAAAATAAATACCAAAACTAGATTGTTGTAATCATTTCAGATTCACCAAGACTATTTCAATTCCGGTCATCGTTCTCGTCAAACCCGTCGCTTGCACCGAAGGGCTCAGCGAGCAAATTAGCCCACAGACACAGCCCACTGAGTTTCTCGCCGGATCTTCTCAGTGGGTCGCGTTTCCGATCCGGTAGTAGATTCTTCGAAGCACTGCTCTTACAGCGTCAGTGTTAGCAACGTCGTCAGGTTTAAGCCCGTGAGCTCATCTACTCACCCCGAGAATCTAGTATAACCCCTCGAGGTCACTAGAACATGTAGAAAAAATAATAATTAAAAAATAAAATATAAACTAGTTTTGTAAAATTTTAAATCAATATTGACTCCATTATTCTTTAAAATTAAAAAATAATAATAGGAAACAGCAATTTGGGGAACAATCATGGGCTCGAACATGGTACTTTCTTTACTGCATACTGGAATTCATAGTTCATGCCGCTAGACCAGGAGTACTGCTTACACATGAAGTAAATATTCTTATGATATTGAATCTTCTTGTTATTCCTCTGATATTTTTTCTTGATCGACGGTATCTTGTAGTCAAATATAATGCAGCATACAAGTCACCGCGTTGTTAAGAAGACGGATGTGTGATTTAAGGAGATACTTGATAGCTACAAAACACTCAAATTGCTACAAAGTTCAGATTCTTCTGCCGCATTGATATATAAAAGACATTTCACTTCACTACATAGTTGTAACGTAAACAACACACAACTGTTAATCAACCGATTTGTACGTAAGGTTAATTATAGTTTATTTATTTATTTATTTAAAATAATTATAACGAAGTACCTTACGGCAGGCTTGGAGGGGACAGGGATTTTGCTGCGCGACCGAACTGAAAAAAATGTGATAGTAAAACCGTAAGAAAAAATCCGTGGAAAAAAGTGCGTGGAATAAAACCGTTAAATGAGACAGACGTGCGCAGGCGCGACAGTCGCATACACAAGCGAGTAGTGTATAATACCTTTTTCTTTCTCCTTCTTTCTTTTCGTTCTCTAATCCCTTCTCTCTCTATTTAGTGTTTATTTCTATTTCTATGTAATTTTATGTTGTCAACCAAAAATAAAGAGATATATTTTGTTATTTTAATTGATAATTTGAATCACTATTTTTTTTATTTTACGTAATTTATTATTTCCTAAAATACTGAATTTCCTAAATACTTTCCCGTACTTAAATAAAAACTAATCAGCAAAATTTAAGAGAAAAACCAAGAAAACCTACATAAAATTGAGCACCATTTCTTTTTTTGCAATTTGTGTCGATTCTACATTAGCCGAAGGAACTTCGTTCCTACCTGGTGTCCCACGACACCACATATAACTTTTTTTAAAATAAGGTTCAAGACAAGCAATTTTTTCACGGAAACATTACATTCGTAATGATAGTAGATATGTATAAATTAAATAATAATAAAGTACGTTTGAGTAAAGAAAAATATGAAGTGTCAAAAGGACATAGGCCACTCTCCATACATTGCTCGGCCCACTAAACGAAGTTCAAGGACAGTAATGAAATTAAGTTTAAATAACAGACTATGTATCCCTTTAAATATAAACAAATTAAAATCAATATTGTTCATGGGGATACAGAGATATTTAAAAAATAAGTTAAGAATTTTAGGTTATATCATATGATTTTTTATTTTTTTTATTGCTTAGATGGATGGACGAGCTCACAGCCCACCTGGTGTTAACTGGAGCCCATAGACATCTACAACGTAAATGCGCCACCCATCTTGAGATATAAGTTCTAAGGTCTCAGTATAGTGCTGTCAATACACTTACACTTTAAGATCATCATCAGCTTAAATATTATTTATATTACTATACTTTATGATACAGACCTAATTCAATGAACGCCAAGACTTAATTTTATATACAACAAAATATAATAAGCAACGAAACACTTAATATCCACAATGCGCACGAGTGGGAAAACGACTGATGAGATGTAAAACGTCAATAAACATTAAACAAGCCTAGTTTTTTTTGCTTAATGCAATAATTATTCATCCATGTAATGATTTATTCTACGGATTTAAAAGTATAAAATTAGATTTTTGTTTAGATATAATATTTTATATTAATTTTAAAATCCATTAATTAAATATGTTAATATATTTTGCTAGTTTTTTGCAATATAATGTTTTTTTTAAGAAGATTTCATGTGAATTGTTTGAAATATAAATTAAATATATTTTACCCATTGCCATGGGTACTGCCACTCCTTCATCATCTTGTTGTTCATCACCTTCTATTATAAATGTAGCTTAGTCATGCTGATTTCTTTTTATTTATGATTTTAATTATCCCACCATTAAAATACCCTTAAATTTTATAATAAGTATGTAAAAATGAAATGTTTTTTTCTATAGATATTTCATTAATGTCCTTGAGAGCACGAGTAGCTGGGCCGAAAATGGCCCATGTCCTTTATGCCATAAGCTTCACGATCAGCAAATTTATTGGGACCTTATCGTACGATTTGATTCGGCATAGTCGCATCACTTTATACATTGGGTGTCTTATTTTGTAGAAATTTTTTTTCCTCAAATAATTAGTTTAGCTATTAGTATAAGTAATTATCAGTCTCCGACACTAATTATTTAGGAAGAAGGCTATGAAATCTTTTGACTAACACGCACAAAAAGATTCGGTGGCACTAAGCTGTATCGACCATGAGTTAACATATTCCACTTAAATTTGAACCAAACAATTTGACAGCCGTGTACTTTAAGTACGACGAGGCATGATATTAAAGAACTTTCTCCGAAATTATCTAATGCTTTTTATTATACTCACTATACGTGAAAGTGAAAATGTAATTTGATCAGAACCGGTTCCAAGCAATCTCACACTTTAAGTAACACAAGACATAATTAGCACCCTCTTATTTCAATTAAAATGAATTTACGATTAATCAATATCATTTTCTTGTTTCAAACATCTCGAATACTCCATAGTACGACTAAGGTCGTCTTTGATATTTGAATTACAAATTTAATGTCGGTGAAACTAAGAGGCACGTCTGGTATTTTAATATTTTTTGTGTTCCGTGTTGAGAATTTACCCTTATTGTCGTATGATATAAGGCAATACTGTTATCCTGTTTCAACCATTTAGCCTATTGATTTCCAACACGACGCATGCCAATTGCGCTATGCTCCTCTTCCAGTTCAGAAACAAACACTCAAAATTTAATTTAAGACAGCCATCGTTGATAAGCGATTTCCTTAAGACTATATTATGAAATAATTAACACAATTAAATATGTATGTTTCACTTAATATGTATGGCGGTCACTAGGTTATATGAATATGAATTATCGTGACATTTATATTTATGTTGCGTTAGTAGAATACGTTCAATACGGATGACTTGCAATGAAAGGACGAGGCTTTTATCTAACTCACTGTGCCGGTGACATTTTCACCCATTACATATTATGCCGTAAGCCATACATTGCTTCACTTTGGCGTTATTTTGATATATTTGTACTCGACCTAATGGCCTGTGCAGTATTGAGTTGTTACTGCAACTCTCAATCGTGTGTCAGACTTTACATCGTTATGTCTATGGGCCTAAGAGCCACTTGGCATCGCTTGGACCGCAAACCCATTCATCTAGTGCAAAAAACTGACGACGTGTAAGCAAGGTGTCAATTCGAATTGAAATAACGTCCCCTGAATGCCTTTCTTGAAGAATTCAGGTGTACAGGAGCCAAAAAACTCTTCAAAGACCTTTTGCAGAGACTCTTGGGTATTGAATTTCGTCCCTGGCAAGAAGTTGCCAAACTTTGAAAAAAGTAAATCCTGTCGATGCATGGTCTGGTGAGTACGGTGGATGACGCAATACTTCCAACCCTAACTTGTAGCTTAGGAACCGTCTTTGTACCGTATGAGGTTGAGCTTCGTCGTGTTGGAGCAGCCGGGACGACGATTACCCAAATCTGGTCGGAAATACGAAGCTTCTAACACTATGTGCAGTTTTTCACAGTTCGCATCCGTAATGCTGGTGCCATTTGGCAAGAAGCTGTGATTAATTATAACTTATTTGGTCAAGGTAACTTTTTTAAGGGGCAAGTTTTAGTTTGGAGCATTGCCTAGGTGCGGAACCAAGGTCTAACCAACATGATGACCGCTTACGATTATCAAAAAAAACCATTTGTCGTCGCAAGACAATGCAGTTCAAAATAAATTCAGGTGTCTGTTAAGCAACGCGAGGGATATTTTTTTTTCGGGCCGGGAGCCGAACCTCCTACGAGGTCCCCGCGAGGGCGCGCGAAGTATGTGGGACTTGGAATCTGCATGGGGATCTTGGGGATGTTGGGAGCAGACCGCGGGCACAAGAATATTTTTAGGGCTCTATCGCACTAAGCGACTCCCCTTGCACTCTCTCACCCGACATCTGGACTCCGCCCGGGGTCAGAACCCGGTCAGAGTAAGGAGGTTCCCGCGGTCAACACTACAACCAGACTACGCGAGGGATACCTTAAGGTATTAGTAGCGCCAGATCGTTCAATTCGTGCGGCACCGACTTTTCAAGATTTTTAACTTGCCTTTTTACGCAAATGGACCAATATTGTTTTGATGCTAACTTTCAAAACGGCACATTGAGTATCGCCTTTAATTCGTCTTTGTTGACTTTAGTTTTCGGGCGACTACGAGGTTCATTTTTTTAGACCGAATTTTATATCGGAAGCATTCAAACCAATAACGGTTGTGCATACGTTTTTAATTTTCACTACTACACGTGAATAATTCTGTGAGCCATTTGTACGGTATTGCTACCGCGACGGAACTCGCATTCCATAATTAATCGTATTTTTCGTGTACATATTGATATAAAAAAACAAAAATAGGAAAAACAAAACACTAATTAATAAACAAATGACTGAATTTGTAAATAAAGCACCATATTTTTTTAATACAATTAATTTGAAATGATAATTTACTGGCAGCCATACACAAATGGCCAGTATTACAAACGACAACTTCATAAATAAAAACATCTGTATTATTTACATATTTTATTTCATGACAAGATGTCATTATTTCATCGTGGTAGCTATAAGTATATATTTACAATGCTACTGTATAATGCTGCTCTTACTTTGTCACTTTTAAGAATAAGCAATGAAGTATTTAAATGAGAAAAAATATAGTTAACCTTTGGATTAAAAACGTGGGCGCAAACACCTATTGGGAATAATTAGCATGACGTATAGATTTTAGTTTATTCTATGATAATATTTATTTATTATTAGTAAGATGAAACTGTTATTCTAAAATATTTAATGTTTAGTAGACACTGTTTTGATGTGAAATGTTCAGAATATATTTAATGATTATATTATTGTTTAAAAATACAACTGACTGGCAAAATAATCAAATCTTATATTTTTAAACTTTTGATTTTGATTTGACTTTTGATTTTCATAAAATTTAGTATACACGGGATTTCAGAGGCGATAAATCGATCTAGCTACGATTTATTTTCAGAAAATGTTGTTTTATTCCTATTTTCAATAATCAACTTTATCGATAATTTTTTTTTTTTTTTTAAATAACCAGTTCATATTTTTTATTATTCCGTCAGTAAGATCGAAAAATATTATTTATATTTCATCATTTTATCAATATGTAATTCGTATTTAAATATAATTTCTAAAAAATACAATTAATAAAAAAAAACCGTGCAAAGCTCGGTCATCCAGGTACTATTCATAAAGCATAAATATTAATAACAATTTATATTATAATTAACAGTAATAATTTAATTAAGTATTGTAATTGTTATGCACATGACTTTGTTTGCACTATCTTATTATTAGGCTGGATAATAATGATGTGAGTTTATATTAGTTAGTAGTCATGTAAAAATCACTAAAATATTTATTGTGAATATTAAGCTACATTTTATCGATTTTTTTTTTTGTTGCTTAGATGGGTGGACGAGCTCACAGCCCACCTGATGTTAAGTGGTTATTGGAGCCCATAGACATCTACAACGTAAATGCGCCACCCACCTTGAGATATAAGTTGTAAGGTCTCAGTATAGTTACAACGGCTGCCCCACCCTTCAAACCGAAACGCATTACTGCTTCACGGCAGAAATAGGCAGGGCGGTGGTACCTACCCACGCGGACTCACAACAGGTCCTACCACCAGTAATTACGCAAATTATAATTTTGCGGGTTTCACTTTTATTACACGATGTTATTCCTTCACCGTGGAAGTCAATCGTGAACATTTGTTGAGTACGTATTTCATTCGAAAAATTGGTACCCGCCTGCGGGATTCGAACACCGGTGCATCGCTTCAACACGAATGCACCGGACGTCTTATCTTTTAGGCCACGACGACTTCATTTAATTGTATAAAAGAAGTTTTAGTTGTATAGCAACAATACCATACCAACCACAAATACATGCATACCAACACAAAATGGCTTGTTGCGTGAAAACTAAGCTGAACTAAACTAAACTGGCTTTTTGTGATAAGCAAGTAATGTTAATGTTTTATATAATTGTATTGTATTATCATTGTAATAGATCTTATATGTGAAAGTTCTGGCGTAACGGCGACATACACATTCACATCACTAGATCCAAAAACCCAGAGCGTGTTATGTCACGGAACAACAAATACATTAATATAAAAAGATCAGCATGACATTACTATGATTTTTGACATGTTCTACTATGTATTTGCAATACTGAAGTATTTTTAAGATGATTTTTAAGACTATCTATCTATTATTATATAAAAATGAATTCCTCGTTAGTCTCGCTAAAACTCGAGAACGGCTGGACCGATTTGGCTAATTTTGGTCTTGAATTATTTGTGGAAGTCCAAAGAAGGTTTAAAAGGTAGATAAATGTAAAAATGCTTGGAATTAAATAAAAATAACAATTTTGTTTTTCCTTTGATGTGCCCCCCGTCGGACGGATTCCGTTTGTTTGTTTTAAGTTTATTTTATACAAAAGTTTAGGTCTTTTATTTACCGATTGAGGCACTACGAAGTCTGCCGGGTCGGCTAGTACTTATATATAAATCTACAGTGGTTTTTACGGATGTCCGTTATAACTACTAAACCGTGCATCCGATTGACTTGAAACTTGGTAGAAAATACATGTACTTAATGGATAGGCTACATATAAATATGAGTGTTGGACTCCCTACACCAGTTACGGGGGCATTGATAATGAGAATCTTTGTGCGGACGGGTACAGCTGTTTTTTTTTAAAATATTTAGCATTGTTTTCGATCGAATGTGTGTAACCTTATCATTATTACACGCAAAAACAGAGTAGCGAATGGACATAATTTTTTACTAGGACATATTTAATGGTGCTTATAAAATGAATTCATGTTTATTTTGAGAAAAAACCATCTTTATTTAATTTAAATAAAAAAATAACCCGGATGACATCACTGGGCTAATTTAAACTTGAATTCTATTCACATATTTTTCTCAGAAAAAAACTAGTTTTCAATATTATCACTGGTAAATAGTATATTATGTAAATAATTTTAATCTTATATAAAAAATTCTTTTTTCAATTTACCACTGTCAAAAACAATTCTTTTGTTAAGCATTTATTACGCAAATTAATTCCCTCTGTTATGATAATTTATGCATACTATTTACCAATTTTCTTTGCTGTTTGTTTAAGAATAAGAAATACGTGTTTTTTTATTTAATTAAAGGATTGTATCTTTCAGCGCCGCCAACGCTAACTTTCAACAACTTCGGACTCTGTTGACTAGAAGTCTTGGTCAGAACTGAGTTGTAATAATGACAAATTACCCTTCGAACATACAAGATTTTCGAACAGACAGAGAAAAGATGTAAGTGCCATTGTAGCCTAGAATAATCATCTCTTTTCACGGGGCCCCATAAGAACCGAGACGAAAACACCGGAGAATGGACAGCACCATGCTTATAATTATATCAGCATAATTTGATTGCAAACAGCCTACTGTGGTAGTGCATGTTGATTTACCGTACAGACGTGACTGTGTCCACTGACCGACAGCACCTATTTATATTTATTTATTTATTGCTTAGATGGGTGGACGAGCTCACAGCCCACCTAGTGGTAAGTGGTTACTGGAGCCCATAGACATCCACAACGTAAATGCGCCACCCACCTTGAGATATAAGTTCTAAGGTCTCAAGTATACTTACAACGGCTGCCCCGTCCTTCAAACCGAAACGCATTACTGCTTCACGGCAGAAATAGGCAGGGTGGTTGGGTGGGTGGTCTTACCCACCGGCGCGGACTCACAAGAGGTCCTACCACCAGTAATTACGCAAATTATACTTTTGCGGGTTTCATTTTTATTACACGCTATTATTCCTTCACCGTGGAAATCAGTCGTGAACATTTGGTGAGTACGTATTTCATTAGAAAAATTGGTACCCGAGATTCGAACACCGGTGCACCGCTCAACACGAATGCATCGGACGTCTTATCCGTTAGGCCACAACGACTTATATAACTATAATAGAAAAGAAACTCAATCGTTGGTGTCCATCGATAGAAGATAACTCTGACACAGGAAACTAAGCGATACTAAATAGGTAATAAGTACCTAAGGGCGGCACTGAAAATTTCGGGAATTAACGAAGTGACACAACATTACTATTTAAAAATGTATTTATTGCTTTTCGAAGTACTCTCCGCGAAATTTGACACATTTTTCCATACGATGGAACCAATCATTGAAGCAACCATTCCATTCGGAAGTTGGGGTCTCCAAAATGGCCGTTTTGTAGGCGTCCACAGCTTCTTCAGGTGATGAAAATCTCTGTCCACGCAATTTATTCTTTATTTTAGGGAAAGTATAGAAATCATTAGGGCTTAGGTCGGGGCTGTACGGCGGATGGTCTAATAATTCTATGTTTTCTTGCTCTAAAAACTCTTTTGTTCTGTGCGCGGTGTGAGAACTCGCATTGTCGTGATGGAGGATGATGCGGCGGTTGCAGTTCTCTTTACGGAGTTCAGAAACGACCTGTGGCAAACAAATGCTAGCATACCATTCTGCATTAACCGTTCTTTGTCCCTCAAGAGGAATAGTCGTAACATGGCCGGTTTTGGAGACAAACGTGGCCACCATTTTTTTTGCAACACTCCGTGAACGAACAATTTTTGTTGGCTTTAACTCATTTTCGAACACCCAAACTCGTGACTGGTTTTTTGTTTCGGGTTCGTACGCGTATATCCAGGATTCGTCACCTGATACAATGTTGTATACAGCATTTGAGGATCCTGCGTGGAATCTTTCGAGAGTTCTGACGCACCAAGTAACGCGAGCCGCTTTTTGCTCTTCACAGAGCGAATGCGGTATCCATCGGGAAAACAACTTTTTTACACCTAATTGTTCATGCAAGATTATTTGTATTTGACTCATGCCAATGTCTAAAGTTGCCTGAATTTCGCGGTATGTCACATGTCGATCTTCCTCAATCAGCTTACGCACAGCATCAACGTTTTCTTGGGTGACTGCAGTTTTTGGACGACCTTGACGGGGATCATCACTGAGCTTGACACGTCCACGTTGAAACTCAGCAAACCAGCGATAAATTGTGGTTTTGGATGGGGCTTCATCACCAAATGCAGAAATCATCCGGTCAACACATTGTTTTTGTGTTAAACCACTTCGAAAGTCATAATAAATCATCGCTCTTGAATTTTCTCGAGTCAATTCTATTTTCTCAACGACTAAACAAGTTTGACAAAACCTCGTGACAAGACCGAGAATCTTTTTTTAAATAAATAAATGGTATTCGATTTTTAAAACCAAGGAGTTTTCAATTAAAAAGATTTTAATATGACAGGAACAGTGGAAATATTCCATTCCCGATACTTTTAGTGCAGCCTAGTAGTTATATACTAAGTAAGAAATATTAATTTAATAATTTAATTAAATATTAATTATGTGATTTATCTATCATTAAAGTAAGAAATATGGTAATATATTCTTTAGTTATTTAAGCATAATTTTTTTGTGTGGAGTTCGGCGTATATTTGTAACACACTTTCCTATCTTAACAACATTATTGAAGGCGTGCATAGTTCGGTCTGCGAAAACCCTTATTTTCCTTAAAGTCGGTCAAAAGGCTAAAAGTTATCCAAGTGGCGTGCTATTGTGTCATTGACAACTCCAACCATCCAGTCCATAATTAAAATCGTAATAATTATACAATTAGCAGCCGTATGTAATGCTTGAACTAGACGTCGACCAACTTAATTCCCACAGAGGTGACCTTGCTGGTTTTCGATGATGCAAAAAATATTTTAACTAAGTAATTCTCGCTTGTCAAGCTCATTGTTTTTTTTTTTCAAAGCAAACATGTTCCAAACCCGAATACAACCACCTCATACCGATTTCTATTTTTGTTGTTGTTTTTTTTAACTGGAAACAAATCACGCACGGTTATCCGACCCCAATTTAGGATTCCCGGTGTTATGGGGTATCAGAGACTGCAGAGACTGATAAACATACTTAAATAGTATCTGTGATAAATACTTTATTTATTATAAAAAAAGAACACAATATTACTAACCTAAAAGTACATGTTATTATCCGCAACATGCTTCGTCAGATATATCTTCGATTATATACATATCTATATATTAATGCGTGAAGCAAAAACTTTGTATCCCTTTTTACGAAAACTGCGCGAGTAAACGCATTACTGCTTCACGGCGGAAATAGGCGGGGTGGTGGTACCTACCCGTGCGGACTCACAAGAGGTCCTACCACCAGTGAAGAGGCTATATATAGGCTACATTCCACTGTCCAGTACAGGTATCCAACATAACAGGATCCGATAACATGAATCGATGCGCACTATTTGTTAATATGCGATTAGAAATGTGAATCACTTCAATGAGTCGGGTTAATTAGCAAATATCCTGTATAATTGCGTGTCGCATCCGTTGTATTCAATACTTCAAGCCACGTCAATTATAATACAATAAAATATGTATTAAGGTCATTTTCAAAATAGTAGTTATGTTAGCTCTGAATGAAGATACTATATTTCTTTTGTTTTTAAAGTGAAAGCTTCTTATTGCCGTTGTGATTTGGAACTTGATGCAAACAAAAAATACACCATAAAAAGGAAAACATACACATCTATTGATTTTTTTTTATTGCTTAGATGGATGGACGAGCTCACAGCCCACCTGGTGTTAATTGTTTACTGGACCCCATAGACATTTACAACGTAAATGCGCCACCCACCTTAAGATATAAGTTCTATGGTATCAGTATAGTTACAACGTGCCCCACACTTCAAACCGAAACGCATTACTGCTTCACGGCAGAAATAGTGGTGGTACCTATCCGCGCGGACTCACAAGAGGTCCTACCACCAGTAATTACGCAACTTCTAATTTTGCAGGTTTGATTTTTAATACACAAAGTTATTCCTTCACCGTGGAAGTCAATCGTGAACATTTGTTGAGTACTTATTTCATTAGAAAAATTGGTACCGTTGCATCGCTAGATACGAATGCACCGGACGTCTTATCTTTTAGGCCACGACGACTTAGACTTAGCGCCTACGAGAAAAAGAAATAGAACACTTCATAAGAATCCACTTGGAACCTCTTTGAGGGAATCTTCTACTGCATATGAACCACACAGATGTTGTTTTTAAATCTCCAAACATGGAAAAAAGAGAAATGTTTATTTTTTTATTGCCTGCAAACGCAAACAAATTATATGGGCAACGATTCAAGAAGAAGCTTAAACTGATATTTGTCAAGGACAAAGCTATTATTGCAGTGGCCAAAAAACTAAATAGCTATTAATGAAATGGATGCGATATGCGAAAAGAAGGGCCGAATTATTTGAAGTGTTAGTTTTTTTATCGTTGGGCCACGGAATATATGAATGACTCATTCCAAAATCTTCGTATTATATCAATAGAAACTACCTGTCTGGAGAGCGAGTTTACCCGCCTCCCGGGATTGGGAGAAATTGCGACCTAAAAACCCCTCGACTTCTAGCTAGTTTGGATTCTTCAAGAAGGACCTGCACCCGATCGAACCTGATGAGACTTGAATGCGATCATTACTCTGGATTCGATTTGGACACGGTGAAACATATGCTCGCGTTCTGGCCCGCATGTCTGGGATTGTAACGTGTCCTGGTCGTACAAATCTTGTCTCTCTTGTCATTGTCGAGGATCATGACTACGTTGCTATACGGCTACTAATCCTGGTAGCATCGGCTCGAGTTCAGCATCTTGCAGAAACAGACGATGGGGCGCGAGAGTGAGCCCTCTTCTTCCTCTGCACCAACCCGTGGGTGTCAAGCCGTGGGATCGCGTCAGAGTCGTCTGGACTCTGACGCCCTAAGCGCTTTCGTATATGGTTTGGAGAGGATACAAGAGAGACCCAAGCAGGTGACCTGTAAATATCTATACACGCGTTTTACGAAAGAGCAATCAGGTAAGAGATGACCGCACTACCCAGCGGCTGGTTCCTACCCAGTGGGGTATTCTGGGAATCCAATAGTGGTAACGCCGTCTAGATGGGCTTTGGATAACCCGTTGACTCAGTGGCCCACTCTCGGAACCAATACCAAAATAAAATAACACTAAAGTAGGCCAGTAAAACCTATCATGGAACCCAAATACAGCTGAAAACTACTGTCCACGTTCCTTTTAAGTCATAAACTGCGGGCGTCTATTGATTGCTTTACATCGCGTGTCATGTATAAATAAATAAATAAATTGAAATTTTTCAACGTGATTTATTTTTTTGTATGTTGTCGTATTCAAAATAACAAGCCACTTTTCTCGTTTTCGATTCAAATATAACTTAATCTTTTGCAAAGTCAGACAATTAAAATTATTACATACTAGCGACACGCCCTCGCTTCGCTTCGGAAACATTAAAACACACATGAAACCAAAAAAAAAAATTAAAAAAAAAATTAAAAAAAGTAGCCTATGTTCATCAGGGACAATGTCGGCTTCTAATGGAAAAATAATTTTTCAAATCGGTCCAGTAGTTTCGGAGCCTATTCGAAACAAACAAGCAAACAAATCTTTCCTCTTTATAATATTAGTATAGATATAGACTAGCTGACCCGGCAGACTTCTTAGTGCCTCAATCGATAAATAAAAGACACATCAAGGGGACACATCAAAGGAAAAACAAAATTGTTTGTTTTTATATAATTCCGAGCTTTTTTATATTTTCTCACCTTTTAAAACTTCCCTGGACTTCCACGAATAATTCAAGACCAAAATTAGCCAAATCGGTCCAGTCGTTCTCGAGTTTTAGCGAGACTAACGAACAGCAATTCATTTTTATATATAGAGATGATTTTTATTTGCGTTCACATTGTTTTAACTAACTAAAATTTTTAATTAACGTAAGAAGTTCTAATTGTATATTTTACGGAAACAACTTCTTTATACTAGTGCAATAAAACATTGAAAATATTTTTAAAATAAACATGACAATATATTAACGAGTTAGGTAACCAAATAAAACTAATTTCGTGTTTGCGAGTGTTTATTAATTACACTTGATTTTTTTTATAATTTGCATTATTGTTATGGGTATTTGGTATTTTAATGAACAAATTAATTGACTACTAAATGCAGAAATATCTTAAGCTAGCCCTGACCAAATGACTGGCCGCGGAGATTATGATCTAGCTGGTGGTAGGACCTCTTATGAGTCCGCACGGGTAGGTACCACTACCCCGCCTATTTCTGCCGTGAAGCAGGAATGCGTTTCTGTTTGAAGGGTGGGGCAGCCGTTGTAACTATACTGAAACCTTAGAACTTATATCTCAAGGTGGGTGGCGCATTTACGTTGTAGATGTCTATGGGCTCCAGTAACCACTTAACACCAGGTGGGCTGTGAGCTCGTCCACCCATCTAAGAAATAAAAAAATAAAAATAAAAACTTATAACTCAAGGTGAGTGGTGCCATTTACGTTGTGGATGTCTATGGGCTCCAGTAACCACTTAAGACCAGGTGGGCTGTGAGCTCGTCCACCCATCTAAGAAATAAAAAAATAAAAATAAAAATTTATAACTCAAAGTGGGTGGTGGCATTTACGTTGTAGATGTCTATGGGCTCCAGTAACCACTTAACACCAGGTGGGCTGTGAGCTCGTCCACCCATCTAAGAAATAAAAAAATAAAAATAAAAACTTATAACTCAAGGTGAGTGGTGCCATTTACGTTGTGGATGTCTATGGGCTCCAGTAACCACTTAAGACCAGGTGGGCTGTGAGCTCGTCCACCCATCTAAGAAATAAAAAAATAAAAATAAAAATTTATAACTCAAAGTGGGTGGTGGCATTTACGTTGTAGATGTCTATGGGCTCCAGTAACCACTTAACACCAGGTGGGCTGTGAGCTAGTTGACCCATCTAAGCAATAAAAAAAAAAACTTGTGTAAATGAAAATGTCATCGCGGCTTAAAACGATGAGACCTGTAACGAAGTATGTTAAGTTTTTCCTTCGATTAAGACAAATCGATTTAATTCCAAATCATTCTATCACTATAGCTGGCATCCCTTTGCCGTTTGCTTAGTTGCGCGGGAGATTGTATGAAGTCAACGAGGAGGACGTAAGTGTTTCGTGGAAAACAGCTTTTTCGGTGAAATATCGATTAAATCGTGGAGCGCACTACATAAAGCCTATTTGACGCGAAGATCGCGATTTCGATTCATCGCAGCACTGCTCTTTCTAGGTCTGGTATTAGCAATTCTCTCAAGTTGAGCCCGTGAGCTCACCTACCAACCCGCACGTAGTTGGAAGCTCCTTAGGCCACCAACGATTAAGTAGGGAAGAAAGAAAGTGAATAATCGAAGCAACTGAATCTGTTGTGCCCCTTTTTCCAGCGAGTTTTCACTTTGCGGCTGGCGAAGTGTGGACTTGTGTAGCCGGAGATGCTGCACGGCGGTCTGCCCTATATGTTTTTTTCAATTCGACTGAAATTTTATGTAATTGTTGGGTGCAGCATCTTTGCAGTTTGTTGTCGTGATATAAAATTGAATTTTTTCTCATCCCTTCAAAGAGCTTCGCTGGTAGTAACCCCAATGACCATCGGTTCGGCTGCAAAGCACCCTGGTTTGTCTCAGCTGAGTATTGTTTCATTCAAAAGTCAGAAGTTACGGGGTTTCAGTTGATACGACTCAACCATAATACTCTTCCTATTATCTTTGACATGTGGAAAAACTGCGATTTCCTCAGTTTTCCTCAAAAATGCCGGTCAGTTTCTTCGCAAAAATAAATGGATACCTAAATAATTCAATTTGATTCTCACCGGAGTAGCTTATTTGCTAATTGCCAAAACATTAATTGGTGATAGTACTACTCTGACGCTTTCAAAAAGAACTAGTCGGATATCACGGCCCTATCAACATCGCGGATGTCTAGAATTATTAGTTATTTTACGTATCGAGCCACAGGTAGTCTTATCCTATGTTTTATTCTACTGAAGTATCTGCTCTGGATAATATATCCCATGAACAACGCCACGTCAATGCAATGATTCACTTTGACACGTGAAGTCTAAAGTGTATAACCACCCCTTAAATAGAGATACCTACGCTAGTTTTGCAGCCGATATAAGTCGATGGCATTACGCCCTTTGACTTACAAGATTTAAGTCTTAATAGTAGTAGGACTATAGATGATTTATTTTAGAAATTCAATCTCACAGAATTTCTTAAAATTTTGCCTACATATGAAATGTTTGCTCAGCCTACCTTTAGTCGCATATTTGTCTGGATTACTAAAAATCGCGATTGCAAACCTATCATCAATTTATCAACAGTGTTATTGGCATAAATGCTCCACCTACTTTATGCTATTTGAACATTCAAAAAAAAAGTACAGTTACGATTCGTACAATCTTCCAGCACAGGGTAATAAAACACTTCAATAATATTTTATATTCACAATTTCTAAATTACTGTTTTTTTTTTCAGTTTATTGATACTGATAGAAGCTTAATCAAGTAAAGACAATTACTGTACAAGTTCAGCCAAAGAATAACCGTACATAAACGTTGTAAACTACAGTTGCAAAGTTTAGAAAATTTTATAACTGCTTCACACGTGCGCTCAAAGATAAAGACACCAAGTAATCGAACCAACCGACCTATGTCATTACCATTCGGAATGAACAGTTAGCTAACGTCAAAAAATTATACGTATTTTATTTTTACGATTGGATACGATTTTACTGGTGGTAGGACCACTTGTGAGTCTGCGCGGGTGGGTACCACAACCCTGCCTACTTCTGCCGTGTAGCAGTAATGCGTTTCGGTTTGGAGGGTGGGGCAGCCATTTAACTATACTTGAGACCTTAGAACTTATATCTCAAGGTGGGTGGCGCATTTACGTTGTGGATGTCTATGGGCTCCAGTAACCACTTCACACCAGGTGGGCTATGAGCTCGTCCACCTATCTAAGCAATAAAAAAAATACCGCGATGAAAGTGGATAGTCCCTGGGTACGCATATTCATCTCTTAAAGGCGGATAATTAGAGCTAATTATCCGCTAATTACGGCTTCAACCTCAAGTTTCAAACTAAGTTACGCATCCGCGTTTTTTTATAAAAAGACCCAAATAAACATTTTTTTTAATCAGCAGTTAATCGCCTGATACACGATTATGTGTTGTCGTTCAGTAAGTACAAGTACTAATATGTAATTAGGTAATTATAAAAACTTTATTTCTGTGTTACCTTACCTACATTATCTACATTTACAATTTGATTAGTATCGTTCGAATTCTAAAACTCAGCTATTTTATCAATGCTTATCATCGTCTCTATCTAAACTCTAAACACAAACAGAGACAGACACGATGACCCAAAAAAGACAATTCATTTCAGCAAAATTGACGATTTATTTGGTTCCACGAAATATAATGAGTTATGATGACACAGAAAAAATTCACACTTAAAACCTTATTTCATTTTATTCGTGTCCGTGAGTTTTTAATTTTTCGCATTGTATTTTATTATCACGCGATCATTATATTTAAATTTTGTAAAATTATTAAACTTGATTTCATTGTTATTTTAGTTTAGAGAAATCTTTTAAGATTACAGAAGTTACTTGCTAATAATATACGACTAGCACTAGACGGAAGGATCGAGTTCTACAAGACAACCCTTTGAACCCTGACATTAGACTCAAAGATCGAAAAGAAAATTCTAAATCACAATAAATTCTCCACAAAAAGTGGTGTAGACTGTTCGTCTGTTAGCCAACATATAGAAACATAGAATCGCTTATCGTAATCACTAATATTAACTACGCCATAATTTACTTTAAAGTAGTAATGGGATTGTTCTTTAAAGCAATTGGTTAATCTTCTATCTATTTAAATAAAAATGAATTGCTGTTCGTTAGTCTCGCTAAAACTCGAGAGCGGCTGGACCGTTTTGGCTAATTTTGGTCTTAAATTATTTGTGGAAGTCCAGAGAAGGTTTAAAAGGTTTAGCTAAATATGAAAATGCTCGGAATTAAATAAAAATAACAATTTTATTTTCCCTTTGATGTGCCCCGTCGGATGAATTCATTTTGTTTGTTTTAATTTTATTTTATACAAAAGTTTAGGTATTTTGTTTATCGATTGAGGCACCACGAAGTCTGCCGGGTCAGCCAGTCGCCAATATTATCTATGCCATAATTTACTTTAAAGTACTAATGGGACTGTTCCCTAAAGCAAATGGTTAATAATAAATATTGTACGTATGACGGACGTCCTCCCGCGCTCACGCACACACTATGACCTCGCTCGTACTCTTATCACCTGGCTTACTTGTTTTGACAAAGTCTCAGAAAAATGCGTATTGATGAACTGAACTCGTATTGAGCCTTTCGTATCGTGGTGCCATATTCAAAAAGTATCATTTTGAAGTCGTCGTGGCCTAAAGGATAAGACGTCCGGTGCATTCGTATGTAGCGATGCACCGGTGCTCGAATCCCGCAGGCGGGTACCAATTTTCCTAATGAAATACGTACTCAACAAATGTTCACGATTGACTTCCACGGTGAAGGAATAACATCGTGTAATAAAAACCAAACCAGCAAAATTGTAATTTGCGTAATCACTGGTGGTAGGACCTCTTGTGAGTCCGCACGGGTAGGTACCACCACCCCGCCTATTTCCGCCGTGAAGCAGTAATGCGTTTCGGTTCGAAGGGTGGGGTAGCCGTTATAACTATACTGAGACCTTAGAACTTATATCTCGAGGTGGGTGGCGCATTTACGTTGTAGATATCTATGGGCTCCAGTAACCACTTAACACCAGGTGGGCTGTGAGCTCGTCCATCCATCTAAGCAATAAAAAAAAAAATTTTTAGGAAGTAAGAATTACTCGAAACCCTTTCCAGTTTTACTAGGACAGGTGGGCGAGCAATGACTCAGCCGGGAGTGTGTGAATTGCTAACAGCTGCCCGAGCATCTCCGAAGAATACCAAACAGTTCAAGGGTAGTTGCTTCGTTCTACCGGGAAGCATCTAGTAAACGCCTATCAGATAACATCTACTGCTCTTATTATTATGGACGTAAAAACTCATTCTAATTGACAACTCGATTAACTATTTACAGTTTTTTTTTTGTTTTCCTACCTAAGCTGATAGCCTTGAGAGGCTATTTCAGCGTAACATTAACTAGTAGGTGAGCTCACGTGGCTCAAACCGGAGTGTTGCTAACACTGGCCCTAGCAAGAGCAGTGCTTCGCAGAATCTACCACCGGATCGGAAACGTGACCCACTGAGAAGATCTGGCGAGAAGCTCAGTGGGCTGTGTCTATGGGTTAATTCACTCGTCGAGCCCTTTGTCGCAAGCGACGGGTTCGACGAGGACGATGACCGGCGCTTGAGATACATAAAAGCACCGTTAATGGATCGGGAGGATCCGAAATGACGTGTTTTGGGCGACGTCAACCGCTTTCCAGTCTGTCCGCAGGATCGGAAATGTAGTTACCGGCGGCCACGATGAGAGGATTCTCGTATCGTGCCGCTTTATCGAAGTGTCGCTCTACCGGGAAGCATCTAGTACACGTCTACCAGATAACATCTACTGCTCTTATTATTGTGAACGTAAAAACTCATTCTAATTGACAACTCGATTAGCTGTTGATAGTTAGATAGCACTTAGTATCGTTTTTAGTCTTTCAAGATATGTTTGATCGTAAACACCTTGAACCTGCAAATTCGCTTTCACTTTTCACTTTCTTACATCCAACATCCTAGTGTTTCAAACCGGATTATATCAAGTCGTTCCGTTTGCGAATTGAATACTATATATACTTCACAATTCGAATTATATTTAAGCGAACGCTTCAAAGGCTTATGATACTGTTGACAGCTTAGATCGTAATCTACAAAATTATCTTAGATTAGATTTACAGGTGTTGAGAGAGCAGGTTCGAAACAAAAGCGAGAATTAAATAGGTGCTCATTTAACATAAGATCTTCAACCATTTCACCAGTCTATGTAATAAATTAAAAACTAATAGAAGCAAACGGATTTTTTTAAGTGTTAAGTAAAGTTACTATGGTTCGTAAACATTACAGAGTGTGTGAAGTTGAAATCTCAATTCGAATGTTTAATGCTTGTCCCGATTCTGAAAGTTTCTAGATTAGAAGGTTTCGTCTTCAAAAACTCTATAAATTTAGTAAATTAATCACAAATCAACATGAATTAGTTCGTTATACCAGCTGAAAACATTAGGAAGTATTTTGCTAAATTATACTGCAAAAAAAAAACGGAAAAACAAAAAATTATATTTTCGAGTTTTGTTAATACAATAAATACGCTAATTTTGACACTTGCACCCATGTTAATCGTGTGCTATTTAAATCGAAACATTGTTTTTAAGCATGACGAATGAAAATGTAATCGCTAAAAAATATATGCGACCTTAAATCTTCGTGTTAAATTATTTCAGCTGTTAAATAATTTACTTAAGCCGTTAAACCAATAAACGTTCAAAGATAATTAAGATAAAGATAATTTTGTAATAAAACGTGTCACGGTTTCTTGTGACACGTTAATCTCAAACTTATCTGGGTGATTCCTATGACGTCAGCGACGCAGTTACATATAAAAATGAAATATTTGTAAACCTTAGCCTAATTTTAACTCGGTACACATTATCGTAATAAGAAAAACGTGTGACTTATTTATTTTTGTCATGTCATTTATTTCTTTTTTTATGGCAATAGTTTTAATGCCCGTTTCAAGTAAAAAGTAGGGAAACTAAACACGAGAAAAAATAAACAAAAACAGCAAAAGGAAACAAAAGAGATAAACTAGCTAAAATCAAAATATGTACATAAACATATTAAATCTTAACATTATTATTATTGATTATGAAAGGATATTAAAGGATAAATCAAAAGGCAGAAAATTTTAGTCGGAAACGGAACATGTAGTAATTGTAAGGAATTCAAAGAGGAGGTGCGGTCATATTGGGAACAAGAGAAGAAAATACGATCGAGGTCACCAATATCTTCTCCAAACTCACAGACATATTTCTTTAATGTTTTCCTCATTAATTGAAATAAATTGAAATAAACGATCTGTCAAAAAAAAAGTAGTTTAAAAAAACTAAAAAACGTGCTTTATATTATATAAAATTCAACAAAAAAATAGATAATAAAATTTAATTATTTATTTAATTATTAAATTTAATTTGAAAATAGTGTAAAAAAATATATATTTTATTTAAAAAAAAGCGTGGGATTCATAGTGTTATTAGTTATTCTATTATGTTATTATTTTCTATTTTATTGTTGAATTTTATATAAAGCGTGTTTTTTTAGTTTTTTTAAACTATTATTTATTATTAATTTTTTAGTTTAATTTCAATTTTTTCAATTTTTTTAAAATACTGAATTGTCATCGGTCCTCGATAAATCTACAAAGTTTGAATGAAATCTGGCCGTTTAAAGTGGGTCAAAATCACGTCTATAGGAGTCAGTTACAAACACACATACAAGTGAAGCTAAATTAATATAAAGCGTGTAAAAAAGGATCAGTTGCAACTTTTAAGAGTTTTTTTTTATTGCTTAGATAGGTGGACGAGCTCACAGCCCACCTGGTGTTAAGTGGTTACTGGAGCCCATAGACATCTACAGCGTAAATGCGCCACCCACCTCGAGATATAAGTTCTAAGGTCTCAAGTATAGTTACAACGGCTACCCCACCCTTCGAACCGAAACGCATTACTGCTTCACGGCGGAAATAGGCGGGGTGGTGTTACCTACCCGTGCGGACTCCCAAGAGGTCCTACCACCAGTGAAGAGTTCTGTATTAGAAATAATTTCGACCAAAAACATAGAGAACGAAGTAGAGCAGCAATAATAAAAAAATAAAAACGATCTAAAGAGATTCTATTACGACACGGATTGTCATCTTCCGTTAGTCTAGCGCGTTTTTTGTCTTGCAACAGATTACTTTGTTACATTTTTAAACTGTAGACGGACAGATTAGCTCACATCTCGTTTGAAGTTAGCATGAAACTATTACCGTTCGCGGACCGGTATCCACTGTTCTGCCTATATATGTCACGATCGTTTTTATGGCCATTGTAGGCAGGCCATTGTCGCCCGTGGACTTCAGCAATGCTAGGGGCAGAGTCAAGCCACTGCCTAACGTTAAGTACTTTCCGCAAGCCTTGTTTCAAGAAGGACATGGGCATAGCGCCAGGGAAACACCGTGGAGGGGAGCTCATTTCAAAGCCGGATGGTACGTGTAAACAAGATCTCTGGAAACGCACTGTGGATGAACGCAGTGACCCCAGGTAATGATAGGAACAACGGATGAACTCTGCTCCGATCGTGGTCTCCTCAGCAAAAGGAATATTTTGTTGTAAATATTAATTTTGTTGAACATGTGATTTTAGATTTTTAAAAGCCTTCATTAATGTCGTAATTAACTATGTTTCCTTGTAAACATGTATTTAATGGATTAAAGAGAAATCGCATCGTTGAACACGCATCATTATTGAATTGTGTTATGTACTTATAATAACAATTCGACGTAGTACCGCATTGATACTGGATATCAATATTTTTAAATGTATTTAAAAAAAATCCGGCTTGTTTCAGGGCCAAATTCGTCATTAATGATTATATTTATTTATTAAATATATAATATTTACATATATTAATTCCAGACATGTATATATATTTTACATATATTTACTACTATATAAATATATATTACGAACAACACACACACTCGTGAACACACTCCGAATTTCGCATTAATACATTTTGAAATTAAGTGCTAAGTGTGTCTCGAACCTGCGACTCTTGCTTAATACCGCTGAGCAACGCGCGCTTCGAACACAAGTGTTGTCATAACAATAAAATTGTAGAGCGTATTTTGTTTGTGGAAAATATGTGTAGCCACATTAAAATTCTTAATTCACACCACCATTTTTATTCCAATGTCTATTTTAAATCCAAAATTCCAATTTTTAAATATCAAAAGTGTTTCTGTATTTATGTTCTTCTCGTATATTTTTTAAAAAGATGCGATCGTTTTTCGAAGTGCCCAGCCGTTTGTGCGTAAGTCAAAATTACTCATTTATACACGACAGGCACTTACTTATAAAAATGTTTGCATGATTTTTGGTTTGAATTAAAAAAAAAAAGTAACACAGAAATTTGTTTACCTTTATCGTCAGCAGCCACAAAAAAAAAAACAAAATTAAGTACTGCTTGTGAACACACGCGATTTTTATTGAAAATCAGTCGCCACTAGCGACTGTCGCGGCGAACGAAAGACGACTGAAAGATCTAAGGCTTTGTCGCGACTCGCGTCACGCTACGGACATCGAACGCATGAACGGGTTGAGATGCGGACTCGTGTAGATTTCTCCAAATCACTACGGAGATTGTGCGTGCGTAATTGCGTCCGCTAGTTTGGACGCATATTTTACGATTTATGACCAACATCAGTTTTACATTTTTGGTCTTAGAGAGTTTGCAGTTGACTTGAATCGCAAGTTTTTTTTTTTTTTATTATTGAAGTGTTACTGGTGGCCTGGAGGCCTTTCCAGTTTCACCAGGACAGGTGGGCGAGCAAAGGCTCAGCCAGGAGGGGTGGGATTTGCTAACAGCTACCCGAGCGCCTCCGAAGGAGACCTAACAGCTCAAGAGTAGCTGCTTCGCGAATGAATCTACTACCGGATCGGAATCGCGACCCGCTGAGAAGATCCGGCGAGAAACTCAGCGAGCTGATTCATGGGTTAGGTTGCACGGCGAACTCTTTGTCGAGTTCGACGAGTACGGTTACCGTGAATCGCAAGTGCAATTAGCAAATTTATAAACAAACTAGCTGACCCGGCAAACGTTGCTTTGCCATATATAAGATTTCTAGGGAATTTCTAGTGTAGAAAAAAAACTAACTTATTGTAAGTGTGTAAGGATGTGGTAAATTAGTGAAAGAGGTATGTAACGCCGTGAACGATGAGGGAATATAAAAATAACAAAACCTCATTCAACCATTATAACAAATTCCTCATTCAAAGACATCCTCAAAAGCTTCATTATAACAAAAAAAAATACCCAAAAATTAAAAATTAATGTTAGGGGTGGACAACTCTTATCACTTAGGGGTATGAAAAATAGATAGAAGCCGATTCTCAGACCTACTGAACATGCATATAAAATTTCATAAAAATCGGTCAAACCGTTTCGGAGCAGTATGGTAATTAACATTGTGACACGAGAATTTTATATAAACTAGTAAGTTACAGTAAAGAATTGTTCCAAAATTTTCGTAGGTATCTATCTACATTATCAACACTTATATTTAATACGTTGCAAGAGCTATCATCACGGGTCGACCTAAAGGGTTTTTTTCCCTACGTGTCTGCCAGTCTGGACACGAGACTGAGCGAGACACTTCGCTGTGCCACTGAGCGACAAATGTAAGTGGCTACAGATCACAAGACAAGGTTTTTTGGACGAAGGCATCACTGATGACCCGGAGGCCTATCCAGTTTGACCAGGATGGGTGGGCGAGCAGATTAAGAGCAAGAAAAGGCCTTAGGCGGGCGCACGGACATCACTTCTCCCCCTCTCAAAATCCCCCCAACAGCATACTCACTCCTGCCCTGTGTGGCAGGGAGCTTCTGCCCGGATAGTGGGGTTCGCCCTGAAGCCCGTTCCGTGCCTCCGTAAGGGGCTACGACGACCCCAGTAAGTAACACGATGTTCAGTAACGAGCGAATAATTAGAGGAGGAGGAGGAGGCAGTCAGTAACGTCGAAGGGCTATCGGGGTTCTGCCTTGCTTGGTGGGCGAGTTTATGGGGCTCAGCCTTTTTTTTGGGTATCGATGGGGAATCCCTGTTTTTACGGATACCCTGCCGACGGGGGTCGGACCGGGTTATGTCGGACTCCGCGCCTCCAGTGGAAAACCGAGAGAGATCCGGATGCCACGTGGCCGCACCGATAGCAGTCGTGACTGCGGTCAACCGACGACGGGCACAGGGCGCCCTCCAGCCTGAAAGAATTGAACGATAGCACCGAATTATCGGAGACTACTTGAATGTAAAAATTGTGGCAGGAACTCGTTAAATAAATACGGCGGCGTAAAATATAAATATAATTGTTTTATTGCCATGAGTGAATGAGGTCGCAGACCATTAGGACAATTGCTTGTTGTTTTATTGTGACTTAAATTTTAGTGTGAGAGTTTCACGTACCAGTAGTGTTGCGAGAATATAATATAATTTAAATTGTAAATAGACCGCTTTAACAAAAACCGACTTCAAATAGAAAAAAAAAAGATATTCCAAAACAAATTAATATACACTAAAAACAATAATCATCGAAATCGGTTGGCGTGATATTGAGTTATTGAGTTATTCATATATTTTTCGGGCACGTACTTAATGCAAATTTAATACTTATATGGTTTTCTCATGGATACCATTATCAGAAATGGACTAAATTGAAATGGGACCACTCAGCTTTCTAATAAAAAAAAGAATCATCAAAATCGATTCACCCAGTCAAAGGTTGTGAGGTAACAAACTTAAAAAAAACATACAGTCGAATTGAGAACCTCCTCATTTTTTGAAGTCAGTTAGAAAATGAAAATAAGTGCGCTGAATTCACGATCCAGAAGTTATTTTATAATATTTAGATTACAAGCTTAAGTGCGTTAAATTTTTTATTGATAAATTTTATATATAAGCTTAAAAACAAAAAAAAATACACTTAAATAATAAATCAAACTAATAACTCATTTATTTCACTTTTTTATCGTGATCTGGTCAGAATGTTAGAGCGTAGCTGTAAAATTATTATGTCGTCATCGATACATGATACCTTTGCAAAATTTCAAGTTACTTGGATCTTGTATTGTTGAAAATAAGATTTCAATTATATCGTTACGTTTAAATAAACACATACAAACCAAAGTAATTATTATTATTAACACTTTATTTCATTTTTTTTTTTTTTAAACCATAACATTTTGTTAGTATTAATTACTTATAATCTATGTTAGTAACTTAAAAAAAAAAAATCTAACACATAACTATCATTATATACATTTTATACCATTATATTTTTTTTTCTTCTCCTTCCAAGTGCCTACTGCAAAGGCTATTGATCAGCAGTCCCTCGATCTTGCTCGATATGATTCTCAAAAGACTATATTAAGACTGTAATAAGAGTATATTAAAAATGTGAATTTATTTGAACTAGAGGTACCGCAGTAGTCGAAATTCGACTATAATTAATTGGAATTGTAAGTTTGTACACTATTATGATTGTATTTTATACTTCTATAATCACAAATTTCGCCAAGACTACACTATAAAAAATATTAACAAAGACAAACTATATTCTATTCTCAATTTGACAACAGACGTCAAGAACAAAAGTTTGATAATAAATAGGATGCATACGTGCGTCAAATAGTGTGCTAGGTATGTAGTGTGTGTAATGTTTTCTTTATTGATTTAATGTATCTTTTATGCATTATTTTCAAAAAATATTAGCATTGTGCACTTCTTCTCTATATTCTCTATAAGTGTGGAAAATTTCATACTCCTCCGTCCGCGCAATTTTCTTAAAAAGGGATACAAAGTTTTTGCTTCACGTATTAATATATAGATTCCTCAACTTCTATTGCGAGCAATACTTTATAGTTTCTGTCGTCGTAGAAAAGCTAAGCCCTGAACCGTTTTTTTAGTTTAAATCATAACCATTCATATTTTAACTAAACAATAACTGAAATCGGTTTAGGTTTTATACGATACAAATATTAGAAACGACATACATAGGAACAAACTGGTGGTAGGAACTCTTCAGTCCGCACGGGTGGGTACCAGCACCCCGCCTATTTCTGTCGTGAAGCAGTAATGCGTTTCGGTTTGAAGGGAGGGGCAGCCGTTGTAACTATACTTGACACCTTAGAACTTATATCTCAAGGTGGGTGGCGCATTTACGTTGTAGATGTCTATGGGCTCCAGTAACCACTTAGCACCAGGTGGGCTGTGAGCTTGTCCACCCATCTTAGCAATAAAAAATTATAAATATAAATTTTTAAATTATAATTATTTAATTACGTAATTATAAATACGGCTCGCGAAAACCGAATAAAATAATAACAGCATAAGATAAAAATAAAACTAGAAAAAAATAAAATAACAAACATTATACCAGACTCATTTATTAAAAATTCAAAGGCCCTTTAACAATCGCTCCTCGCCTAACTTATTTCCCACATTTAAATCGTTCGCTTTCCTCTCCTTTCTAACTCTGTAGCTCTGAACGTAGAATTTCATGAACAATAAGAAAAAGGAACAAATAAGTGACACGCAGAAGTAATGGAAAAACGTTGGTAGAGGACAAGGTGTCAACTTCTGCTGGTAGTGCAGGTGAGAAGTAACTAAGACGAACTGCACCTGAAAATTTTAGTTTATTATTAAACTAGCTTTTGCCCGCGACTTCGTTCGCGTGGAATCGTTCACAAATAATGCTTTATTTTAGAACAAATTTGGTTAGCAAAAAACCCGTAATACATTATTTTAGCGAAATTTTAACCCTTCCTCAGCGCACGCAGCGGGAGCTCTCAAAAGGGAAAAATACCCGATTTTGAAACATTCTTTATTGGTGCTCCGCTTGTATTGGTCTTAGTGTCATGTTATATAGCCTATAGCCTTCCTATATAAATAGGCTATCTATTTTTTTTTTTATTGCCCTTTTAGGAAGACGAGCATACAGCCCACCTGATGGTGAGTGGTTACCGTCGCCCATGGACTTCAGCAATGCCAGGGGCAGAGCCAAGCCGCTGCCTACCGAACACTAAAAGAATTTTTCTGCTCTGTTCTGTGATTTTGGCGATCTCTCCAATTTTACACCCATTACTCTCGACGGAGCACCTTTGCCAGTACGTCAAGACTTTCGATACCTAGGATCTGTTATCCAAAGCAACGGCGAACAGGAGCGTACTATGAATTGACACAGGATGGATGAATTGCGGCAGGTCACGGGCACCACATGTGACTAGTACAGTGTACTAGTGCACATGTGAAAATACTAGTTTTTTTAACCTCTAACCTTAACTGACTTAGGAATCCTGAACCACCTTATATTACCAATAAGAGTCTCCGAAGAATAAATATATCAGTTGCCGGATATACAAACTTACCAGTTGCACTTTAGTCAAATGTTTCTTCCACCAAACAAACTTAGCATACTTCGGGCCCAAAGACGATATCCCATAATAAGCATACATCAGCACATGAACGAAGCTATTCAACATGCCGACCACCACAAAGTGATCTGTGGGATGGTACATTAAATGGAGCCAGGTCCAAGTCACCATGGTGTTGTGGTGGTAAAGATGAAGGAAAGTCACTTGGTTGTCTTTCTTTCTTAGAACGAAGAATACAGTATCTAGTAGATCAAGGTGCTTTGCTATGAAATATGGATAGATTTCTTTGATAACCTGAAACAAACATAATTGTGTTCTTGAATTATCACCATGGCAATAAACAAGTGGCAAACTTCAGAATCATTTTCAAATTTTGTAGGTAACGGCTTGGTTCTGCCCCTGGCATTGCTGAAGTCCATGGGCGACGGTAACCACTCACCATCAGGTGGGCCGTATGCTCGTCTGCCTAAAAGGGCAATAAAAAATAAATAAATAAAAAACTGTTAAAGAGGGACACGTCATTGAGCTTAATACTAAGCGGTTTGTTAGAGATTATTTCTAGAGTTTGATGGCACTCAAAACAAAATGTCTGGAAACGCATTATACATGAGTGCAATTATACAAAATACTTTAGAGTATTACTCCATTGCCGGGTGTTGCGCTACTAAAAGGATACGACAGAACCATATCAAACGAAACTACAAACCATTGAACATTATCATTTTGTTTTTTATGTAGTTGTTACCGGAACCCATACACATCTACAACGTAGGTAAATGCCGCCACCCTCCTTGAGATATGAATTCTAAAGTCTCAATATAGTTACAACGGCTACCCACCCTTCAAACCGATACGCATTACTGCTTCGTGGTTGAAATAGGCGGGGTGGTGGTGCCTAACCTTGCGTATTCGCAAGAGGTTCTATCACCAGACATCATCATGATCGGCCCGCAGAAGTCCACTGCTAGACATAGGCCTATCCCAAAGTACAGCAAAACGACCGGTATAGTGCAGCCTGCATCCAGCGGACTCCCACAACCTTTAATTGGAAGACCAAAATAATCGATATGGCCTGAAGGCTTGCAAGATTGAAGCAGGCTAAGCAGATTACCCGAGCGACGACCCCGAATCTGAAAACGGTGCGTGGATTGGTCTTCCACGAGGTGAACTGGCGACTTGCTAAGCCATTGGACCTGGATTACTGAACTCACTCCGCAAGTTCAATCGTTTCAAGAATTCTGTGACACCAGGATTATCTTTATGATAATAAGTAAGATTGATTTTTGATCGTAAATAATACATTGAGATTGACGCTTCCTACTGTCAGATTGTAAAATGGACATCAAAGTTATTATACTACTCCAGCCAGCACACTTGGAAGGTAAAACTAAGCATATTTTACTAACCGCTTGTAAATCTTCACCTTTGGGACATCTTTTTGTAATCACACCGTATCTTAGAATATACCTGGAATACTGTAAAAATAGTAAAATTTACAACACTATCAAAATTGTCTTGGATGGGATCACTGGATATTTAATTTTCTAAGCAGAAAGAAAGACTATCTGGTCACCAATAGTTGCCGGAAATAAAACATATACATATTATTATGTCGCTACCATCTTAATAAATAAAGTTGAATTCTCAAACTGGAAGAAAAGGCAGTAACTACAGTTTATAGACAGTTTCTATGTTTCTATACGTGGCTCCTGTTTGAAAAAACAGAGCAATCTGGCAATGCAACCCGCTATTTTGTATCTTAAGGAAATTAGGTACATTAAGTATTTCCTTTGTGTTACATTTTATTTTTTAAAAGCCTTCATATACATTTGATAGGTAAAAATACCAGGATAAAAAATAACATAACGGTTCTTATAACACACAGCTTGAAAGGTGTGAAGTGGTTTTTTTTTTAAGCTCGTGTTCCTGTTCATTAAATAATTGCAATATCATCTTCATAGCGATGGATAATAATTTATAGTCAATTGATCGTATAGTATAAAGCAAAATATTTGTCTTCGAGGAATAAACATTAGAATTAGTCGGTATGCAATTATAGCTAGTCATATTTCCTGTTGATTGAGAATTAAAGGAACCTATAAACATCACAATGCGCATAACGATTGTCTCATTCTTCACATCGGAACGAATTACTTCTTCGCTGCAGAAATAAACAGAAATAGAATATTGTACTCATTAAATCTCACGACTACTAAGATGAATATTTATCATCAAAATCTGCAAACTGAAATATACTCACAATAAAAACCAAATAAGCAGAGAAAGCGACTTGAAAGCAGTTGTAAAACAAAAGCAAACTCTTCAGTTTGTAAGGTTCGCGTTGCTTCATGAACGACGGTAGTATTTTTACGACTAAAGCCAAGTAGACAGACAGGACTATGGCCAGGCCAAATATGGTCTCTGATAATGACCATGTTTGGATAACGCGATCTGAAAAAGAAAATTTGAACAATGCATATGTAGACATTAAAAATTAGTGTTAATTACGTTGTAAATGTCTATGGGCTCCACCACGTAACACCAGGTGGGCTGTGAGCTCGTCCACCCATCTAAGCAATAAAAAATAAAAACTGATACCCATTATAAAAAAGAGTCGACAATTCAAGTTAAGTTTCATCATAACGAAGTAAAAGTAATAAAAAAATGCAAACTGATGTTATTAATTTCAACTTACTACCATTTTGATAGTTCACAAGATCTTCCAATATCACTTCATAGCCCATTGCTATTTCAAGCCCAAAACACGAGTCTAAGCTTCTCCAATTCACTATATCAACTGATCGATGCTAAGTCAGGATAGCTTAGGTTTAATTGAATAGAAAATGAATTGGGGCATACGAAAATAGTTGATTGAGGATTGTATTCAAATGTAACCTAAATTTATTTGCTGTCATTGTCCGGAATACGGGGATATAACGTTATTTGTGTTTTAGTAACATAAGTTAACCGTTCATTACTCATAGATACAGCCCACTGAGTTTCTCGCCTGATCTTTTGGGTCGCGATTCGGATCCGGTGGTAGATTCTGCGAAGCACTACTCGTGCTAGGGCTAGTGTTAGCAAATTCTCTCAGGTTTTTTTTTTAATTTTTTTATTTTATTGCTTAGGTGCGTGGACGAACTCACAGCCCACCTGGTTTTTAAGTGGTTACTAGAGCCCATAGACATCTACAACGTAAATGCGCCACCCACCTTGAGATATGAGTTCTAAGGTCTCAGTATAGTTACAACAGCGGCCCCACCCTTCAAATCGAAATGCATTACTGCTTCACGGTAGAAATAGGCAGGATGGTGGTACCTGCCCGTGCGGACTCACAAGAAGTCCTACCACCAGTTTGAGCCCGTAAGCTCACTTACCCGTCCGGGCTGGAATAGTTCCTTAAGCTACAAGCTAATAAGTAATAATCGTCAATCCAAGAATTACAATCGCCTTCGCACGGAAAGATACCTGCAAGACACCCGCCGCTGACCGAAGACACGATCGATAGACTCATTGTTGCAACCGTCAGCAAAGTGTGAGTTTAATCAATTATTGATTTACTGTCATTTTATTAGAACGAAGTTCCTTATGGGACGATGCGAAGGGGTACCCTAACCGGGAAAAAACGTCCGTAACGTAAGATTTTTATTATTTATGTATAGTCTTAGTATGATGGTTATACAATGTCTAATGTATAGTCTACGTGATGACGGTTATTATTATTATTCATATAAATAGCTGTTTCTTTGTATATTATTATTATATATTTTATAATTATGAATCATTGTGAATAAAATAAAGTTGATAACTTTGTAAAGTAGTTTTATTTTTATTAATTAAAAAATAATGATAAAAAATGTATACCCGAATAATTATTTTCTTTATATACCTCGAATAGAACTTAAAATTAATATATTTATAATAAGGAACTTCGTTCATATCCGGTGTCCTATGACACCACACATATTTTTTATATTTTATAAACAGCCGATTAAATCGATTGGTCCACTTCCAGTAGACAAAACGATCTTTCGTAATGAAATATGAATGAAATTTTACCAAGATAAATGAACCAGTCTCACCTACAGTAAGTTTTAGTAACGAGAATTTTAATTGTCATCGACCGAATGGTTCAGTAACTCTGTGCCATATAGATAGATAAATATTCAAAGCCTGGCCTTCAATTCAAGCAAATACGTTCATAATACAATGAAAATTTGCTACATTTATGTATTTGCGTGTTATACATACCCGATCCTGCGGACCGAATGGTAAACAGTCGAGGTCGCCCAAAACACGTCATCTCGGATCCTTCCGATCCACTAACAGTGCTTTTAGGTACCCCAAGTACCGGTCAATATCCTCGTCGAAACCGTCGCTTGCGACGAAGGGCTCGGCTAGTAAATTAGCCCACAGACACAGCCCACTGAGTTTCTCGCCGGATCTTCTCAGTGGGTCGCGTTTCCGATCCGGTGGTAGATTCTGCGAAGCCCGGCTCTTGCTAGGGTTCGTGCTAGTAACATCGTCAGATTTGAGCCCCTGATATGACGCTGATATGATCTCCCTGGAACATCATCAGCAATTTCTTCGGTTTTCACGATTCGTAAATACAATTACAACTATTATACTTTTACGATTCGATCTCACGTTTTTATTATGTCATTATATTATTTCCGACACTTCGAATACTTTACTAAAGACTAAGGTGTTATTCATCGACATTAGAATATTGTGCTGACTAACCTTTTTATGGAATGAGCTCCCCGGCTATGGAATGAGCTCCCCTCCACGGTGTTTCCTGAGCGCTATGACATGTCCTTCTTTAAAAGAGGCTTGTGGAGAGTATTAAGCGGTAGGCAGCGGCTTGGCTCTGCCCCTGGCATTGCTGAAGTCCATGGGCGACGGTAACCACTCACCATCAGGTGGGCCGTATGCTCGTCTACCTACAATAAAAAAAAATATATAAAACTTATAGACTTTCTGTGTGAAACGAAGCGTAAATGTAGTTTGATGTAAATGAAATTTGTAAGAAGACTGTATATTTAATAGGTAATTAAATAAATCATGTCATCATATCGAGGAGTGAAAGGACATTTCACTTAATTCGCGACGTTTATCTTTGTAATTAAAAGTGCGTTTTATTTGGTATTAGCATAAACAGTTCGATGTTTTTATGAACTTCAATTATTTTTACTCCATTGAAATAGCTGAAGAAGTTTTTTTGTCAGGATATTTTTTTCAAATGTTACCTAAACTAATTTATAACTCCTGTAAACTTGCAAAAATGTCGTTTAAACCAAATGGCCTTTCAAACCTCGATATAATATGAGTATCTATGAGAGAGAGGCTTGGAAAGTTCGCCGAAAAATACGAATGAAACATTAACATTTAAACTACACGAAAAGAAAATAATTAATTTTTTAATGAAGAAGTAAAAATAAATCTTGTAGTAATCAGAGGCACAGGAAACTACCTGACATTACTGCGAATCACTATACCTAATTTACAATACCATTAATTGTGCTTCATTACAAATAATGTATTGATTTTTATTTTGAATTGTAACTATAGTTTGTTGCTCATTAATATAAAACAGTTTGTTAAATATAGCCTTGATTAACGGGACTGTTAGCAGAGTGATATTTTCAGGGATAAGTTACGTTCAAGAATATCAATAATGGATGGATGAGCAAAAGCCCTCCCACGCGGTGGACCAGCGGGAACCTTGGGGGAGGCCTATGTCCAGAAACGGAAGTCCGCGGGCCGATCATGATGATGCTAATCTTCAATAGTTTGAAGTATTGTTTGATATGGTATCGTATTTCTTTAGTAGGCCAACACCCCTCACTTGGGCCATACTCTAAAGTACTTTGTACAATTGCGCTCATGCACAATGCGTTTCCAGATACTTTGTTCTGCGAGTCATCAAACTCTAGAACTAATCTCTAACTAAGCTTGTAGTATTAAGCGCCATGACGTGTCCCACTTTAAAATAGATTTGAAATTGTCCATGTATGTAGCGTCCGTGTGCAATTATTACCCTAGCGCCCTTTAGTAAGCGCGGGGTCAGAATGAAATAGGTACAAATGTAGGTAATAGATTCATTGAAGGGGCTCAGGCTGGCGCCCCCTATCACCGCTGCTCCTATAGGTAATAGGCATTTGTCTTGTTGTTGTCGCTGAATGTTATTGCTAATATTTTTCAAACAGGCTCCGAATCGATTTCAATATTTTTTTTAATATAGCGATTTTTTAAACACTGATTGTGGAATTACATAATCTGATAACAATTTCTCATGTGTTCCGAAAACTGATTCTTACTAAAGTATTTAAATTTTGGTATTTGCTACACTATTTTGTAAAAGGAATCAACATTCAGAACCTTCTGTGTTCATTCGCGAAGCAGCTACTATTGAGTTGTTAGGCCTTCTTCGGAGACGCTCGGGCAGCTATTAGCAAATCCCACCCCTCCTGACTGAGCCTTGCTCGCCCACCTGTCCTGGTGAAACTGGAAAGGCCTCCGGGCCACCAGTAATAATTCAATCATAAAAAAATTGTAATTACCGCCAACAACGGTATGACTGAAGTTCTTTTAGCGCTTTAATCTATGTGGTCACTGGAACTTTAATGATATAATGAATATTCAGCCCCTTCAAAAGAAACGAATGAATTGATGCTCAAAAAAATAGGACACCTCTGGTAACCAGTTGACACCAGTGTACTTAGTGCGAGTTTTTTAACGTCAACGATAGCGTAAAACTTAACCCAATTTTGTATGCAGTTGGAACAGCGCCCCTAGCGGCAAAGGTTTTTTTTTATTGCCCTTGTAGGCAGACGAGCGCACGGCCCACCTGATGGTGAGTGGTTACCCTCGCCCGTGGACTTCAGCAATGCCAGCGGCAGACCCAAGCCGCTGCCTACCGCTGAATACTCTCCACAAGCCTCGTTTGAAGAAGGACATGTCATAGCGCTCGGGAAACACCGTAGGCAAACGATCCCATTTCATACAAATATGAGCTAACTTTTACGCTATCGAGAACGTTAAAAAACTCGCACTAAGCACACAGATAGACTCAGCTTGATCATTCATTCAGAAAAATAAAATAAAAATCACGGATGTGTCTTAACAAGGTCATTGCCATCATTTACGACCCGCAAACTGTGAAACTCGACCCGCGCCCGAAATTGCGGAGTAAATTTTGTATTAGCCAATTTTCGAACCTTGAAATTATTGCTAATAACTCTCCTTAGTTTTATATATCGCGAAATCCTGTTACTTTTTAGCTGCTTCTTGTTTTGCTGAATTACAACAAAATAATTATGTATAGGGTGTTTTTTTTATTTATTTTTTACCACCACCCGCCTATTTCTGCCGTGAAGGAGTAATGCGTTTCAGTTTGAAGGGTGGGGCAGCCGCTGTAACTATACTGAGACCTTAGAACTTGTATCTCAAGGTGGGTGGCGCATTTACGTTGTAGATGTCTATGGGTTTCAGTAACCACTTAACACCATGTGGGCTGTGAGCTCGTCCACCCAACTAAGCAATAAAAAAAATAAAAATATATTTACTTTTTTATTACTTCACTGAGTGAATTAGCTCATAACCCACCTAGTGTTAAGTATTCACCGAAGTCCGGAAAATATGAATGGCGCCACCCACATTGAGTTATGAGGCCGAAGTCTCAACTGAACTGCATTACAGTTATCACGCCCTTTTATTCGGAATGCATTATTGCTGCGCGGCTCTCCACGATTTGCAAGAGAAATAAATTGTCTCTTCATAATACTAAAAAACTTGCATGCGTTCTGTCGTGACCTATGCAAGTGTAGTGTTCGCTCATGCAGCCCGTACACACATTAACTCTCTCCAAGTCATCCAATTCCGTTTCTAGAGGATAGCCGTCGGAGCACCTTGTTATGTGAAGAATGTTGATCTTCATGACGGCCTAAAATTAGTTTCTATCAGTAAGTATTTTAAGGATTACAGGACTTATGAAAACGAAGAGCTCGACAACTTGCCATAGATACAGTCCACTGAATTTCTCAGTGGGTCGCGATTTCGATCTGATGGTAGAATCAGCGAAGCACTGCTCTTGCTAGAGTCAGTGTCGGTAATTCTCTCAAGTTGAGCCCATGAGCTCACCTACGCTCCGTAAGTAGTTGGATAGCCCCGTAGGTTACCAACGATAGGGAAATAGGCAAAATAAATAATAGTTTAAAAAAACTAAAAAACACGTAAAAAAAGCGTAGGGTGCTTTTTAAGATATTATTGAAATAATAATTATTCTTCTACTCATATCGGTCAGAAAAATATTTATAACTAATAACACCATAAATCTACAAAGCTTAAATGGAATCTGGCCGTTTAAAGTGTGTCAACACTCAAAATCGCGTCTAAAGGAGTCCGTTACAAACATACAAACTATTACAAACATACATACAAGTGAAGCTAATACAAAGCGTGTAAAAAAGCTACGCGGTCATCCGATCACATTATCAAAGACAATGTAGTATCGTAGCTCTTAATACAGGAGCTATAATGAACTCGATAAACAAAAAAACTAGTATAAAATCTAAACAGTAATCCAGTGAATTTTTCGCAATAAGATGTGGACATTGTTACACATTATGGTTCATGAGGATTATGATTATGACACCATTGTTTATTGCAACCGTTACATTAGACACACAGTTGAGAGGAATCTCAGTAGTTCTAACAATTTAATCAACGTCAAATTGTCCTGCGCTGCCTTGTGATTATCTGAACTAACTTTCTGCTATGATGGGATCACTTGGTCATATCAAACAAATGAATTATTATGCTATTTATAATCTACCAATAAAAATAACGTTTTATAATATACAGTATTAAAATCCGAATACAATAATTAATTATTTTTCATTATAGTTTTTTTTTTTCTAGGAAATATCACTAACATATGATTTTTAAAAAGTCTAAAGAAAAAGACTTCCGGTGCATATTATGTATTATGTAGCTATGCATCGGTGTTCGAATTTCAGGCAGGTACCAATTTTTCTAACGACATACGTACTTAACAAAAGTTCACAATTAGCTTCCACGGTGAAGGAATAACATCGTGTAATAAAAATCAAACTCGCAAAATTATAATTTGCGTAATTACTGGAGGTAGCACGTCTCGTGTGTAGGTACCACCAGCCTGCCTATTTCTGCCGCGAAACAACAATGCGTTTCGGTTTGAAGGGAGACGCAGCCGTTGTACTGTTAATAATAATAATGTAATGTTAATAAAAATATATATAGAATAGTAGTGAAGTTACTGCGTTTTGAATATACTACGTGCAATCGTTTTTGTGTCGTTTCAGACACGAGTTTGTGAGAATGTAAGGTGAAATAGACATTTTTATTTCTAAAGTAATTCAGAGCTGTTGATTTATATTTAATTTACACTAATATTTAATGTTTGTTACGCTTCCAAACTTTAACTACCTAACCGATCATTGTGACGTACGAATGAAATACGTACTTACCGCATATTCACAAATGACTTCTACAGTGAAATTAATAGAAGATTTAAAAATAATAACATACCTACAATAAAAATGGCACCTGCAAAAGATTTATAGTTTTTGTGTAATTACTGATGGTATGTGCGTATTATCAGCCCATACGGGTAGGTACCATCACATTGTCCGTGACTAGGGGGCAAGTGGGTTATGTAGGACTTGATGGTCTGTAGATTTTGGGAGCAGACCGGCAGGCCCAAGGATATTTTTAAGACCCTACCGCACCAAAATACTCCTTTTGTACTCTCTCACCCGCCCCCCGGCTCGGTTGCTACAGATGGGTGCTGAGAGCGATGAGCTCTCCCTTATCTCGTTCCGCCACCTCCTTCTACGAGATGGTGGACTCGCAGAAGTCCAGCATCGTCTTCTAGGACTCGTCGCTGCCGAGCATCGTAGCTACGATGTACGTAGTCCGGTCCTATTTGCGAGATAAGGACATGATGTTCCCCCAGCCACGTGAAGCAGTGTGCGAGCGAGTGCTCGGCCGTGTCCCATCGCAAGTGACACTCTATCGTCGGTTCCCTCCGGGCGATGCGGTGCAGGTACTGGCGGGAACACCCATGGCCGGTTAGCACTTGCGTCAACCGGAAGGTGAGGCGCCCTCGGAGGTACCCTCACCCTGCCTATTTCTGCCGTGAAACGGTAATGCATTCCGCTTTGAAGGTTTGAGATGGTCGTTATACGCGATGCATATCTTGGGACGGGTGGCGGCATTAACATTATCTGTGTTCCGATGGTAATTTAACATTAAAATAAAAACATTAGTACGCACAAATAAAGTACGACAAATATTAAAAATAGAACAACTGAATTGAAGATATGTGCCTACATGTTGTTAGTTGAAACAATTTTCTCAATTTAAGCAGTATAAGCGTTATTTTCGATACAGACAATTAATTACGAGGTATTCCCAAATAACCAGTAGCGCATAGACTAAGGAATTGATTAAGTACAGTGAGCAAATACATCGGAACAAATCCCAGAGTCTTATTCAATCTTGTCTGCATCTTACTAGATAGGGTCGTCTTTTCCAGTATATATATTTAATTTAGAATCTTACTACGTTGGATGGGAAATAAGCATAATAGTCATTTCCGTTAGTAGAAGAAATATAAGAAATAAAGCAAAAAATCTAGAATCTGTTTTGTATTTTATATTGGTCTAACAAATAGGATTAAAACCTGACTTGCATTTCTTAAAAGAATAAGAAGATATTCTATACGATGAACGTGACTGTATTTATGGTAATAAAACGCTAAACATGTGCGTAGTTTTAAATGCTAATGTGATTGCACATCAAGAGAAAATGTTTAACGGAAGAAGCTAAATTCCGTATTCAACCAACAGATGGCGTTACACCGTCTTCCCGAAATTTCAATGGCAACTCGGGCTAATATATTTAAAAAAAAACAACAGTTCCCTTTCCGATTTACAATCACTTTAAAATATTAAGACATCGTTAAACAGGAGTTGTGAAATAGCCTGCCGGCTCGGCGTGGAGTCGACGCGCAGTTGTGAACGAACCGTTGCGACTTGTGCCCCTCCCGTGCTGAGCAACCTTCGAACGGCCTTGAGGTAAGTGGCGCCATCTAGCCATGACCCCCAATTTCAGTTTGAGAAATGTCGGTTTTACGTAAAATTAGATTTTTATGTCAATGTTGGTAATTTTTTTTTTTTAATTCCACTTTTTAGCAATATGGAAAATAAGTTTAAATATTTTCGGAAAATGGAGAATCTCTTTCGTACGCGATGGTCTACTTAATTTTTAACAATACTTAAGTTTTTTTCCTAAGACCTAATGGTTTGAGGCACATTAATAAATTAATTGAATAAATATATTTTCAATTTTTCAACTTCCAATAAATCAGATAATAATTATTCTCGTTTTGATTGCAACAACGTTTTGAGTTTACGAAAGATTGAATAAGGCTCATTTCGAAAATTTAAATAACAGACCAGTGTTTCATCTTTTTTGAATTTAATATAATAATAATAATAAGCCTTTATTGCTGTTTACTTACTAATTACTAACTTAATACATTACTTAATAATAAATTAAATTTAAGTGCAACTTATAATCAATTATTCCATTCGGCGTTCGGTGTGGTTTTAAAAAACAGCTTGTCTCTCGACAAAGACCTCCTCTAAAGATTGCTAATATTCTCGATTTTTGGCCATTCGACTCCAATGCGGGCCGGCTACACTCTTTATTTCATCTTCCCAACGTTTTGGCTGTCTTCCTTTTTTTCTACAGCCATCCCGTGGGTACCACTCTGTAATTTAATACCTATATTTAAATAAATAAATAGTCGTAGATAAGTCACACACGGTGATCTGTGTGCTTAGTTCGAGTTGATTAACGTTCTCGATAGCGTAAAAGTTAACTCAAATTTGTATGGCATCAGTACGTTTGCCTACGTGTGCCGCTAGAGGCGCTGTTTTTTTATTTTTTTTTTGCTCACAGCCCACCTGGTGTTAAGTGGTTACTGGAGCCCATAGACATCCACAACGTAAATGCGCCACCCGCCTTGAGATACAAGTTCTAAGGTCTCAAGTATAGTTACAAAGGCTGCCCCACCCTTCAAACCGAAACGCATTACTGCTCACGGCAGAAATACAAAGGGTGGTGGTACCCCCCCGCGCGGACTCACAAGAGGTCCTACCACCAGTAATTACGTAAATTATAATTTTGCGGGTTTCATTTTTATTACACGATGTTATTCCTTTACCGTGGAAGTCAATCGTGAACATTTGTTGAGTACGTATTTCATTAGAAAAATTGGTACCCGCTGGCGGGATTCGAACACCGGTGCATCGCTTCAACACGAATGCACCGGACGTGTTATCCGTTAGGCCACGACGACTACAACGTTCCAACTGCATACAAATTTGAGTTAACTTTTACGCTATCGAGAACGTTAAAACACTCGAACTAAGCACACTAGTCCCAACCTACTTACTGTACTGTGGGAACAAGAGACTTGTCAAAACATACGTTTAACTAAACCTGTATAAATAAATTGAACATCCAAACGCTAGCCAAGAAGCCTGTTCGTCACAGGATTCTTTGCCAGAAGTGGGAATCTAACCCACAACACTTGGCCCAGTAGGCTTAAGGACACTATTTACCATGCCACTGAGTTGTTTAAAACAAAAAAAAAAAACATCAAATATTGATCCATAATGAATGAACAAACCATATGTGAAAGAAGCAGCTATTTTCATCAATGAAAATATGAGGGCACACCAATGAAAATATAGTATGAATATAATTTTGATAAATGTTTTTGTTATACATCACTGTCGTCTAATAAATACCACTTTTGACTGGCGGTAGAACATAATGTAAGAACGGAAGCTGCCGACAAAGATAAACAAACTTCGAAAATACCTACAACCAAAGGCACTGTGGGTCGGAATTTACAGATCGGTTTGAAGGGTGGGGCAGCCGTTGTGACTATACTGAGACCTTAGAACTTATATCTCAAGGTGGGTGGCGCATTTACGTTGTAGATGGGCTTCAGTAACCACTTAACACCAGATGGGCTGTGAGCTCGTCCACACGTCTAAGCAATAAAAATAAAATAAAAAAAAAGATCTTTACTTTTGTTTAATATTTATAGCATGTTTTTGTATATCGCTAGCTGATACGAATGCGCTAAGTAAACATTCTAGCAGAGGGACCACGATCCATTTTAACGTAGGTAGCGGCATTTCCAATAGCTGCATGCTGTAAAGTCCCCTAAGTGGGTCCCCTAGATGCGGACACCTCGTATGAAGATCAATCCCCGGCCCGTAAAAATAATAATTTATAAATAGCGACATTTACGTAAAACTGTTTATGAGCCTCCAATATCGATGCAAAATTTAGTGACTCACATAAAAATGAAAAGCGTCCTTTTTAAATGTGTTCCTATGAACTACAAATATTTTATTTCTATATATTAATACGTGAAGGAAAAACTTTCTATCCCTTTTTACGAAAATTGCGCGGACGGAGGAGTATGAAATTTCCCACACTTATAGAGAATATAGAGAAGGACTGCAGAATGTTAATATTTTTTTAAATTGTGTTTTAAAAATACATTAAATCAATAAAAAAAACATTACACACACTACCATGTATTTGACGCACACACGCATGCGTACTATTTATTTATTGTCAAACTTTTATTCTTGACGTCTGTGGTCAAATTGAGAATAGATTAAATATTGTTTGTCTTTATTAATATTTTTCTATAGTGTATGTAGTCTTGGCGAAATTTGTGATAATAAAAATAATAGTATTTGAAAATAGAATCATAATAGTGTACAAACCTACAATTTCAATTAATTATAGTCGAATTTCGACTATTGCGGGACAATTATTTTTATTTATGTCATGAAAGTATCGCATATGCACCTGAACAAGTAGGTAGACAGAAACTTAAAATTTTCTTGTTTTCTTACATGTCAATTGCATATAATAATAATATTAATAATAATTTAATATGTATCAAATTTTATTTTTACTTTGTTTTCTACACGTTTCCTTTGAAAATTTACTATTTGATGACGAAAGCCTTCTGAAGTTTCAAAGTTATATAATACTATGTGAACTGCGTTACTGAACAGAATTATATTGTAATGTTATGTACATATTGTAACTCTATTGTATGCTAATATTTCAAATGGCTTTTTTTTTTCGTATTAGCTTCAATGAGCTTCGTCAATCGTATGCATGGTTAAAGGCTTATGAACCATTTCTTTTATTAATATTTTTTGTTGCTTAGATACCCATAATACTTGAGACCTTAGAACTTATATCTCAAGGTGGGTGGCGCATTTACGTTGTAGATGTCTATGGGCTCCAGTAACCACTTAACATCATGTGGGCTGTGAGCTCGTCTACTCATCTAAGCAATAAAAAATATATTTTATAAATTATCATCGTGCTCTGGTGTAAGGTTACCTCCCTGCTTTCTGAGTACTACAAAATGTCCTTCTTTGAAAACTGTTCTGGAAGGTATTCAGCGGTTGCCAGTGACTAGGCTGCAAACAAAATAAAAAGGATCTAACTATAATTCCGCAAATAGAAAAATTATGTGATCCCCTTTAATATGGAAATCTTTCGTGTGAAATGTACATACTTAATAAAATCGCACCTACCTGCAAATTTTATGACTGACCTAATCACATCGCACGACACAAATACGCCGGCCATCTTTTCCGTTCAATCTAGAACTCTTTAAGTTCTTTAAATCATGCTAAACACAATTTCAATATTTTGGAACGAAATTCCTTTACCTTTCTCTTTCTCCTTCTTTCTTTTCGTTCTCTCATCCCTTCTCTCTCTATTTTGTAATTATTTCTATTTCAATGTAATTTTATGTTGTCAAACAAAAATAAAGAGACATATTTTGTTATTTCAATTGATAATTTGAATTATGTTTTTTTTTTTTACGTAATTTCTTATTTCCTAAAATACTGAATTTTCTAAATACTTTCCTGCACTTAAATAAAAACTAATCAGCAAAATTTAAGAGAAAAATCAAGAAAACCTACATCAAATTGAGCACGATTTTTTTTTTGCAAATTGAGTCGATTCTACGTTAGCCGAAGGAACTTCGTTCCTACCTGGTGTCCCACGACACCACATCTTTATTTATTTTTTCAATTCACACATTGCAACCGTAAAATATGTATCAACAACATAATTACCCCCGAAACGTTACGAGTCAAAGTGACCCCAATTATATAAGAGATTAGATAGATATCCATATTAATAGCTATTAAACTAACATTATAATATCTAGAGGTAGATTTAAAGTTAATTAATAGACTTAGGTCTCGATAATCGAACTTGTCTTCACTGACGCAAGGTTCAAAGTTCATTAAATACTTATTGTTTGGTTCGTGTCAGCAGTGAACAAACGCATCTATCGCTCATGCCAATAACATTGTGAAAATATTGTAAGCAGGTTACCATGAATGCCAATGTTTGATATAGATATGTCAATCTAGTAAAAATCGCAAGCGTATTTGTGTTGCAAACAGTCTTTAATTTACTTAAATATGTTTAAAAATTTTTTTTATTTTCATTACGCCCAATTCATATTGGCACGCGTAATGTCCAATGCATTCGCTACCAGATAATTGCTGCCGAAAAGAACGTTGTAGGTGAAGTGGTTTAGAAATTAAAGTAAAAATACATAGTTATCATTATTCCAATTTTACTATAACAATTGTAAATTATACTCACGTTGTAATAATGTCTACAGCTCATGTAACCGCTCAAGATCAGACTTTTTTATTGCTTATATGTGTGCTAAAATAGAAATATCACTAAAGCGCTCAGCTAAATATCACTAAAGCGCTAAATTAATGAGGAAATGCGTGAAAAGGGTGTGATGCAGAGATGACTATCATAGACCTGCTAGATAGAACATGCTATGTCAACCCTAAGTAGTAGGATAAGGGCAAGAAAAGGAAGACCACATCCGCACTGTCAAGAGTTAAACAAACAAGCACTGCCTAACAGATCCGATCCACTGTGAACTCTTTTTTTTTATTGCCCTTGTAGGCAGACGCGCACACGGCCTACCTGATGGTGAGCGGTTACCGTCGCCCATGGACTTCAGCAATGTCAGAGGCAGAGCCAAGCCGCTGCCTACCGAAACCAACCCACCTAACTACCGAACTCTTCAGCCCATCTCAGATAGTAAAGAGTAATTCGAAGTGACATTGACATGACCATATCACATGACAAGGATTATTACAAACATAAATGGCACCAGTAATTATCACGTACACATAATAGTCTCAACACGTACAGTCATGAACTTGAGCTTGTGAGAGTAATTAGGCCATAAAAACCCGCTAATTACGAGACCGCTTAAAGATTATCTCGTCGACGTCTACGACAGATCCAAGTTCGATTCCTATTCGGGGTCAGTATCTTCAAATAAAAAGGGTGCGTGTACTTATGTACGCGCGTAAGAAGTTATACTTTATTTTTATTAATTTTTTTTTTTTTTTTAATTTTAATCAATTTGAAAAAAATCGATTAAACAACATCATCAAACACGCATATTGGACATCCCTTTTCTTGACATCGTATAAATTCGGTAATTCTCGGTACGGTTTGGAAAGTTCATCTGCGGCTATATTCAGNCAACTTCATTTCTGTTCATTTTGAGTCACGGTGCGCGTGCATCGTAAAATTTCACTCTTATCAATTTTTCATAACGCGCGTTAAGAAGTATATCTTTAAAAATATTTGGTATTCGATGTCTGAGTGCGTTTCCAGTATTCGTAACGCAGTAACAAATGTTAACTTGTGAAAACAATAGTTCAACACTTCAAATTTGTCTGCTTTGGTGGGAGTTTATTAACTTCTCGATCGCGTGAAAGTTAACTCAAATTTGTATGAAGTTGGAATAGCGCCCCTAGCGGCAAATGAAGGGAGGCTCGAACACAATTTTTTTTATTGCTTAGATGGATGGACGAACTCACAGCCTACCTGGTGCTAAGTGGTCACTGGAGCCCATAGACATCTACAACGTAAGTGTGCCACCCACATTGAGATATAAGTTCTAAAATCTCAAGTACAGTTACAACGGCTGCCCCACCCCTCAAACCGAAACGCATTATTGCTTCACGGCAGAAATAGGCAGGGCGGTGGTACCTACCCGCGCGGACTCACAAGAGGTCCTACTGCCAGTAAATCAATCGATCGAGAAGTTGGAGAACTTGCACTAAGCACAGAGAACGCGTTACTGATAGTGGTACCCATTTACGCGGTTAGATAGTACAACATACTACAGGACGTATTGTAAAATCTACGAAAACCTTGAAAAAGAATTCATTATGTAAATTGCGTTATTACATTAACCTCATTCACAAAAACTAGACCGCACAACGAAATTTAAGAATTTTTCAAAAGAGTAATGTTAAAAAGCTTATGTAATCTTTTGGACTTCACTTACCATTTTAATTGCTATATCTAGATATGTCTGTGTATCTGACAGCTAATTTTCAACAATGTATTGTTACGCGCTGGAGTTCGGGATAAATAAAATTCTACCGTATTACAAGTTAACACTGTATTCAACACTTAAAACACTTAAAACACTTCACTATACTTTTAAAATTCTCAATTCACTTCTTCCGCTTCGCTTCACGTGATCCGTTCGCTGTTTCGCTTCGAGTAGTTCCGATTGCTGACTGACTGCGTGCCATCCTTGCAGCGCTTTTATAGTCGATACTATATCCCTAGAATTATCGAGAATATTCCAGACATCTCTAGTATTGTGTTTCCGCTATCTGACAATAGATGGCGTTATACTCCTCGAGTGTTCTAGGTGCTACTAGATCCTTCGATGTTCGTTGGACTATACGGCGATAGATGGCGTTACTCTTACCGGCGTATCATGCAAATAACAGTTGATCAAACTTTGCTTGAGTAACTATTTTTAATTATTTTTTTTCGTACCTATTCGCTGGTAATCTAAGGGACTATTCCAGCTACGCCCAGCAGGTAGGTGAGCACACGGACTCAACCGGAGGGAATTTGCTAATACTAGCCCTAGCAAGAGCAGTGCTTCACAGAATCTACCACTAGACGGATTTGAACATTGTGCAACTACTGTCAAATTTTCCAGAATGTTATTTTTTCACAATTTGCACATAGAAAGATATTGTAGATTGATTTGTAGATTTTGTAGTTTATTTGACTTGGATTTTCATCTTCACACTAAGAAGATCCCAGGTGTTAGTTTTAATATTTTTATTTCCTTAGAAAAAAATTCTTGGGCGTTCATATCAATTATACAATACTGTGGCAATTTTTTTAACCACCCAACCAAATAGGCCTCTTCTTAGTAGAGGAGACCGGCCTTAACTACCTTTACTATAGGCGAACTCCGCAATGCCTCCCTCTCGATCCTCCCTCGCTTTCCCACACGGAGACATCACACTGACAGGACGCAACCTAATAGTTATCATATAAGTCCTTGAGGTTACTAACAATATAGGCAAATAATAATAATCTAAATAATAATTGCCTTAGCACTGCAACGGAGCGTACTATATACATTACTAAGATAATACTAATACTACAATATCTATTATTAAAAATAAATAATATTAGAAATAAGCACTACTCTATTAATTTAAATCCGTATACCAGAACTAGATATTGTTAAACCATAAAAATATTTAATAATTTATTTGTACAATGTAAAATAAAAAAGCGTATTCAATAGGATATGATATGGTTTTTCCATTTGATGTAGCACCGACACGCTAATTGTGTCTTTGGTACACCAAATAAATATAGGTATATTTAGATTCACGAAACTTACTGACGTCATCGATTCTTTTTTAAATTGAGTTATGAAACTTTTGTTGGATTTTCAATCATAATAATAATATGTTTTAACAATATTCGCTAAAATTTTCGACATTAGGCGATTCGGGTGTGGCATTTCTAATTCTCATGTTTGACGGTGACCATGATCTTTACATACCATTTACCATCAGGCTTGTCTTATCGAACTAACCGGATCCCCCGCATCTGTCTTTAATAGCATCATCTACTAACGCATATTACAAAACACGATAGGGCGATCGAAAAAATTATATTTTATATCGAATTATTTTGTATGAAAAATTTAAGTGCATATTTGGAATCTAAAATCTATGCGGTGGTGTAGTGTTGGTGGTATAATTCACGTTGTGATATGTCTATTGGTGACCACTTAATACCAACTCGGCTGTGAGCTCATTCACCCATAGACGGTATTCAAAACGAGATGCCACTATTTACTTATAAAAACATTTAATTACATACAAATTATTTAAAACATAAATACATAATACAATAATGACATAGGTATGTTTTGATTATTTTCAAAAGATTCTGTGCAGTTTTATTAGAAACACGTGATTCAAAGTCACAATACAAACATTAAAATTATCATTAGACATCAAAAGTTAAAGAAAAAGAAAATTATTTCAATCTCATTTATTTCACGTGGAGGTAATAATTTTAATGCAAACTAACATACAGTATGCGTCGGTCCTTCGTACGAGCATAAGTTTTGCAATGTCTGTCGTAAGCAGCGAACACTTCTAGAACCCGAAGGTCGGTGTATTCTATATTTGTCTATATATTACTATGTATTTCGAAATTAATGTTTCACTCAATGAAAATAAGAACCAGTTTAGTGTTAAAATTGGAAATCGCTATAGAATTTAAGTGGCCCATACTTATATGCCGAAGTGCTTATGGTAAGATTACGTTAATAAAATGCTACAGTTTTCATGTTTATGTCAAAACAAATATGTTACTTATATACTTTTTACATACGGACGTGTTATTGCGAATTCGATTTTAAGCTATTGCATAGCTTTTATCGCGGGCCTTAAGCGCGGCTTACTGTAATCATGAAATTCCGTAACGAAAAAAACCTTACGCCCCTCACTCCGCCTACCACGTAGCTCGCGTTCAACACATTCACACGTTGCGCTTGTGTAGTGTTTGTAAATAAGCGCGTGGCGTGACGTCACACTGCATGCGCATCATGAAAAGTCTGCCCATCTCTCTTTCGCGCGGTTTGGCTTATCAGTGTGAAGGGGACAGTTAATGTTTTGCTTTTATTAATGTTTAATATAGCGTGGTCTTGTTTTATTATTGTTTTAATATTAAATTATCATTGTCTAATTATAATTGCATAAGTTGATAAAAAATGCTACGCAATAGCTTTACCGCGGCAGTTCCTGAGTGCCACACGTTTGTTTTTTTTTAGTACTGGGACGTATGGAGCACGATTATTTGGAAGTGTGGTACACAAAAACATCAATTGCTTAAAAAAATCCGATCTAAAGAGAAAAATGTTTAGTAAATCAGTGCTGATAATATGATGAATTCAAAAACCTAAAGCTGAGGGTGACAGATTAATTTACCATATAAAAAGGCGTGCTAATATTGCAGGACTTATTTTCACCTGGAGTGGGTAGGTGCCACTAGCATGCCTGTTTCTACATCAATAAATTATCGCAGTATCTTTGTCACTATCTTATGACAATTATTTAATACTATATTTGAATTAACTTTATTGCACTAGGAATGTGCTCAAAGCATCTAGTATCGATTACTAGAGCCTATAGTCATTATAAGTGTCTATGAGCAACATATTAAGTAAAGGATAAGACACTTGATTAATTCACATCGATGGGCCCTTAAAAAAACTTTTTGAGCGAGGTGCTTCTCCCCTCCAGTTTTTTTTGTTTTTTTTTCATATATTTTTTTGAGTGGACGAGCTCACAGCCCACCTGGTGTTAAGTGTTTACTGGAGCCCACAGACATCTACAACGTAAATGCCGCCACCCACCCTGAGATATAAGTTCTAAGATCTCAGTATGGTTAAAACGGCTGCCCCACCCTTCAAACCGAAACGCATTACTGTTTCACGGCAGAAATAGGCAATATAGGAAATAGGTAAAAATTCTAACTTAATCTAATCTATTTAACTTAAAACAAGCTAACAATTAACTTACGGCTGATTTATCTGTCAAAATCGACCAGCATCTGTTGGTGCAGTCATCTATTGTCAATCACCAGGTCAGGTCACCAGTGACCCTCTGATCCCAACAGAATTCCCTAAGGGTCAGACACATAAGCATCAAATAATAATACATTAGTACTGTTTCCTAGTACGTTTGGATGTTTCGACTAAAAATAATAACCCTGTTCAAACTACGTCAAAGTCGGGGCATAAAGAATTATATTGACTTGTTCATTTCAATGAACTAGAGGTCCCGCAGTAGTCGAAATTCGACTATAATTAAATGAAATTGTAAGTTTGTACACTATTATGATTGTATTTTATACTTCTATAATCACAAATTTCGCCAAGACTACACTATAAAAAATATTTACAAAGACAAACAATATTTAATCTATTCTCAATTTGACAACAGACGCCAAGAACAAAAGTTTGACAATAAATAGTATGCATGCGTGTGCGCATCAATTACACGGTATGTAGTATGTGTAATATTTTCTTGATTGATTTAATGTATCTTTTATGCATTAGTTTAAAATATTAGCATTGTGCACTTCTTCTCTATATATTCTCTATAAGTGTGGAAAATTTCATACTCCTCCGTCCGCGCAATTTTCGTAAAAAGGGATACAAAGTTTTTGCTTCACGTATTATTATATAGATGTCTACCCGCCAAATTAGTATTACTATATTGAATCGTATAACTATCACGAAGCAATTTACGTGTCATCTTTGCACGTGTCATCTTGTCACATGCACTGTACAAGCGCATACATTATTTAGGAACGCTTAGAAAACAAACATTCAAACATACCATTGAATTTAAATTGATACCTAGATAAAACCTCACGTGCTAATTAATTCATCCAAAATCTAGCTTATTTCGAGAATTCGCTTAAAAACAAGTCTGCAATTATAAATATTCGAATTCAGTGACCTTGATTTTTTTAATAAATTATTTTATATGCAATATCTTAAGCATTATTGCGCATAGAGATGATGTCGTCGTATTAAGAAACCTTTATTGCGTAGATGGGCGAATAAGCTCACAGCGCACCTGGTGTTAAGTGGAGGCCTCACAACACGAATAACCCACCTTGAGTTACGAAATCGACAAGTGACGTATGACAGCCTCGCAGCATAAATAGGCGGGACAGTGGTACCTACCCAGACGGGTTTGCAGTAAATTTTAACACCAGTAAATAAAGCAATGGTACATACCACAGTACCCTCCATACTATCCTTGGTTGACCAGTTAATAATTCCTTAGGCATTAAGACCACCACTGTACTTTTGTGCAAAGTTAAATTAATTGCCAAATATAATTAGAGATAAACTAGAAAAAAATTTCAAAAGAATAGCGGAATGTCTGTACAATAAAACTTTTTTTTGCATTATCAACATTCATTTATCTTAATATATTACCGTATAACCCTTCGTAATGATGTAACATTCTAGATTAGTTAATTTTTACTGGTGGTAGGACCTCTTGTGAGTCCGCGCGGGTGGATACCACCACCCTGCCTATTTCTGCCGTGAAGCAGTAATGCGTTTCGGTTTGAAGGGTGGGGCAGCCGTTGTAACTATACTTGAGACCTTAGAACTTATATCTCAAGGTGGGTGGTGCATTTACGTTGTGGATGTCTATGGGCTCCAGTAACCACTTAACACCAGGTGGGCTGTGAGCTCGTCCACCCAACTAAGCAATAAAAAAAAAAAAAAAAAATTATAATCATTAAGTACAGCAGCATAATAGTCATTTACTTTCTAATTATCTCAGATTATTTATTTCATTGCATCAATATTATAATATTTGAGACAAAAAAAAACTGTTGTTACCCACTATATTACAAAGCTGTTTACAAAGTGCGCAAATGAAATTTATCTACAGACACAATCTTAAAATTAAATACCAATTATAAACACATACAAAAATATAGTAAATTGGAATCTATATTGAACGTCATTAAACTTAACAAGCATACTACGACAGAACAATTACAAACAGACGTAACTAATAGCCAATGTAAGTTGAACCGTAGTCGAGAAAAAATGCAATACTTTGACGTGTTTACAAGCTTTCAAGCCTTGTTTCAACAAGCGTACAATAGCCATCCGCGGCTATTACGTAAGTTGTAATCGACCGGCAATGACCGTCGATTATGGTAGCCAACGCAACACAGACAGACAACTTAATGAAGGATTTATTTCGGCTCCAAATTATTGTTTAAAAATAGAAGTCAACGGACGGAAAGTCATTGTCTTAAAACACTAGAATTACAAATAAAAAATTGAATAAAAAACTTGGTTTTTTAAATTATAAAGGACATGCTGAATTGAAACTTAACAGATCTGCAGTGTTGCAACTTTACTAGCACATTGTAGGATATTTGTTTGTTTATTTGTGTCATTCTCTTAAGTCTGGGCGATATTCAAGCAACATCAACCATTTAAAACCGGGTGATCAGTGACCTTGACCCACTATTTTTAGTGCTTAGACAGGTGAAGCTACCTGGACACCAGAAGTTTCAAACTATATTGTATAACGGTCATTCTATCCTTTGAACCAGAACGCACGTCTGCTTCGCGGCAGCAATAGGCAGGATGGCGATACCTACCCGCACGGGCTAATAATACAAACTTGTTGTTTTGGGCCACGAGCCGAACCTCTTACGAGGTTCCTGCACCATCGAGCGCGTTTGGTATGTGGTTCTGGGCGGGCCACAAATGTTGGAAGCGGACCGCGGGCCCAAAGGATGGAATTTAGTCCCTACTTACTAAGCGACTCCCCTGCACTTTCACCCAAGCGCTCGACCCCTCGGGGTCACAAAGCGGTTGGGTAAGAGGGCTACCGGAGTCAACCTGACTCACGGCTCACCTCAAGATCACTCGGCCAACGGACGCATAATACCGCTGGTGTCCCGGGTTGCAATACACCCATCACCAATATTTTCTCGGTTGTAACATTGCATAATTATTCAGAGAAACCACAACCCTCATGTATCACGATGCAGATACCGAATGAAGCAATAGCATAATTAATAAAGTTTCAACATTCAAGAGATCAGAACTGTAGATCTTAAAGCTAAAACTCGCGGTTATATTCCCAACTGAAACAGGCAAGTCGGTGGTACAACCACGTCTCGCCACTAACAGTTACAAAAATTCATAAATTCTATCGATTTCATCGGCTGTTACACAAGCCAATGAACATTCCGCGCATTAGTATTTCATATACCAACGCATTCAGAGTAAAAACAAGTTAGTAAAATCAACCTTCAAGGCAATTTATTACGCAACACCCAAAAACAATTTACCTCTGATTTATGAAGTATAATATAAAACACGCGTTTCACAAAGCCCGCTTCACACGATTGTAATTATTGGGTATTCAAAAAACTAATCATTAGACGCGATTTCCTGAAGACACTATTTACAATAAATGTGATTTTAAGAATCCGAAATAATAATATCTAAGGATCATCTTGAATAGCTTTTATGGGCAGATTTAATTAATTAGTACCGGATCAAAGTCGGTATGTTTCTAGTACTGTCTTATCAACGCTACGTGGCGTGACAAGCCCAGAAGAAGTAGCAGTCTCAAATGTATTGTTAGAACGACGGCTCTGCTACTCGAAGATTCTAGACCGAAGCCATTTTTTAAATCGGGAAGAAATCACCCACCACCATGTTTCTCTAAGAAAATATTCGATAAATTCTAATAAAACATGAGCTTACAATATGTGTCCAAGATAGGAACCCTTAATTAAGTGGTATCATTAGCATTACCCATCGCAATCCGAGTCTATTTCTTTTAACCTTTCACGGCTACCCTAATAAAAATATTTCTGAAACTTTAGAGTAATTCCAGAAAATGTTGGGTAGTATTTTGAGCTGGATATTGTTGGATACTCTAAAATAAATTATACTAGAAAACTGTACTATAACTTTATATAATTATGTAATATTTGTGAATTTATTGAACATGATCACAGATAATAAAAACCGCTTTGATTGTGCGAAAGGTTATAAAAAAAAACACATTATAATCCACGCTATAAATATTTTCTTGAAATTTCGATATTATTGGCTTTGCAGAGCTTACGGCTTGACTCTAAATTTAGTTGATGAACTTTAAACATTTCCGGGTGCATCGCTTCCAATTTAAAACAGCACTTAGCATTCCTGTCCAGTTGGATTCGGCTACTTGTCATGCGAGGCAGCAAAATCAATCTGCATACATAAAATAATTGTCTACTATTATCAACTCTGTCGATGTCTATCAAAAATATTTTTTCACGATATCTTCTTAATTGAGAGTACTTTCGTCAGTTTTTGCGCGTCGCAGACAAAATTAAAACGAATTCGAAATATGTAATCTAAAAATCTAAATACATACTAAAATACGAATTCTACTCAATTATTTTGTGGAATACACACACGGTCATACGCGGCCACGGAAACTGCAGAGTACAATTAATTTTAATTTGATCTACAACTTTTAAGGACAAAGACGTTTCTGACTTCATGTATACAAAGTAATGCACCTGCGGCTTCTTAATGAGTAGGATGGATAAATACCTCTGTATAACTATTAGCACCAGGTGGGCTGTGAGATCGTCCAAATATCTAAGCAAAAAAAAAACTATGTATACCTACCTACCTTAAGAACTTCCCGTTTTGAGAAACGAATATTTCATGAACCCGCAATGTAATGCAAACGATAAAGCCAGCGCGTTACCTACTAAGAACAAAACAGTATACACTGCGTGATGTAAAAACAGCTGTTAGTAAAATAACTTTAATGGCTCATTTAAGAAGTGTCGTGTTCCTTATTTCGATTTTTGGCGGTAGGACATCTTGTGAGTCCGCACGGGTAGATACCACCACCCCGCCTATTTCTGCCGTGAAACAGTAATGCGTTTCACTTTGAAGGGTGGGGCAGCCGTTGTAACTATACTGAGACCTTTACATCGTAAATGTCTATGGGATCCAGTAACCACTTTATACCAGGTGGACTGTGAGCTCCTCCACCCATATGAGCCATAAAAAAAAGATTTGCATTTAATTAACATAAACAATCCCTTACGGGTATGAGGGTAGTCAGTCCCCTTGGAAGTTATTAATCGATTCTCTGCATTAAATTTATACTTACTGGAGACTAAACATGCGTCTCCCGTCACAAGTTAAGATAAATATCGGAATTCAAAAATATCGTTCAAAATCATCCGACACCACCGTTCACTGGGTTGCGACAATATTTCATAATGCTTGTCTAGCGTCTTTTGCTTTGTTCAAATTGCATCGACCCGCCTTCAGTGATATAACAATGATTCTGAAGTAATTTCATGAACGCGTTGACCTATTTTAACACGACTATGTTGCTGTGCAGTATTTAGTAATAGGCCGCAATCTATATATTAATACGTGAAGCAAAAACTTTGTATCCCTTTTTACGAAAATTGCGCGGACGGAGGAGTATGAAATTTTCCACACTTATAGAGAATATAGAGAAGAAGTGCACAATGCTAATATTATTTTTAAATAATGCATAACAGATACATTAAATCAATAAAGAAAACATTACACTACTTTACAAGGTTTTTTACCCGGAGATGAAACTGATATGTATCGGTAGAGTTATAAACCCTTACTTAAAAACTGAAGCTGGAAAAAAATTAGGACGTCCAATTTTGTAAATATTTATTATATTTATTTTTTAACATTTTCATACATTTATCTCAAAAACAAATAAAAAATGGGTCGTGTTACTTCTTCTTTTATACTGATTCATATCAGTTTCCCTTATTATAGACTAACAGTAATTCGCTAACATATTTTTATCCCAAAATCCTCGGTATTTTTCCTCGAAAAACTTCAAATCCTAGTGAAAACGTTCGCCATGCTCACCACTCACGCTTCCCAGGTTCTCAGGAAAAAAGTCCAGATGATAATGTAAAAAATGAATTTTTAACAAAATATTCACTCCCGTTCCTTGGTAATTTCTCAGTAAATTGGAAATAATATCTGCTTAATTGTTTCCTATTCAGATTTATTGTTTCCTAAGAAATTTTTCACTAATGCTTTAAATGAATACCAAGCATCTTTTTCGACATTGGATAAGTTACCATCAAAATTTTCATCCTTTAATATTTTTCTTATTTGGGGACCCACAAAGATTCCTTCTTTGAGTTTTACATCAAATAAACTACGTAAAATGCTTTTTAAATACTTTAAAGCTTGTCCATCTTTGTCAAGTGCTTTGACAAAGTTTCTTATTAATTTCAGTTTGATGTAATAGCTGTAAGCTTGGTAATGATGGATTAGGAACTTTTCCAGAGGTTTTGTGACTGGTGCAACATCAGGATATTGTATGTGCTTTCGGTTTTTGTTGTTAAAACCTGTAGTTTCAGTTAGGCAGAAGTAACAGTCAGTAGTATGATTTGTTGGTTCTCTCCATTTCATTGGGATGTCGAATCGTAAATGTTTTCTTTTTCCTGTAGCCCAGTTCAATAATATACTTCTGCAATTTTCGCACACTACACCAAGAACCCATTTTTTATCAAGGTTTGTTACCGATTTGAAAATAATGGAGCTAGGCTCGTTTTACGTGATTCAGTGAGTGGTCTCTTCTTTTTTGACAAAATAATTTGACCACAAACATAGCAAAGTTATTTGGGTTTAATTTACACTGCCTTGATGATATTTTAAAACAAATAAAAATGTTTGAATAACACTTAAACGTAATAAAAACAATTTATAAACTCAGACGTGGCTAACAAGGTAGCTTACTTAGGTGAATTCTGGTGAATGTGGTTATATCAAAAACTTGACGTGATACAATTATGAGACATATATTTTTGTAGTAAGGGAGTTGGTAGAAAACACACCCAATATGAATTATCTTTGGGTAAAAGAAAAACTTTTTTTTTGTAAAGCAGTGTTACACACACTACCATGTATTTGATACCCACACGCAGGCCTACTATTTATTTATTGTCAAACTTTTGTTCTTGACGTCTGTGGTCAAATTGAGAATAGATTAAATATTGTTTGTCTTTATTAATATTTTTCTATAGTGTAGTCTTGGCGTTGAAAATACAATCATAATAGTGTACAAACTTACAATTCCAATTAATTATAGTCGAATTTCGACTACTGCGGGACCACTAGTATGCACAAATACCAAACCCCTGTCTGTTTTCCGAACCAAACACTTATTCGTTCCTTTCTTGAATAAATCGTTCTGTGGTCTACGAAAATATTCAAATTTTAATGTTTAGTATTTAAAAGATCCAATAACATAGAGCTCAGAATTCGGAACCGTTCCGCCCTTTTTAAACTACTATTACTCTATCATATTAGTAGAAGTAATGATAGGGGTAATAGTAATCACTAGTCTAATCTGTAACATGTAATATGTATTTTATATTTTGTAGATGGGCAAGCACGGTTTGATCAGATCAACTTGTGCTGCGAAACATATATTGATATTACTAGCGACCCGCCCTCGCTTCGCTTCGGAAACTGTAATTTATAATTGTTTTCTCCACTATTTAATGAATGTCATTATACATATAAGCCTTCCTCTTCAATCACTCTATCTATTAAAAAAACCGCATCAAAATCCGTTGCGTAGTTTTAACGATTTAAGCATACATAGGGATATAGGGACAGAAAAAGCGACTTTGTTTTATGCTATGTAGTGATAGTGATTGAACGGTGTATTAAATGATACAGATGACTGTTATAATCGCCACCCTATTCTTTTAAAACATCACTAATCTATTCCCGTTATATGTAATAATAACTGAAGTCAACGTAAAACGTTATTATTTAATTAAACCAAAACATAAATACTTGTCGGTTGAATGAATCATATTCTGTGAGCACGTAATGTAATGCCAACCGATTTGATATTGCAATCCACTGCGTGCAATGCCAGTCACTATAATAAATAATTCGAATGTTTTTCAAGTTAATCTTGTATTAAATTACTAGTTCTATCATCTGTCCTATTTTTCGAGGACATTGATGAAATTATTAGCGCTATTACATAATATTATTTCCGACTTTTTGAATGTTTTGCAGTTTTCGTCATCACAGACGACTTAGTGACGGGACCAAACAGTAAAAGTAATTTTAATTATATCTACAACTCGCAAAAACCATACAAAATACAGCATAGCAACTATTAATATATAATAGAGGCCCCGCAGTAGTCGAAATTCGACAATAATTAATTGAAATTGTAAGTTTGTACACTATTATGATTGTGTTTTCAAAGACTATATTCTATAATTACAAATTTCGCCAAGACTACACTATCGAAAAATATTAATAAAGACAAACAATATTTAATTTATTCTCAATTTGACCACCGACGTCAAGAACAAAAGTTTGACGGTAAATAAATAGTATGCATGCGTGTGTGCGTCAAAATAATGGTAGTATGTGTAATGTTTTTTTGATTGATTTAATGTATTTTTAGGCATAAATATATAGGCATAATCAAACCCGCAAAATTATAATTTGCGTAATTACTGGTGGTAGGACCTCTTGTGAGTCCGCACGGGTAGGTACCACCGCCCCGCCTATTTCTGCCGTGAAGCAGTAATGCGTTTCGGTTTGAAGGGTGGGGCAGCCGTTGTGATTATACTGAGACCTTAGAACTATATCTCAAGGTGTGTGACGCATTTACGTTGTAGATGTCTATGGGCTCCACTAACCACTTAACACCAGGTGGGCTGTGAGCTCGTCCACCCATCTAAGCAATAAAAAAATAGTATAGCACTTAAATATAATTAAATTATTTAATTTGCGCATTTCACAAGAACATGTTTTAGCGGGTGGGCGCTGACGACTAACTTTTTACGATTTCGTATAGAGATCTCGTAACAGAAGCACTCGGTCAATGTCGTCCAAATTGCGTTGTAGTGCTGCACTTGATTCTCGAAGCAAATTGTTGTTTGGTTCACGCATTGAATTCATCTGTATTACATGGAGATGAGCACTATACTATAGTAAAAGTTATTGTCAATTGTTTTTGGAAGAAAAAAAACGAAAACTCTTCGGCGAATTAAATTATTAATAAATAAAAAATAAAGCACTATTTTGGAACGAAGTTGCTTATGGGACGATGCGGGGGGGTACCCTAACCGGGAAAAAACGTCCGTAACGTAAGATTTTTATTAGTTATGCACACAGTGTACGACTCAACTTTGTAATAACGTACAAAAAATAACATATTTTTTTATCATTCATTGACCACGATCTCAGAGCGTTCGTTTGCGCAATACACTAACTCTTATGCAAACAACCGTGAATGAAGTGTACCACAATAAGTTCGCACGTTACCGAATGACCGTGGGTTGTTGCGAAACCTCCAGTTTATTTTCTTTATACCTCGAATAGAACTTAAAATTAATATTTTTATAATAAGGAACTTCGTTCCTATCCGATGTCCCACGACACCACGCATCTTTTTTTTCATATCAGTCACATACGCGAACACTTACAATATTTTGTTAATAAAATTTTGTTTTGATGCGGCAACTGTGGCAATAAAAGAAGGCAATTTAGATTTAATATTAGGCCTCGAACGAAAAATTGCCCCTAAAAAAATCGTGGTTCCTATTTCGTGGTCCAGTGCCGGTATAATGTATCACATTACATAGCAATACTGCGGATGTGCACTCTGAGGAATTGAACACAATGATGGAGAAGCTCGCGAGTTTCCACCTCTTGTGAGTCCGCGCGGGTATGCACCACCTCCCTGCCTATTTCTGCCGTGAAGCAATAATGCGTTTCGGTTTGAAGGGTGGGGCAGCCGTTGTAACTATACTTGAGACCTTAGAACTGATATCTCAAGGTGGGTGGCGCATTTACGTCGTAGATGTCTATGGGTTCCACTAACCACTTAACACCAGGTGGGCTGTGAGCTCGTCCACCCATCTAAGCAATAAAAAAATAGTATAGCACTTAAATATAATTAAATTATTTAATTTGCGCATTTCACAAGAACATGTTTTAGCGGGTGGGCGCTGACGACTAACTTTTTACGATTTCATATAGAGATCTCGTAACAGAAGCAAGCACTCGGTCAATGTCGTCCAAATTGCGTTGCAGTTTTGCACTTGATTCTCGAAACAAATTCTTGTTTGGCTCACGCATTGAATTCATCTGTATTACATGGAGATACGCACTATACTATAGTAAAATTTATTGTCAATAGCTGACCCGGCAAACGTTGTGTTGCCTTAAATAAGATTTCTAGTGAAATTCTACTGTAGAAAAAAAAACCTCATTTAACCACATAATACCTCATTATAAACAAAAAAAAGATATCCAAAAAATTAAAATTAAAAAATGTTTGGGGTGGACAACCCTTTTCACTTAGGGGTATGAAAAATAGATAGTAGCCGATTCTCAGACCTAGTGAACATACTATTGAAACACAAATAAAACCTGAAAAATGTATAGTATTGTATAGCTCTCAAATATACTAAGTCTTAGTGTATAATCTATGATGTATAGTGAGTGAGTAAGACAGGAGACCGGCTTCGTCCTCATCCCTACTACGTGATGTTTGCTGGATGAGTGGTGACACCTGGCGGGGATAGCTGATCGATTGATAGTTGATCAGTAGTCGAACGGCGAGGGCGGGAGATCAAATTNGCTCTCAAATATACTAAGTCTTAGTGTATAATCTATGATGTATAGTGAGTGAGTAAGACAGGAGACCGGCTTCGTCCTCATCCCTACTACGTGATGTTTGCTGGATGAGTGGTGACACCTGGCGGGGATAGCTGATCGATTGATAGTTGATCAGTAGTCGAACGGCGAGGGCGGGAGATCAAATTCAATTTAAAAAAAAACATAATTAAAGGAACTTGAAATTATAAACTCTGAATAAGAATTTATCGTACTACAATTATAATATTTGATTGCCATCTTGCAACCTTATTGCGGATCTGTGCATAGAATAAAAAAAATATTAATCGGGATGGAAAAATAGGGGTTGATCGTATTAGAGTGAAAATTGAGAGTAATATGATTTTTTTTTATTTTAAGTCATGACAAAACAAAATAAAAAACTTGCCAAAAAAATTAAAGTTTATAATTAACAAATAAAAAATAGGGGTTGATCATAGAGGGATGAAAAATTGAGAGTAACATCAGATTTTTTATTTTAATTCATGACAAAATAAAAATAAAAATGAAAATCTTACCTAAAAAATTTAAGTTTTTAATTAACAAATAATAAAAAATAGGGGTTGATCGTAGAGGGGTGAAAATTTCAGAGTAATATGAATTTTTTTATTCTACGTCATGACAAAATAAAAACAAAATTCTCGCAAAAAATTTTAAAGTTTTTAATTAGCAAATAAAAAATAAGGGTTGATCGTAGAGGGATAAAAATTTAGGGTTGTATGTATTTTTGTATGTTGTATCATAAAAAAATAGAAATTAAAAATTTTGTCTAAAAAATAAAAATAAAAATTTAGGGGTGGACTACCCCTAACATTTAGGGGGATGAAAAATAGATGTTGGCTGATTCTCATAGATACCGGATAAGCACAAAAAATTTCATCAAAATCGGTCAAGCCGTTTCGGAGGAGTATGGCAACGAAAACTGTGACACGAGAATTTTATATATTAGATTATTTTTGGAAAAAGAAACGAAAATCCTTCGGTGAATTAAAATGATTATAAGAAAAAAATGCACTAATTTTTTTTATGTTAGTCACCTACGCGAGCACTTTACAATATTTAGTTAATTAAACTTTGTTTTGATGCGACAGCTGCTGTGGAAATAAGAGTATGTAATTCAGATTTAATAAAAGGCCTCAAACGAAATTTTTCCCCTAAAAAAGTCGTGGTTCCTATTTCGTGGTCCAGTGCCAGTATAATTTATCACATTACACCGCAATACTGCGGATGTGCAGTGTGAGGAATAGAACACAATGATGGATTAGCTCGCGAGTTTCTACCTCTTGTTAGTCCGCGCGGGTATGCACCACCACCCTGCCTGTTTCTGCCGTGAAGCAATAATGCGTTTCGGTTTGAAGAGTGGGGCAGCCGTTGTAACTATACTTGAGACCTTAGAACTGATATCTCAAGGTGGGTGGCGCATTTACGTCGTAGATGTCTATGGGTTCCAGTAACCACTTAGCACCAGGTGGACTGTGAGCTCGTCCACCCATCTAAGCAATACAAAAAAAGACGACAACGCTACAAGTTACAAGAGCTAGGAATGAGAAGTTTTACGTCATCCACCGTACTCATCAAAGCTTGCGCCAACAGACTCCTACTTTTTCCGCGGTTTGGACCACTTCTTGGCAGAGAAAATATTCAATACCCGGGAGGCAGTAAAACGGCTTTGAAGAGTTTGTTGGCTCCCGTACACCTTACGTACATCTATTAGGTCTTTACTTACCAAATTCCATAATTACTCGTATTGTTATCGCGTCCATATTGTTGAAAAAATACAAATTAAATGTAGTGAAAACAAAACACTAATTATTACCAAAGACTTCATTTGAAAATAGAATTTCATATTTTTTTTAATAAAATTTCAAGTTATTTTCCTTTTTTTTTTCAATTCCTTATCAGAGCCATACTACACCTATTAGGTTAAGTCGGCTTAAATAAAATTTCTTTGAATTTATAATTTACTAGCGACCCGCCCTCGCTTCGCTTCGGAAACATTAAAACACACATGAAACCAAAAAAAAAAAATAAAAAAAATAATTTAAAAAGTAGCCTATGTTCATCAGGGACAATGTCGGCTTCTAATGGAAAAATAAGTTTTCAAATCGGTCCAGTAGTTTCGGAGCCTATTCGAAACAAACAAACAAACAAATCTTTCCTCTTTATAATATTAGTATAGATATAGATATAGATTGCAAGTCAGACATACATAAACTGCGTTTCAAATGGCCCGTATTATAAGAACGGGAACTTCTTAGGTAAAGACCTAGTTATTATTTTTCATTGGCGTTGCGGATTGCTCATAATAATATAGAAGCGGGAATCCGAATAGGTCGTATTTGTGTTCGAAATTCAAAAGTTTTTTTTTTAAGTTTAATTTTTCTATTCCTACGATTTCGAGCAGGCAGCATTTCATTGTATTCATAAGAGGCGACGTTAGAAGCGTATAAACTATAAATTCCAAAACATTCTGAATAAGATGGCGCTTATCCAACATTTTTTTTGTTTGGTTTTTCTCTTAAAATTCAATTATCAATATTATATATTTATGTAATATTTATGTAACTAACACACATGAGCTTAACTTAATTCAAACTAAATACTGTTTCTCGTTAAAACGAAATTTTGTATGTGATTTAAATGCGAAATAATAACAAAAAACGGGTACTTTTTTAATTAAACTTTTTTACTTTTTTAATTTAAAATTTCATCGAACTTAGCGACAATGAGCTGGCATCACTATTTTTGAAGGGGTCGCGATATACTGGTTTTTATGACGTCATAAATTTTACATTTTCACACCGTGTCACGAAGGCAATGTCATTTTTTTATATAACAATTAATGAAATCACCGAATTTTTTATCTGTTAACAAATGAAACGGTCTATTGTATCGACAGGGTAAACCGGATGCTTTAATAATGTACTATGATAATAAAATTAATTCTAATTGAACAAAAATTTCGTATTTTTCTTTTGACAAGCACAATATTTCTATACATTCTATTTTATTCTATTCTATTCTATTGCTTAGGTCAGTGATTCTCAACCTTTTTTTTGTTGCGGCACATATTTAACGATTTCAAAATTTGGCGACACACAAAAAAAAAGATAAACATTATTTACTTACTACACACTGCATAAATAGTTTATCAAAAAATTTTAATATACGAAATAAACTAAAATATACTATATTTTTTTTTGTGGATTTAAATATATATTCATGCTTAAAATATTTTTCTTTTAAAATGATATAATTTAATAATATTAACATTATTATATATTCGCAAAATTTGGCGGCACACTTTTGAAATTTGGCGGCACACAAAAGTGCCGCGCAACAGTGGTTGAGATCACTGGCTTAGGTACACTAAAATGAAAAATTAACATCTCAGTTTGAAGTCGTCGTGGCCTAAAGGATAAGACGCCCAGTGCATTCCTATCAAGTGATACAACGGTGTTCGATTCCCGCAATTTATCTAATTTAATACGTACTTACCAAATATTCACGATTGACTTCCACAGTGAAGCAAAAAAACATTGTGTAATAAAAATCAAACCCGCAAAATTATTATTTGCGTAATTACTAGTGAATATTACAAAAAAAAAACATAACCAAAACCAATTTAGTTTATTGCAATATACCTTTTGCAGCCTACAGTATACCTAATATACCATGGTAGTATATTAGGTATACTGTGTCATTGATGAGGTTAATTCAGCAGTTACGACGAACTTCATACCATTTTAAAGATAGCATGCATTACGTTATTGGGATCTAGGTACCTACTAATTCTTTTCTAGTACCCAGTACCCATAACACAGGGGAAAATTCATGAGGTCGTTGAATATAAATACGTAATCGAAAATATTGACATATTGACGCTTGTCATAGGGACCATCATCTGCTCTGCGATCTACGCTAATAAAAAAAAAATGTTTAAAAAAACTAACAAAATACGTTTTTATGGAAAATCCAACTAAAAATAGAAAATTAATTTTAATAAATTTGAATAAATTCATTTTTTCTTACACTGGTTTTAATTCAAATTTATTACAATTTTTTTTTCTATTTTTTAGTTGGATTTTCTATAAAACAGTATTTTGTTAGTTTTTTTAAATTATTATTTATCTTGAATTTTTTAGTTGAATTTCAATAATTTAAAATTTTTTTTTTAAATATTTAATTGTCATCGGTCCTAAATAAATATACCATATTTCGAATTAATCCGACGTTTTGAAGGGAGTCAAAATTATGTTTAGAGATTTCGTTACAAACATACATACATACGTCTGAAGCTAATAAAAATTATCAAAGCCCAAACTAGGGATGGCATGAATGTGAATATTTCTCGTGAGGCGTAGTAGTATCGTTGCAAAATACCGGATCGCTTGCAAAACTATCATCGGTCGATCATGTACCTGCGTCATGTTTAATATTAAAGCATTTTTACACGTTTTGTATTAACTTAACAGGCAACGTTCATACAAATGGATGTTAACGAAATTTTAAGCTATTGCATAGCTTTTATCGCGGGCCTTGAGCGCGGCGACCGAATCATGAAATTCCGTAACGAAAAAAACCTTACACCCCTCACTTCGCCGCTCGCGTTCAACACATTCACACGTTGCGCTTGTGTAATGTTTGTGAATAAGCGCGTGGCGTGACGTCACGCTGCATGCGGATCATGAAAAGTCGGCCCATCTCTCTCTCGCGCTGTCTAGTATGAAGGGGACAGTTAAGGTTTTGATTTTATTAATGTTTAATATCGCGTGGTCTTGTTTTATTATTGTTTTAATATTAAATTATCATTGTCTAATTATAATTGCATAAGTTGATAAAAAATTCTATGCAATAGCTTTACCGCGGCAGTTCCAGAGTGCCAAACGTTTTTTTTTATTGTCCTTGTAGGCAGACCAGCATACGGCTCATCTGATGATGAGTGGTTACCGTCGCCCATGGACTTCAGCAATGCCAGGGCCAGAGCCAAGCCGCTGCCTCCCGTTAAGTACTCTCCACAAGTCTGGATTGAAGAAGGACATGTCATAGCGCTCGGAGAACGCCGTGGAGAGGAACTCATTCCAAAGCTGGATGGAACGTGGCAAAAAAGATCTCTGGAAACGCACTGTGGATTAACGCAGTGGCACGATTAATGGCAGATTAAAGAGTAATTTATCACGTCTCTTAAAAACACCGCTCTTTTTAATCAACGAACCACAAAAACAAATCCATTTTTTTCTTCTTATTTTAGGTGTATTAAATTTGACTACTTTAAAAACAGAGTCGATGATTCATGACCATATTTAGTATTAATCTCACGTGCAAATCTTACGCTGCCTAAATATTATACTAATCTTTTAAATACATCTGTCGTCCTTAGCGCCGAGGTTATTCCACCACGTTTTAATTGATAAACGTTTTTTACTCAACGGCTCGTGGAAGGTTTACGACAAAGAGAAGATTTTCCACGGAGCGGGTGATATTGCTCGGTAGACCGACGCGGAAGGTCCGAATGTTGTTGTTCGGAACTTGTATACGTGTAAAGATAAAACCTTTATTATTTAAAACTCTTTAGTTTTTAAAAAGGATTTTTTTTCAGTGTCTTTAATAATACTCGTAATTATTATCATGGAGTGAAGTCTGTCATTGAGCAAAAAGAGAGTTCAGTTTTTTATAGTTTATTACTGTTTCCTGTTTAATTTTTAATATTATTTTTAAAGGAGATTAAGGCCTTGAAATATTAACGTTTTCTGATTACATCCTAGAAAACACAATTAAGTATTTTATTGTTTATACATTCTAAAGTACTCCATTCATAAAAAATAACATTTAAAGCCCTTTCTCTTTTAAAATTATTATTAAAAATTAGCAGTTAACAGTGTTAATAAACTATACAAAACTCAACTCTCTTTTTATTGAATGATAGACTTCACTCCATGACACTGAAGAAAAACTAAAGAGTTTTAATAAAGGTTTTTCTTTACATACATATATGCGGTTTTTTTTATTGCTTAGATGGGTGGACGAGCTCACAGCCCACCTAGTGTTAAGTGATTACAGAAGCACATAGACATTTACAACGTAAATGCCCCCCCACCTCGAGATATAAGCTCTAAGGTCTCAGTATAGTTACAACGGCTGCCCCTCCCTTCAAACCGAAACGTATTACTGCTTCACGGCAGAAACAGGCGGGGTGGTAGTACCTACCCGTGCGGACTCACAAGAGCTCCTACCACCAGTAAGAACCCAAATTATAATTTTGCGGGTTTGATTTTTACTACACGATGCTTTAACCGTGGAAGTAAGTAGTGATCGCAAGCTTATCTTGAAAATGTTGTTAGCGAGATTCAGGCATCTATGAAATATCTTGTGTTCTATGATGGCTACCCGCCACAGAGTTCTTTGAACAAGGTTTGAAATATTCCGAAACGGTAGATAGCGGCTCGGGAAGTCTTTAGAGTTTAGGCATCGGTGACTACTGACTATCAGATGGACTGTATACTATTCCGCTTGTAAACTAATAAAAAATGAACATATATTTCGAGGCTATTCTTAAGATAATCAAATAAGAAAGAAATAGAAGTTACGGAGTTGGGCAGGTTTTTCGGCTTTATTATTATGAAATTTGTATTTCAATAAAGAAACCATACATTTCGTTAGTAAATATTACTTATAATCTATGTTAGTAACTTAAAAACCGAACATATAATTATCAGACGATTTATTAAAAAAATTTTTTTTTAATAAATCTCATTTGTCTGCTACAAAGGCTATTAATTAGCAGTCCCTCGATATTGATAAAACACCTTGAGATGCAAGGACGATGTCTCAATTGTATTAAATATCGAATGCCCCACCCTCCAAACCGGAATACGTGATTGATTTTGAAATAGAAAGGCTGATAGTGCCGTAGTAGTAGGTGCGGGAGGTCATGGTATATTACGAATGGATGACAGAGAAGTATTAGGAATAAAAAAGAGGCCCAGCGTCCCTTCCTCCGTGCGTCGTGTTCCTCAGTGCTGAGAGCCGTGAACTTTACGGAGCACTTTTGTTAGAACTATACTCCTCCATTCCTTCCTATCCACTGTGTTGTGGATAGCGAAATTGATGCTGGAGTCCAAAGTCGTCTTAATCTGATCGGACCAGCGCATGGGACTACGCCCCCCAGGCCTCTTTCCTTCCACTTTGCCGGTGATGAGTAGTCTTTCGAGATTGTCACCCTTTTTCCTCGCAACGTTACCGAAAAACTCGAAAATCCTACGTAGGCAAGTAGTAGAGGGTTTTGTGGAGACGTCTAGTTCTTCCAGGCGGTTGTCCGATGTATCGTCCACATCTCAAACGCGTCGACCCGACTTCGATCAGCCTTCCTTAGAGTCCCTTATAACCTGAATAAAAGCGAAATCAACACACCGATAATAAGCATAAGCTCGAAGAATCCTATTTATATTGTGGAAAATAACCAGTATTTATATACTGCTTATTTTTGAGTGGGTACCACTTAGACAGAAACCTAAATCGGAGCAATATGAACAGATAAGAACGCTACGATGTCTTCTAAATCCTATTCTGTTCTTCTAAGTATACTTGAAAATAAGATTCATATAGGAATCTTGTCGCGTTACTTAGGACGATAATTAAGAACAGAACTATCTGGACTCTGGACCAGAACTATCTATTCTCCAATTATTGAAGGTACTATTGGTACTAACCTTCAAGAATTGGAGAATAGGACGCCGTACATATGTCATTCTTATCAAAACTGTATGCGGAATAATGGTAGTATATAAAGTTAATGTAGTAATGTATGTGTAATGTAGTATAATAATAATGTTAATGACCTTTGAAAACTTACCAGTTTCGATATTAAAACGGACATAGCTGTCTTCTTCTTGTCCTTATCTCACTATGTAGGGTTGGCTTCTCCAACCCCTCTTAAGTTCTCCATTAAGGCCTATTATACGTCATCTCTGTACTCACACCCTTCTCTCGCATATCGTATTTCAAACAGTCCATCCAAGATTTTTTTGGGCGCCTCCTTCTCGCATTACAGTTACTTTCATACTGAGGGTCTTTTATTGGAATTCTCCTCCATGAAGATAAGCTTCTACTTTTTATTTTCTCTGTCACTAGCGCTACTTTCAGACGCTCTCATGAGCGTACAAGCGGAAATGATTCATCCACACCACCTATATCCACCGCGAAGTAATCCTGCGTTCCAATTTGGAGGATGGAATAGCAGTTATACAACAAAATCGAAACTTCGTCAGTTGTTGCCGGTCTTCACAGTCTAATGTCTGTGGATACCACTCAAACACTAATCCCAAGATGTTCGTAAACTATACATCCAAATAAAAACCCAAAATGTATTAATAAATAATTGACGCATTGATGATTCAAACATACAATGACGTTTAAATAATTCAAAATCCACAAATCCTTGGTCAAGCAAAAAATATGAATTCAAACAAAAAACAACGTACATTTATATAATAAAAAAAAAAAAAAAAAAACGTTGACCTTTCATGGAAACTTTGCAGAAAAAGTCCAGATAAAACATTTTCTGTATGCCTTTGTACTTTACTTTTTTGAACAACCTAATCGCTACAACTACGTCGTTAGAAACACATAAGCAATGTAATGTAACAAACAGAATAATGATGTTCACAATAACGAAGCCTTCGGAAATACCCAACTGGAAAAATATTTAATTGTTTTCGTTCGATTCATGGTTTTTATAAAAAATATCAGATGTAAGTACATGACTAGTCGCTGATAATCGATATTATATATCAGTTTGTGTCGTATCTAGAATTTAAATGCTGTGATTATTAGCATGAACACTAATAAAATACATTTGTAGACGTTGTTTACACGTGTTCGGTTTCTAGAGATTATTAGAGCCACGTAACCGGCTATGAAATAAACTTATCGCCCGAATTTAATAATACTAGTGGCCCCGCAGTAGTCGAAATTCGACTATAATTAATTGAAATTATAAGTTTAAACATTATTATGGTTCTATTGTCAAACACTATTATAATTCGATAATATAATCACAGTATTCGCCAAAACTGCACTATAGATAAACAATATTATAGACCAACAATATTAATCTATTTTCAATTCGACCACAGACTGTAAACAATAACAAAAGTTTCCCAATTTACAGTAAGCAAAGAGTTAGTTTTTATGTAAGTGTTGTGTCAAATACATGGTAGTGTGTGTTATGTTTTCTTTAATGATTTAAAGTATCTTTTATGTATTATTTAAAAAAAAAATTAGCATTGTGCACTCCTTCTCTATATCTATACTAATATTATAAAGAGGAAAGATTTGTTTGTTTGTTTGTTTCGAATAGGCTCCGAAACTACTGGACCGATTTGAAAAATTCTTTTTCCACTAGAAGCCGACATTGTCCCTGATGAACATAGGCTACTTTTTATAAAAAAATTTTTATATTTTTTTTTTGGTTTCATGTTTGTTTTAATGTTTCCGAAGTGAAGCGAGGGCGGGTCGCTAGTTCTCTATAAGAGTGAGAAATTCCATACTCCTCCGTCCACGCAATTTTCGTAAAAAGTGATACAAAGTTTTTCCTTCACGTATTAATATATAGATACCACTTCAACGAAAACGTATGCAACTCGAACCACTATAAAAAGTGCTGTGTTATGTATAATCATCTTTTAGAATACTAGAATCTTTATTTAAATTATTAAACTAACTTTTTTTTTCCCTACCTAAGCTGATAGCCTTGAGTGGCTATGTCAGCGTATCTCTAACGTGTAGGTGAGCTCTTGGGGCTCAAGTCAAGAGGCGTTGCTAACACTGGCCCTAGCAAGAGCAGTGCTTCGCAAAATCTACTACTGGAACGGAAACGCGACCCTGATACTCCTGTACTGTGACTCCTTGATAAGACACGCCCACCAAACCATCACTGACGCAGGATGATGACCACGTTGTACCTTTCCGATCACTTGAGCAGCTTCTTTAGAACACTTTATCATTTTACAATTGCAGTGTTCTACAATCGTGAATTTTTTTTCATCGGTAAAGAGGATATCGACGCTTGAAAGGCAAACGTGACTAAGCGACAATAACTGCTTTATACATAAATGATAGGCAACAACCATATTCGACGCGCAAAAAAAAAATTTTCTAGGTCTATTAAAATCATTTCAATCCTACAGCTAGATTCGTTAAAATAAACTTTTTTTCAGGTATTTCTCATGTATATTTTAAATTAAACTCAACTTTAAATTATTAGTCTGTAATACTGTAAAGTATTACTGTAAAGTTCACGCATTGTCGCTTAGTCACGTTTGCCTTCCAAGCGTCGATATGTACATATCCTCTTTGATATAATAATATGTCCTGTACATCGACGATAAGCACCGAGTTTCATATCTTGTTTTATAATACGCGATAGAGTTCTAGCAGAAAGCTTCAATTCTCGCGATATCAAATGAAATCAATTCAAATAAAATAAAAAATTAAAAATAAATGAAAGTACATACTTGTTGAACGTCAAAAGAACTACCGCCAATTCACAAAAACTAGCCTCCGTCCTGAGAAGAACTGGCAAGAAACTCAGCGGGCATGTCTTTTTTTTTTTTAAATATAAGATATATTTTTTTTAATATTAGAATTTTTTTAAATATACATTTTTACAATGAGTATTATAACGTAACAATTATTGCAATATTGAAATGCCCGGAGCGAGCAACTCATTCCCACTTTGTGCATGATAAGGTTTTTTGCTTACTAATGAGTTTTCGACGAATTCTTTCGGCTTTAACGGCATAAACAGCCTTTTTAGTTCTAACAGCACGCGGCTTTTCCGGCCTTTTCTGGTCTTCGACAGACGAACTATTGTTGTAACTTCATAACAAATCCTTCTACCATTTTTTGCATTAGGATTAAGCATGTAAGTTATTAGTCAATATATTAAAACACATAAAAAATAATACTGCAATAAGAGATGTTGCCTAGATTTCTGTGTGTAAACTGACTGACGCAAGTGACTGAAATAAATGTAAAGTTTTTTCCGACTTTCTAACTGTACTCCCTAAAAAAACGCCAGCATGCTTATTTCATTACCCGGTGCATTGATCTCGTCTGCGACGTTATAAACAAAACAAAAACTGCGCAAATTACAATCGACAATAACTCAAAATTCTCAAAGCTTTGCTTTTTTTGTCCTGTAAATAAAATACATAATAAAATGGTAATTATTGTTCCAAGAAAGATATGTGTACAGATTTTAATTACATAGGTATTACTAATATAAAATAGAGAGCGGTTTACATGTTAACCGAATAGATTACCAAATAAGGGATTCCCTAATATTTATCGCTTTAATAATATACTATTAAACTGGTGGTTTAATAATGTACCATTTTACTGGTGGTAGGACCTCTTGTGAGTCCGCACGGGTAGGTACCACCACCCAGCCTATTTCTGCCGTAAAGCAGTTTGAAGGGTGGGGTAGTCGTTAGAACTTATATCTCAAGGTGGGTGGCGCATTTACGTCGTAGATGCCTATGGGCTGCAGTAACCACTTAACACCAGGTGGGCTGTGACCTCGTCTACCCATCTAAGCAATAAAAAAAAAGTTGTTTTTGCATATATGTACCGACATATTTGATCAGTGAAATTTTTTAACAACAGTAGTAATTAGAAAGATTTTTGCGGGTTATATGGATAAACGAGCTTACTGTCGACATTAGGCATGACAAGCCCACGACTTAACCCACAGCGAATTAACCCACAGACACAGCCCACTGAGTTTCTCGCCGGATTTTCTCAATGTGTCGCGTTTCCGATCAGGTGATAGATTCTGCGAAGCACTGCTCTTGCTAGGGTCAGTGTTAGCAACACTCCGGTTTGAGCCCCGTGAGCTCACCTACATGTCAAGGTGAAGCTGAAATAGCCTCTGAAGGCTATCAGGATAGGTAATAAAAAAGGCACAACAACTTCGCGGAAAGACACCTATGTTGTACTATTCTTTTTCAAGCACATAATGAATTAGAATATAAAACATTAATAAATAATAGATAAATGTTAATGGCTTCCAAAACCGGAATTACATTCGCTAAAAAGGTCATCGATGTGCAATAGATGAGTAATGTCGAAGAACGAACCTGTTTCAATGCTACTTACTGGTGGAAAATACAAGTACCTACTAGTCGACTAGTGAGCTCAACTGACCACAAATACTTCTTGGACAGCGGCTATAATGATGACAATAATTCATTTAGATTTTGTAAAGTGACAATATAAATAACACTCAAATATATACAAACCCGCAAAATTATAATTTGCGTAATTACTGGTGGTAGGAAGTGTTGTGAGTGCGCACGGGTAGGTACCACCACCCTGCCTACTTGTGCCGTGAAGCAGTAATACGTTTCGGTTTGAAGCGTGGGGCAGCCGCTGTAACTATACTGAGACCTTATAACTCATATCTCAAGGTGGGTGGCGGCATTTACGTTGTAGACGTCTATGGGCTCCGGTAATCTTAACATCAGGTAGACCATGAACCCGTCCACAAAACTAAGCAATAAAAACAATTTAAAAGCATGGATTTTAAAAACTTCAATTGGGTATTGAACCCCAAGCGGTCAGATACACTGACTTCTGCCCCACCGTGTCAGTCAAATAAGAATAAATTTATTTTGCATAATTTAATTAACTCGAATGCACAAAAGCAATTATCTTTAGATAAAGTTAAAGTTACAGTTTTTGTTCAAACCGTATCGTAATTATCATTAAAAATAACGTAGGAATTGTTCATTGAATTTTGAGTAAAGGAAGAGTACAGCTGTGGGAACATCTCGTTGTCTCTCTCGCACATCCACTCTTAACGTCGGTCAAGTCATAAAGCATTGTGTGCATCTTTTTGTAGGATTCTGAGCCATCACGAGATTTAATGTGTGTCTAAATTAATTAATTAAATTAATTTGTATTAAATAAAAATTTCTTAACGAATTTGAAATAATCCCTTTTCATTTCCCAATAACCTCTACGTTTTCAATAATCCTTTAGCAATCTCATAGAAACTAATATAACTATTTTCTTATACTCATTCTTATACGCATTTTGAATTTTTTTTCTGTTAATAATGTAATATAATAATAATAGTATTAATTCAACCAAAATTTCCTGTTTTTTTTGACAAACACAAAGATTTGTATACTCTGTCTCTTGTTTATGTATGTAAACTACAATAAAAAATTAATATTTCAGCTTGAAGTCATCGTGGCCTAAAAGATAAGACGCCCGGTGCATTCGTATCGAACGAACTGTGCCGATGTTCAAATCTCGCGGACAGGTGCCAATTTTTCTAATTAAATACGTACTTAATAAATGTTCACGAATGACTTGTCGTCACAGTGATGACGTCACAATAGCATCGTATATTACGAAATCAGACCCGCAAAAATTATAGTTTGCGTAATTGGTGGTGTGAATCCGCACGGGTAGGTACCAACCATCCTGCCTATTTCTGAATTGTAGCAGTAATGCATTTCGGTTCGAAGGGTGGGGCAGCCGTTGTATTGCAAAATTGACACTTAGAACTCATGCCTTAAGATGGGTGGCGGAATTTACGTTTTTGATTTTTGATGGGCTCCCGTAGCCGATGGGTCGTTAGCTAGTCCGACTATCTAAGCAATAGAAAAAAAAAAGATTTTAACTCTTATTGTTACAGGAATACAGTGGAAAACGCGATGTTGTTCAGTATACTGGTCTACTTAGTCTACTACAGCTGCTATACAATACTGCTCGCGATCGCTGGCCTCTGGTGCTTCGAAGAATGCACGCTAACCGAAGATGAGGAGTACGAGTTCCACAACCAGCATAGGGCGATGCCTTATTGAATTCTAACTTGTGAGTAATTGGTTATATTTTGAGGCAAAGAGAGTGGCCCGAACTCAATCAGTATTAATGGCTGTTACCAGAAGAAGTATTCACTTAGCGGGAACCGATCATGTTATAAAGTCTGGGACAGCCGATAGAATTGAGGTGACGACCCCAAATCTTAATGCGGCTATCAAATTACTTTTTACTGGTGGTAGGACCTCTTGTGAGCCCGCGCGGGTAGCTACCACCACCCGCCTATTTCTGCCATGAAGCAATAATGCGTTTCGGTTTGAAGGGTGAGGCAGCCGTTGTAAAACTATACTTGAGACCTTAGAACTCATATCTCAAGGTGGGTGGCGCATTTACGTTATTGATGTCTATGGGCTCCAGTAACCACTTAACACCAGGTGGGCTGCGAGGGCGCCCAACCATCGAAGCAATAAAAAAAAAATTGTGACGGAGGTCTAACAACTTATGCAATTTTTATTACTAAGGTTCATTTGCACAAATATCTTGAGATATTACAGTTTATATTAAGCTGACTGATTCTTCTTTCATAGATTGTCGCGATCAGGTGCCGTTATGAAATAGGAATAATTCTGTTTCTATCTTATTACTTATGAGCTTATAAAGCTTATAAACGCTTTGGACGAATCATTTAAACTTATTTATTAAGCCTGTAATATCATCAATTGTATTTACGCAATAAATCTTATTAAGCTATCCAACAATTGATAACGTCACTTGGTCAAAGTCGTACAAAGCCGGTACAAAGTTGCATGAAATTACCTCTGACGCTCGAATAGGAATTATTGATGAAACAAAAAATTTCGTGATGTAAGCTATGAAGGATGACGTACATGGAAATAGGATATGGACAGAAGCGTACAAACCCTCTGTTTGGTTCTTAAAGAAATCACACTAGTCAGAAACTCGGGAGAGCTAAAATGCCATAAATAACGTGAGGTGTGGGCATTTCCACTGAACAACTAGAACCGAGCATATCACTACATACCACCGCAAGTCAACTTTGAAAAGCAAACGCCTAGTTTGAAAAATACTCTAAAACTTCAATTTATATATAATACCAATAATTTTAATTAAATTGGACATACAAATTTTAACCCATAGGTATACATTAATCTAATTTTCTTTCTTTACACTTTAAGATATTTTACGATTTTCTTGGCCTCAACAACACGACTAAGTCGTTTAAGAAAATGTCTTACTTTTTTTTTTATTGCTTAGATGGGTGGACGAGCTCAGAGGCCATCTGGTGTGAAGTGGTTATTGGAGCCCATAGACATCCACAACGTAAATGCGCCACCCACCTTGAGATATAAGTTCTAAGGTCTCACGTATAGTTACAACGGCTGCCTCACCCTTCAAACCGAAACGCATTACTGTTTCACGGCAGAAATAGGCAGGGTGGTGGTACCCACCCGCGCGGACTCACAAGAGGTCCTACCACCAGTAAGAACTTGACCACCCAGGTCGGGTTCAAGGCAAGCTAATCTTTAATATCTTAAATTTTAGTTACGTCACAACAATATAACCCATAGACATCACAACGTGAATGCTGCCCACCGTTAAGACGGTTAAAGACCCAACCCATGTCTCATTCTTCTAACCGGAACACGACTTTTTCTGAGTACACAGGCAGGGTACAACCATAATGCTTATGAACATCACTAAAATAAACATTGCATTAAGCTCCGTCTACTAATATATGAAAATTACCATCGTCATCATCATCCACTTCTGGATATAGGCCTCTCTTAATTTACGCCACTGAGCCGGACTATCGGCTATTATGTTCAAATAACAATTGAAATACAATGGGCTTGTTTTGAAATCTCACAGTTTATTAACTTGTTTTTTTTATTGCTTAGATGGGTGGACGAGCTCACAACCCACCTAGTGTTAAGTGGTTACTGGAGCCCATAGACATCTACAACGTAAATGCGCCATCCACCTTGAGATATAAGTTCTAAGGTCTCAAGTATAGTTACAACGGCTGCCCCACCCTTCAAACCGAAACGCATTACTGCTTCACGGCAGAAACAAGCAGGGCGGTCGTACCTACCCGCGCGGACTCACAAGAGGTCCTACCACCAGTGAAAAATTATTAACTTGAGAATTAATATTCGCAAAATATTCACCTTAAAATTTTGCAGGGGATTGACCTCTTGTAATTTGGGTAAGGGCAGAAAAAACCAGACTTCCAATAAAGATTCAATAATCAATCACATCGGTGCAAAGCTTCAATTTAATATTTAATACTGAATTTTTTTTGGGCTATGACGTTCGTATAACAATATCATTCTGAATACTTAATCAAACAAAAAAATAAGATTACCAATTCCGACTTATGATTGCCACGGTAGTATAGCAACCGAAGTCTTTAACACTGTCAATAGCTTACGTATGTAAGGTTGTCGTAACGCGTTTTTAACCATCCACCTTGAGAATAGAGATCATTATCACAAATTGTTTAGAACAACGGCTGTTCCACCCATTAAAATGAAAATCTTGATTACGGCATATCTGTACCTACTTGCGGGAATTCAAAATACGTCATTCTAGCAGTGGGAATGCAAACTGTTAAATATTGCAGCATTCCTTTTATGTAACAGTGTTAATACTTGATCGGAGATATAAGAAACATTAGTACCTGCCTACGAGAATTGAACATCGGTATACGATAGTCGCATTACTAGATATAGATGAAACGGTGTAAAAATCTGAACCTGAGATACCCTATTTAAGACTTCACGTGAAGTCTTCCGAATCGATCAACTTTTTTTTTCCTACCTAAGCTGATGGTCTAGAGAGACCATATCAGCGTAACCTTACTAGTAGGTGAGCTCACGGGGCTCAAAACTGACGATGTTGCTAACACGAACCCTAACAAGGGCCGTGCTTCGCAGAATCTATCACCGGATCGGAAACGCGACCCACTGAAAAGATCCGGAGAGAAACTCAGTGGGCTGTGTCTGTGGGTTAATTCGCTCGTGGAGCCTTTCGTCGCAAGCGATGGGTCCTTAACCACAAAAGCGGGTTAAAGCGACAAGCACCCGACGGCAAGGCAGGCTGCGGACTGCCAACCGCCCTATCGATAACATGAATAAAATCTCTAACATGGACATAATATTTCATACATCAATATACCTAATATTGGTGTATGAAATATTATGTTATTTATTGTATTACAATATACTTATCGTAATGTAGGTTACCTGTGCACCTATGTAGTTATATTACAGATGCAACAAACTCCCTTCCATCTCCCAGTTAAAATCTCAAACTCGCCCACCCACCCTTGTGAAACAAAGAGCTTTCAAGCCAATGGGATGAATGGCTTAAAAGCCCATACCAAAAAAGAAACACAATATCGCTGGGCCAAGCGCATTTATTCTCTTTTATAAAAACGTATAATGTAACAACAATTATAAAGCAACATTACAACTACAAGTTTAACATTAAGTTAAATTAACCGTGAAACGTAAGTTACGTAACAGAATTACTTAACTTCACGAGCCGCTACTGTATTGTTTATTATTGTTTAATATTCTCATTTTGGTCGTGTTCTTCATTTCTCAAGTTCGTGCCCGGTATCGATTTTTTGTCTTCATCATCACCATCATCAGCCCAGTCTTCCGCTGCTGTACTAAATAAGCCTCTCCGGCTCTCTACGGCTTGTGAATTATATAAATTTTTTATCATTCCGTGACTAGTATTTTTCCATGTGATGTTTTTTTAAATCGGCTTTGTAGAAGAGATCGCTTAAATTGGCAATAAAGTCAGCTATGAACAGCTGTGTTCAGTTGTCGAACTTTATTTTGGGGAAAACCATTACTATACTATACTATACTATACTATACTATACTATACTATACTATACTATACTATACTATACTATACTATACTATACTATACTATACTATACTATACTATACTATACTATACTATACTATACTATACTATACTATACTATACTATACTATACTATACTATACTCAAATCAAATCAAATCAAATCAAATAAAAAAAATTTTATTCAACATAAATGAAAGTACATACTTGTTGAACGTCAAAAGAACTACCGCCAATTCACAAGAATTAGCCTCCGTCCTGAGAAGAATTGGCAAGAAACTCAGCGGGCATGTTTTTTTTTTTTTTAATAAATTGTTATTTATTAATTTTTTAATATTACATTATACTATACTATACTTAACGGTAGGCAGCGGCTTGGCTCTCCCCCTGGCATTGTTGAAGTCTATGGGCGACGGTAACCACTCACCATCAGGTGGACCGTATGTTCGTACGCCTACACGGGCAATAAAAAAAAAACGCATAGGTAGATGTATAGTATTTCAGACCCAACTAACAGCTTGAGACATGAAAAGAAAAATCACGGATATCTTTAAGCCGCTTTTGTTGCAAAATTCTGGTGGTTGGGCGTATTCTACCGGGATACCGGCCGCTCTGTTACTCATCAGATCCACCAATCAGCGTTCATTCTAATAAATCTAGAATATCGTGGATATAAAGAGCAGCATAACGGCTTCTAATATAAGCTATCAAGCAAGCGAGAGAGCACATTCATTATTGCGTTTTCTTTGGTCTTCGTCAATCGTACATATAATTAAGATTACTATAACTACTTTAAAGGTCAGTCGTACGTGACCACGAAACCTGGAAATTATTCGAAACGTCGGAAATAATGTTCTTCTTCTTGTCCTTATCCCATTGGAGGGTTGACGCAGCAAGTCCTCTAGGCTTATCATGTGATGACGCATGCTGAGTGCATGCCCGCTGAGTTTCTCGCCGGATCTTCTCAACGGGTCGCGATTCCGATCCGGTAGTAAATTCATCCGCGAAGCAGCTGCTCTCGAGTTGTTAGGCTTGCTTCGGAGGCGCTCGAGCAGCTGTTAGCTAATCCCACCACTCTTGGCTGAGCCTTTGCTCGCCCACCTGTTCTGGTGAAACTGGAAGGGGCCACCAGTAACCCTTAAAAAAAATGCGTGTTCTTTGCCCTCACACCCTTTTCTCGCATGTGCTCTTTCACACAAGCAATCTAAATCTTTTCTCGTCGAATATTGGAAATAATATAATGACAATAAAAAATGCGGAATTGTCACGTAAAAATAGTTTAATTAAATTCATTGTTACCATTAAAGTTACAATCGCTCTCTTCTATTGATATAAATATACATATGTAGTACGTCGTGTATTTTTGAAGCAACTGTAAAAAAGACTACTAATTATAAATTATTATATGCATGATAAAGGTACAGAATTTATTAAAAATAAATCTGTAGAGACGTCAATGAACAAAAAAAAAACAAGGCAGGCAATAATCTCAACTCTAACCCTCGAAAAAACAGAACACTAAATCGAATAGAGCTGTCCTTTCAATAATGTTCAGCTAGTTTTTTTCCAGTAATATAACTACGACGGTATATTTTTTAATACGCCTCACACAATGAGTATGTTTTAGTCTTTATCTGTGGTTTTTTTTTTGGGATTAGTTCATGGAATCCCCATATTATTATATCGAAGTTTTCAAAGTTATTAGTTCTAATGAATTGCTTTATTCTTGTATACCTCCGTTATAGAACTGAAGGCTGTGTTTTTACATACATGTACATTGTTTATTCAGTAAAAACTACAAAAGAAATCGCATGTTAATTGAAGTATGATTTGATGATGCAAATGAATAGAAGTTATCGTGATAATTTTTCTATCAATCTAAAGGTTTTTTGTTTCGTTGCTTGTTGCGGAAATGCTTATTGTACCATTCTTGAAATAAGTAAAAAAATCAACTTCAAACTACACGATACTTAAGACACGATTAAAATTCTTAGACACATTTTAATTAATACAAATTAAAATATTTATGAAAAATATTAAAAAAGTTCAAGCATGTAACGATGCAATAAATCCTTATCGAACAGTTTTGATCAAATTGCAGTAAAGTCAAAGATCGTTCGACAAAAATACACGCATTATTATTATCTGATTACTGGTGGTAGGACCTCGTGTGAGTCCGCGCGAGTAGGTACCGCCGTCCTGCCTATTTCTGCCGTGAAGCAGTAATGCGTTTCGGTTTAAAGGGTAGGGCAGCCGTTGTAACTATACTGAGATCTTAGAACTTATATCTCAAGGTGGGTGGCGCATTTACGTTGTAGATGTCTATGGACTCCAGTAACCACTTAACACCAGGTGGGCTGTGAACTCGTCCACCCATTTAAGCAATAAATAAACTGGAATTATTTGGCCGATGGACCTATAAAGTGTATACAGGCCCCAGTAAAATATTAAGTAAATTCTTACGGTCAGTTAGTATCATTTTTCAGTCATCCTCGTGTATTCTTAACCTAAATTTTATTTTGTTCTTAATACATTATTTATAGTAAAATATACATTTATAAAACGTCACTTAGTCGTGCCAATATCTTTACTATCACCTGACTTTACTTATTTCTCCATACGAATAAATTTCAATTTTGATTGCATACAAAGGTTAATGGAGAGCCATCAGGAGAACCTATAGACATCATAACGTTAAAGCGGCCAGAAACCTTCAGACATAATATCGAAATTTCAGTTGTATAGCGGCTGTTCCATTTTTCAAATCGAAATATATGACTTTTTAGTGGTAGAAACAGGTAAGATATCTACCAACCAGGAAATTTTAGGTTTAAAGCAAAAATTTCCTTTGTAAAACTACGTCAGTTGAAAAGATCAGAAAATATCAACAGTCTACATTTTAAAAAATTCAGCCAAAGTTTTGCAACAAAAAATATTTAAGTGTCCACAGACAGTTCTAGAAAATTTCATACAAGGTTGAATACCCCACTCTGTTTAATTATCAGTCGTGCCGCGTCTATACATTCAGTATTCTGTGGTGGCCCGTGTTTCGAGCATCATACAATTGCATATAACGAATAATCGCTTAGAAAACGCTTTGAGTCGTGGCTTTTGAGTAGACGCTACAGTTTCATTAATAATTTTATCATCGTGATGTTTTTGAATTGTGTCAAAAAGAAAACAACGTGCCGTCTCTTCTAGTTTGTGAGAATTAAATTAGTTAGAGAATCTGTGTTTGGTTTATCTTGTGATTTTTTTATGTTAAGGTACGTATTTTGAAATTTTCATTTCGTACGAATTATATTTAGGATAGCTATATTTTAGATGGAATCCTGAATAGTGAACTACACCCTTAATTATGCAAAAATTTGTTAAGTTTTTACTATTCATGTTTATTTACGTAACTTTAAATTCATAAATCTAAAATCAAGTTTCAGAGTTTCAAAAGTCTCAAAAGCTTACCCATATTTGCTTTCTTAAAATTTTGAAAAAACTTTCCGACATGATTATTAATTGTACCTTTAAATTAATAAATATATGACCTAAATAATACAAGAATAATAAAAAGAAAAACACCTTAAAAACTGAAGAAATACATTTCAATAGATAATCGAACTAAAAATTTATACATTTTTTTTTATCCTGCTATTTCTTCTTTAATTAATTCTTAAATGTATTTATTTAATCCTGCAAATTCAAGGATATTAGACTCGGACAATAAAGTTATTGTGACCTCGACGGTCCTCGATGCGTCTGCAAATTTTCAAGTTGACCTGACTCTTTGAAGTTGGGGAAAATAACGTAGAAAATCTAAAATTCTGTTACACCGCTAAACATAAATAAACAAATATAAGGGTCAGACTGATAATAGCTTGTTAAAAATTCTAAAATATGAATAAAAACGTACTGTTACAAAAACAATTTCTTTTTGCTAACACTTTTCTTCATGAACAGCCAACAGAAATCTATATATATAAAAATGAATTGCTATTCGTTAATCTCGCTAAAACTCTAGAACAGCTGGACCGATTTGGCTAATTTTGGTCTTGAATTATTTGTGGAAGTCCAGGGAAGGTTTAAAAGGTAGATAAATATGAAAATGCTCGGAATTAAATAAAAATAACAATTTTGTTTTTCCTTTGACGCGTCCCCCTTCGGACGGATTCCTTTTGTTTGTTTTAAGTTTATTTTATACAAAAGTTTAGGTCTTTTATTTATCGATTGAGGCACTACGAAGTCTGCCGGGTCAGCAAGTTAGAAATAAAAACCGATACAGCAATAATTTTTGGGAGCATTAATTCAGCTTAGCTTAGCTTAGCTTAGTTGCCGAATTCGCCTTTAAATAAAATAACCTTTTTTTTTAAACTAAGCGTGAGTGAAACGGCTAACTAGCATGTAAGGCTGGACCAGTTCACGACCCACCCGACATTAAGCTATTGCCGGTATTCGCATATATTACCTTGAGCCTTGAGGCAATCGATATCTCAATTGAAATGTTTCACAAGAAATAATTTTGTGTCAATCCGCACACACAATCGTAGTGGACGAAACAATTGAGAAATTCAAATAATTTGAATAAATACCTATTAATATGTATTTAATAGTGAAGCAACCACGGCTGTTGTACAGAAATGTTAATTCCGAATGAGACATTACGAAAAGTGAAAAATTAAATTTGACTAGCTTATTATAATATTATTTTTTTGTCATGAATAAATTAGCATTTCGTGTTTATTATAAGATTGAGTGTTCGTAAAGTTATTGAATTTTGAATTCTTTTTGATAAGTGAATGCGTTTTAACGGGCTGGCTCGTACAGCCATCAACTGCTATAAAAAAAGGAATTTAAATTCAAATTGAACGAGAAAGTTGAGGTACGGTTTCATTTGTTTTGGCCCATCACTAAGACTCTTCTTCTTCTCTTCTCTTCTCTTCTTCTCTTGAAAAGAGTTCTCACCAGCACACGATTTGCACAGCCGCTGATATTTTCGAGTTTTTTTTATTTTTATTGCTTAGATGGGTGGACGATCTCACAGCCCACCTAGTGTTAAGTGGTTACTGGAGCCCATAGACATCCGTAACATAAGTGCGCCACCCACCTTGAGATATAAGTTCTAAGGCCTCATTGTATAGTTACAACGGCTACCCCACCCTTCAAACCGAAACGCATTACTGCTTCACGGCAGAAATAGGCAGGGTGGTCGCACCCACCCGCGCGGACTCACAAGAGTTCCTACCAGTAAAAATATGTCTGACTTGTTGCCACTATTTATTTATTGTTTTTATTTATAGAATACTCTCCCAATGCGAAATTCTAATGACTAATATCACAGTGTATCTAACAATGATATGATTAACAATGATATTGCACGTTACAAACGCAGATCATCAACCGTCCGCAATTATATGGTTGATGTCATTTTTTTCTCTACAATTCTATTAAGACGCAATTCTATTATGACGTTTCTTAGAAAATTACATTTGAGAACAATGATTACGGGAAATTCCCCGAAAGAAACAACACATATCACTAAAGACTACAGTTTTTTTTTTTTAACTTAACGACCACTTATTAACCACCTTTGTTTTTGAATAAAATTGGAACATTAGATTAGATATACAAGCTTTGTCATTCGTGTCGTCGTGGCCTAACGGATAAGACGTCCGGTGCATTCGTGTTGAAGCGATGCACCGGTGTTCGAATCCCGCAGGTGGGTACCAATTTTTCTAATGAAATACGTACTCAACAAATGTTCACGATTGACTTCCACGGTGAAGGAATAACATCGTGTAATAAAAATCAAACCCGCAAAATTATAATTTGCGTAATTACTGGTGGTAGGACCTCTTGTGAGTCCGCGCGGGTGGGTACCACCACCCTGCCTATTTCTGCCGTGAAGCAGTAATGCGTTTCGGTTTGAAGGGTGGGGCAGCCGTCGTTACTATAAATGAGACCTTAGAACTTGTATCTCAAGGTGGGTGGCGCATTTATGTTGTGGATGTCTATGGGCTCCAGTTACCACTTAACACCAGGTGGGCTGTGAGCTCGTCCACCCATCTAAGCATAAAAAAAAAAAAAAACATTCTATAGAACATATAGTGGCGTTCTTAGCGATTTTGAATAAGGAAAGGATAATATTTGTAGGAGAAGAGGACTCTTTAGCGGTGGGATTAGTAGATTAGACTTAGCTAGTTGTTGTGTTGATTGTGGAAACTCCTCTAGTCTGCATGAGTTCTGACCCTGGTCGGAGATCGGACGTCGTAGAGAAATTTCGGTGATAGGGCCCTAAAAAATCGTTGGATCCGTTATCTGCTCCCAGCACATGAAGACAGTTAAGTCCCAAATACCCCGCGCGATCCCTAGGCGCGGACACCTCGTCTGAGGTTCGGCCCCCCTGCCCGAGACAAATAAATAAAGGAGAACATGACTCTACGAATTGCCAAGAGTATTGCTAGCATTTAGTGTTACTGAGGTTTATTTTTATGGCTTAGATGGGTGAACGTGATCACAGCCCACCTGATGTTAAGCGGTTACTGGAGCCCATAGACATCTACAACGTAAATGCACCACCCACCTTGAGATATAAGTTCTAAGATCTCAGTATAGTTACAACGGCTGCCCCGCCCTTCAAACCGAAACGCATTACTGCTTCGCGGCAGAAACAGGCAGGGTGGTGGTACCTACCCGCGCAGACTCACAAGAGGTCCTACCACCAGTAAGAATACAATACAATAAGTAACTTCTTAAATGCTTAATATCTATAAATCTATGCTATCTATGCTATAAATCACAAGCTGGTCCATAGGATTGGTCCAATCCTATATTGGTCTCACACAAATTAAATTTGTTGTATTGAATTTTAGAGAACCCCACACCCAGCAATGGACAATTAACGGCAGATAATTTTCCTAGTAAAGTGGTTAAATTGTTAATACGCATTTTACAATGACGAATGATGAGAAACAGAACGATTTAATCTTCGTTCTAAATAGCATCAAAGAAGAGTTGTTTAATATTATAGTTACATCATTCAAAACCTTGGCTTTAAGGCTTAAGTCGATAGATTTATTTTATAGATTATTTGATTTCGTAAGGTTTTAGAATTAAGATGATTTATGCATTAATTTTGTATGATAAATGAATATACTTGACCTTAAAACCCTTTGTTTATGTTATTAGCGATAATTTAGAGAACCTAGTGATAGGACAGGACCTAAACCAGGTAGTTGTGTTATAATGAGACCTAGTTAGGCGAATTTTTAAGGTAATTTATCAATGTCTGATCAATTCAACATATGAGGCACTAATTGTGGAATTTAGTTGTAATATAAATAAAAATGTAAACAAGGACGTGAGAAGTGAATTGAAGTTACATTATTGATTAGCTGTTACAGTCCAGCTGAAGCCAACCTTTTACCACAGCCCATTGTGATTTCCGATCCGCCCGCAAAATGTGAAGCCTCTATACTTTCACTGCAAGAGTTAGGTAGGAATGTAGTTGGTGAAATTACTGCTCTGGGACGACAGCAGGAGATAGTGGTAGTTAAAGAGGTAGTCACATTTGTATCTGATTATTAACCCCAGATGATAGATAGTCTGGTCATTAGGTCCTCTAACCCATCGTATTTGCATGTGACTGAGGATCACTAATACTCATATTTAATGACCTGTTAACATTGTTGTTTATGATATTGAAACAGTGACTCTCTTGTCACCATGTACAAAAAATACTTATCTTAACCCGTTTCTTTTATTAATCTGACGACCCACCAGATGCAATGCAGTAACCAGCCTCCGTCCATTCGAAATTATGAGGTCAAGGTCGTAATGATGAAAATCACAAAAAATAGGCAAGATGGTGGTGATACCTACCCGTGCAGGCTTAAAATATATCATACCACCAAAGATAGGTAGGTCCTAACGTCAGTAAATACGCTCTACAAATATTTGGACAAAACCAGCGATTGAAAAAAATTCCAACGACATATGATGATATAAAAACAGGAACATTGCATGCAGAATTAAGTCAATGGGATAAGTTAATCACTTAATATGAGTTACGGCGTAAGTTTGACTACGCAAATCAAAAAGAAGACCTTCCATTTGAGAAATATTTTTGCTACTTTCAAAAACGGACTAATTACTAAGATATAAAAGCGGTTAATACGTGTGACCTTCAGTGGATTTCCTACTGAGATTCACTCATTTGTTTTGCAAGAATAAACACGCAACGATGCAGGATGTTGCATTTGCAACTGCCGCGGCCCAAGGACCCCGCTCCGCTGACTCCAGACGGAAACACGGAATAACGCACGCAAGTCCGTATGATTTATGTTGGCTGTTTTATTATTACCGTCAAAGGCAAAAGGTTGTACTGACATGGTCATAATTTTAGTACAAAGCTATTTCACCTTACATCGTTCCGCGTCTGTTGAAAACAGCGTTGTTAGTGTTGTTACTGGTGGTAGAACGTCTTGTCAGTCTGCACGTTTAGGTACGACCACTCTGCCTATTTCTGCCGTGAAACAGTACTGCGTTTGGATTTGAAAAGCGGAGCAGTCATTGTTCTGTAAAATTGAGACTTAGAACTCATGCCTCGTGTCTATGGGTTCCAGTAACCACTTGACACCAGATGGGTCGTGAGCTCGTCAAACCATTCAAGCAATTAATAATGAATCTGCTGTTAACAAAAGTACTGTTCTACATACACTAATATTTTGGGTTCTTAGCATGATTTCAAATCATGAAGCATAGATATTATCTACTGAACGCCACTATACGCCGAGAATAATCAAATAAATAATTAAAATAGTCAAACATAAAAACTTCGACCGCGGATAGCTCCAGGCTACCAAGCGAATGGAATCCAGTATTAGATTTAGTAAAAACAAATCGTTCTCGAAGTGTCTGTTCTATTGTATATTGTTTAGCATATAAAAACTATCAACTGTTTTAAAAACAAACTTAACCCGTAAACACAGCCCACCGAGTTTCTCGCCGGATCTTCTCAGTGGATAGCTATTCTGACCCGGTGGTTAGATTATGCAAAGCACTGCTCTTGCTAGGGCTAGTGTTAGCAAATTCTCTCAGGTTGAGTCTTTGAGCTTACCTACCCGTCAGGGCATATCTGGAATAGCCTCTTAGGCCACCAACAAATAGGTAGGGTAAAAAACACAGATGAAAAATGTTTCTACGAATCCGTTAATTTTCTCGTAAATTTTAAATGGAAAAAACTTAAGTCTCTGCAAATCGCATGTCTTTATTAAGTCTAATATTTACTTACTGTAACGCAGGTTAAAGATCACTTCGGTATCACAAGTCATTACGGGTTCACGAAACGTAACTGAACTACGTAAATCGATAAATACTACTTTCAAATTTTTTTTATAATATCAGGCCATCCTTGCTCGCCTTCAAAAAGGCTTTTATATTCTCTACATCGTAAAGCTACTTTCAGAACAGGTACGTTACAGGGCAATTCCCTACGTACCCATTATACACTAATAACACAACAAGTATTAATAATAATTAATTCATTTATTTATTTATGTATTATTTTATTCACATCAAAATAAAGTTTAGCTTAGTAAAACTATAGCACAAACTGAGTTGCTCTATAAAGAGAAACAACATTTAAAGCTATTGCTTCACCAGTTTTTATGTTTTTTTATATTTCAATATTCAAAAATGTTTAAATATTACAAATATGTACAAATATTCCTTCTTCTAATGTTTCAATATTCAAATTATCATTTATGTCACGTTTTTAATATACTAGTTGTACCCGTCCGCTTCGCTGGGCATTTAAAATTAACATTATTATTTCTCATCCCCACAAAGATTCTCATCATTACCGCCCCCGCAACTGGTGTAGGGAGTCCAACACTCATATAAATATTAGCCTACCCATTAAGTACTTGTATTTTCTACATGGATACCAAGTTTCAAGTCAATCGGATGCATGGTTCAGTAGTTATAACGGAACATCCGTAAAAACCACTGTAGATTTATATATTAGTATAGATTAACCTCTTTTAAGATTTATGTCATAGATCATACAGAGGTTACATTCACAAAACCATTTCCTTTCAACAACTCACAAAATAACGTAGGGAGCATCCCTATTATTCTTTGATTGGAGATTACGTAAATCATCATTAAAACTCCGATTGACATTGTGGTATCTTTGATGCTAACAAAGTCCAAATATTAAGTGGGACACGATGACAGTGACCGTAGCGGCCCACGAGGCAGACCGGTTGCGGCTGAGGTCGACTTACCACATGATTTTGTAACATTTTTATAGCTTCTTACAAGCGTATCATGTGTAGGTTTCGGGGAAACATATTTTTTTTTTTTTTGAATTGTAATAATAATAAATAACTGGGAACAAGTCTGAAGTCTTCGTGGCCTAAAAGACGTCCGGTGCATTCGTGTCGAATGCGTGTCGATGCAACGGTGTCCGAATCCCGCAGGCGGGTACCATTTTTTCTAATGAAATCCAATTGCTAATATAAATAAAACTAGAAGTCCCGCAGTAGTCGAAATTCGACTAAAATTAATTGGAATTGTAAGTTTGTACACTATTATGATTGTATTTTATACTTCTATAATCACAAATTTCGCCAAGACTACACTATAAAAAATATTAATAAATACAATCAATATTTAATCTATTCTCAATTTGACAATAACAAGAACAAAAGTTTGACAATAAATAGTATGCATGCGCATGTGCGTCAAATACATGGTATGTAGTGTGTGTAATGTTTTCTTTATTGATTTAATGTATCTTTTATCCATTATTTTAAAAATATATTAGCATTGTGCACTTCTTCTCTATATTCTCTATAAGTGTGGAAAATTTCATACTCCTCCGTCCGCGCAATTTTCGTAAAAAGGGATACAAAGTTTTTGCTTCACGTATTAATATATAGATACAAAAACAAAAAAATTATACAAAAAACAAGTGTTCACAATTGACTTCCACGGTGAAGGAATAACACCGTGTAATAAAAATCAAACCCGCAAAATTATAATTTGCGTAGTTACTGGTGGTAAAACCTCTTGTGAGTCCGCAAGGGTAAGTACCACCACCCTGCCTATTTCTGCCGTGAAGCAGTAATGCGTTTCGGTTTGAAGGGTGGGGCAGCCGTTGTAACTATACTGAGACCCTAGAATTCGTATCTCAAGGTGGGTGGTGGCATTTACGTTATAGATGTCTATGGGCTCCAGTAACCACTTAACATCAGGTGGGCTGTGAACTCATCTACCCATCTAAGAAAAAAAATACCGATTAGTATGTCGTGGTCGTTCTTATGTTCGTGTCTTCGTTTCATGTTCAAGAGAGCCCACGATTATTTCATCATACATATAATTAATAACTTCGTCAAGTTAAAATAAAATTTTCTGTAATTCACATGAAAAAAAATAGTTGTTGTTTGTTTGAGTCGTTGTTAGATGACTGCACAATGCTAGTTTGGCACGCATTAGAAGTTTTTTTGTCAGAATATTGTATCCGGCAAGAGATTATCGAATGTCTCCTGAAATTTTTTACGTTATTTCAGCGAATTCAAGTGATGAACAGGCTTATTCTTTAACTGGGTATTTCATATCCGTATTTGAATTATTTAAAGGTTTTTAAGTATATATTTCAGTCTCTGATTCCCGTAGTACGGGGAATCCTAGTTAAGGCCAGTTGACGGCTATAATTTGTTCTAATTATATACTTATTTATTTTATTACAAAATAAATCGTAGGCCGACGATCTAAATGCATTTGTTCGGAATCTATAAATTTATCTTAAAAATGTAATTAGCACGATTCAGGCATCCGTCAAATAACTTCTGTTCTACAATAGCTACCGTTATAAGATGATATATTTTGTTTATTTTTTTCATTCGTCCCAATGGTACGATATGATTTGTCCTCAAAATCAGTTAGCGATCTATGTACATATTATTATATACGTGCAGTTGACGGATTAAAAGAATGCTTAAAATTCAAGGAACGTTGGACGTTTAAAATCTAGCTCCAAACGTGATTGCAATACAAACAAAATAGATCATAAACGAACTAATTGTAGAACTGGGTACAATGTGATATTTTATGTTTCAAGGTTGAAAAAAAACAAATGACTTTTTTACTTGTAGATATTAGGATTTTATTGCCCGTGTGCCTGTACGGATTGATTTGAAATTGAGAAATTTATCATTAAAAATTTTAAAATATTCTTAAATCAAAAAAAATACCCACAAAATCAACATCACATTCAAATTAAATTGGATAGGAAAACATTTTATGGACTTGAGGTTAATGTTAGTAAAAGTTTCACAAAAGCTAAACAAGCGTTTTCAGTCGGAAAATTTTGTGATGAAACCTAAACAATTGTGAGTTTTTTCTTTTTTTTTTTATTGCACTTGTAGGCAGACGAACATACAGCCCACCTGATGGTGAGTGGTTACCGTCGCTCAAAGACGTCACCAATGCCAGGGGCAGAGCCAAACCACTGTCTACCGCTTAATGCTCTGCACAAGCCTCGTTTGAAGAAGGACATGTCTTAACGCTCGGGAAACACCGTGGAGGGGGGAGCTCATTCCAAAGCCGGATGATACGTGGCAAAAAAGATCTCTGGAATGGCACTGTGAATGAGCTCAGTGATTCCAGGTAGTATGGATGATGGGATCACCTCAAACAACTCCTTAGGGCACTCCCCATGAAAAAATACAGAGGGAGTCGAAGTCTCTCCGCAGACCCAAAGGTTCAAAACGATCCGTGAGAATGGCATCATCGTTATTACAAACGCTCTCTTCTGTATGGATTCAAATGAATGAGACTTTCCCCCTTGCTTTGAAACATAATAAATAAATAAATAAATAAATATTTACTAACAATCACGCCACGTTAACTGGTCCCATGATAAGTTCGTAAAGAACTTGTGTTACAGGTACCAGATAATGGAAATAAATGTAAGATTTTTATTATACACATACATATATTTAATATACATCCATAACCCTGAAAAAGACATTTATATTTATCATACAAATATCTTCCCTTGGCGGGATTCGAACCCGCGACCCCCTTGTGTAGTGACCATGTCACTTACCACTACACCAGACGGTCGTCAAAATGTATGATTATCAACATCAGATAACGTGATATTTAATAATTTTAATATAATCTAAAAAAATTAATATCTTCAACAGATTTTTGTTGTTATTATTATGAACTTGTAATTAATAATGAAATTAAACACCTTGAAGTTCTAATTTCCTATTCACAGTGGTACAATAGAAAATTATGTATTGTTAAATGACCTTTTCAATAACGGACTGCCATTTTAAAATGATATTTCAATCAACAATATCAATCTTAAAATTGTATTACAAATTTTAAGAATCGTGAAGTGTTTTTTTTTTTGCTTAGATGGGTAGACAAGCTCACAGCCCACCTGGTGTTAAGTAGTTATTGGAGCCCATAGACATCTACAATGTAAATGCGCCACCCACATTGAGATATAAGTTCTAAGGTCTGAATATAGTTATAACGGCTACCCCACCCTTTAAACAAAAAACGCATTAGTACTTAACGGCAGAAATAGGCGGGGGTTGTGTACCTACCCGTGCGGACTCACAAGTGGTCCCACCACCAGTAACTACGCAAATTATAATTTTGCGGGTTTAATTTTTATTACACGATGTTATTCCATCACCGTGGAAGTCAATCGTGAACATTTGTTAAGTGCGTATTTCATTAGAAAAATTGGTACCCGCAGCTGCGAGATTCGAACACCGTGGCATCGCTCCATACCAATGCACCGGACGTCTTATCCTTTAGGCCACGACGACTTCAAACTACGAAATGATACGAAACTTTCAAAATCATAAAATTCAAGGACTGATTTGCTTGCTGGACGTTGTACGTCAATCATATCCGATTCTGTGGACCGAATGGTAAACAGTCGAAGTCGTTCTAAACACGTCATTACGGATTCTCCCGATCCATTAACGGTGCTTTTAGGTACCTCAAGCACCGGTCACCATCCTCGCCGAACCCGTCGCTCGCGACGAAGGGCTCGACGAGTAAATCAACCCATACTGCCCACTGAGTTTCTCGCCGGATCTCCAGTAGTTGATTCTGTGAAGCACTCTTCTTGCTAGGGCCAGCGTTAGCAACACTTCCGGCTTGAGCCCCGTGAGCTCACCTACACTTTAGGATGAAACTGAAATAGCATCTCAAGACATAGGGAGGGGAAAAAATTTACATTATTAAAAATATGTAAACTGAAAAGGACTGGACGGCGCTAAGTCATGTCCTTCTTCAAACGAGGCTTGCGGTGAGTACTTAATGGTAGGCAGCGGGTTGGCTCTGCCCTTGGCATTACCGACGTCCATTAGCGACGGTAACCACTTACCATCAAGTAGGCCGTAGGCTCGTAGGCCTACAGAGGCAATAAAAAAAATTAACATTCATACAACATTTGATGATGTTAAAACATAAATCGAGACGAAGCGAGGTGAAGAGCGTGTTATTATTACAGCACGTCGGGCACATATAAATAAATGTTTAATAAATTGTATTTACTTGCCTTGAATACAAATTTCCAAGTTGGCTAACGAAGCAATGGCTAATGATGCAATTTCCAAATCGCTATTAGATTTTTTTTATTGCTTTTGATGGATGGACGAGCTCACAGGCCACCTGGTGTTAAGTGGTTATTGGAGCCCATAGACATCTACAACATAAATGCGCCACCCACCTCGAGATATAAGTTCTAAGATCTCGGTATAGTTACAACGGCTACCCCACCCTTCGAACCGAAACGCATTACTGCTTCACGGCGGAAATAGGCGGGTTGGTGGTACCTACCCGTGCGGACTCCCAAGAGGTCCTACCACCATTGAAACGTATTTGTTTACGTATTAACGTATTTGTTGTTCCCTTCTTGGATCATTGGATGTGACGTCAATACGGGTCGTGTTCGATCCCCGTCCTGAGTCAGGATCTGTTTTGTTACTTGTTATTTGAGGGGTTTTGGGTGTATGTTATTGTTACCTCGTATTATCGATTCCGATACACACGCTTATTTAATACTAGCGACCCGCCCCGCTTCGCTTCCGGAACTGTAATCTATTATTGATTATGAAAATAAGATGGCAATTTTTTTCCTGCTTACTTGACATTTATAGTTATATTTTGAGTAATTCACACTATATCTTTATTGATTATAGTCTACGCGCTATTCTGATGAGTCAGCTATATTATTGTAAAGTTTTATCAAAATCCATCCAGTCGTTTTTGCGTGAAAGAGTCAAATCAAATCAAACCAAAAAAAGTTTTATCAAATCGAATCAAAAAAGTTTTATTTAACATAAATGAAAGTACATACTTGTTGAACGTCAAAAGAACTACCGCCAATTCACAAGAATTAGCCTCCGTCCTGAGAAGAATTGGCAAGAAACTCAGCGGGCATGTCTTTTTTTTTTTTTGAAATAAACATACATCCATACATTCTTACAAACTTTCGCGTTTATAATATTAGTAAGATTTAAACGTAAATAAACGTAAATACAAACCCAGAAATGTTTCTAGAGCAATTTTAATTGGCAAATAAAATAAAAGTATTCGTGAATTATTATCATTTTATTTTCGTAATAACTCTAATGAAATAACGCTACATCTAGGATCAGTGAAATATATCTAGTCCGAGAGCATTACGACACGTTACGTGAATTTTTTTTTGCAACGTTATTAATGCTCGCCGGCGGAACCTTGAGATTTTGCCCTCGGGTAACTACGAAATGCCAACATTCAAAACGCAACTCATGACATTACCAACATTACAATAGTATGGCAGATTAACAATAAGGAAGAAGTCAACCGAGAGCATCATATTTCTTAAATATAAGTGTACTAGCCGACCCGGCAGACTTCGTAGTGCCTCCATCGATAAATAAAAGACCTAAGCTTTTGTATAAAATAAACTTATAACAAACAAAAAGAATCCGTCCGACATATCAAAGGAAAAACAAAATTGTTATTTTTATTTAATATCGAGAATTTTCATATTTATCTACTTTTTGAACCTTCTCTGGACTTCCACAAATAATTCAAGACCAAAATTGGCCAAATCGGTCCAGCCGTTCTCGAGTTTAAGCGAGACTAACGAACAGCAATTCATTTTTATATATATAGATAATATATACAGGGTTCGAAAAGATGAGAACTTACTGTCTTATCTATTTCTTATGTACTAGTTATTGTAGTTACGTTCATTACTTTATTCTTCTGTACCGGAAATGAACAAACCTTGAGATTTTCTTGCTGTTCCGTGTCAGTTGCTGAAACTTGATTACGAATTGGTGACAAATTCATTACGATTTAAAAGTTCATGTAAAGCCCTACTTGTTTTTTTTTTAAAACCAGTTGTTTTGATTTCATTTTATGGCATATTAGAAGTTTAAATTGTTCTTATTACAATTGTTTTTTACATTTTACATGTACGTGTATATTTATATATTAATACGTAAAGCCATAACTCTGTACCCCTTTTTACAAAAAAATGCGCGGACGGAAGAGTATGGAATATAGAGAAGGAGTGCAGAATGCTAAATTTTTTTTAGATTATGCCTCAATCATGCGTTAAATCAATAAGAGAAACATGACACACACACACACACACGCATATATACTCTTCGTTTATTATCAAACTTTTGTTAATGTTTAAAGTCTGTGGTCAAATTGAGAATAGCTTAATATTGTTTGTCTATAGTGTAATCTTGACGTAAACTGTGACTATAGTAATTAAAATAACAGTCTTTGACAATAGAACCATGATAATGTTCAAACTTATAATTTCAACTAATTATAGTCGAATTCTGACTACCCACTATAAACAGTGTATGCTGTGTTTCCAATCTAGGTCGATTACAATTACACAGTGAAGTTCAATCTCGTATTCAGGTTAGAAATGCAACAGATTCCGACACACACGAAACTAGAACAGAAAATTACTACCTACCTTTTTTTACTATTAATAATTATATTTATATTGGTAATTAAGGTTTGGGAAGTAGAATAAACAAGTAATTAGTATTAAAGTTCTCGTTTAAAATGTCTGTTCAATGTTTAAAGAGTACGTCCTTAACACATGAACAATATAAGATAAGGTCGCTCATTTTTTAAGTACCAAAAGTTTCTTGAAATGATTTTAGTTTCGTAATCGTTTTAATTACGCTTTTTGTGGGTGGATAACGGCTTACCAGCTGTTACTTGGTTAACGGAGACATCGCGACGTGATTACTGACGCCCATATTGAGAAACGAAATTGAAGCTTTAATTACACAGCCCAATGGCTGTCATAGGCTTCAAAACGAAATACATGACTTTTCTTGCTAGGGAGCAGAGATATACCAGGTAGCAGTGACCGTGCACTGTCTCAAAACGAACCAGCAATAGCAATTACGCAATTCACATTTAAATTGTTAGAAAAATACCAACCTTTTTTCCTGTTAGATTTTGGATCATCTCTAATGTCAACGACCGTCGTATCGTTCGTGGTATTAACTAGTTCTTCGATCTTATCAAACTTATCGCTCTTACTGATGGTAGGACCTCTTGTGAATCCGCACGGGTGGTAGATCCGAACCCTGCCTATTTCTACCGTGAAGCAGTAATGCGTTTCGGTTTGAAAGGTGGGGCAGCCGTTGTAACTATACTGAGACCTTAGAACTTATATCTGCATTTACGTTGTAGATTGTAGATGTCTATGGACTCCAGTAACCACTTAGCACCAGGTGGGCTGCGAGCTCGTCCACTCAAATAAGCAATTAAAAAAAAACAATTCCTATAAAATCTTCAGCATTGTTGTACAGAGTATGTTCAAATCATTACTTGTTTACCGGGCATTCATTATTACTATTGTTTTGCTTTAACTGATACTTATGACCTTTTCCTATGTACAACCAAAAGATTACGTTGAGTAATTTTTTGTTATGTCTGATTTTAATTTTCGTAATACATCACGATCAGTCTGGACGTAACAGCAAATATTATAATAGATTTAATTCATTACTAATAGAATTTATTTGTTAGGTCTGTTATTAACAAAACCTAACTGCGGAAGTACTTACAAGTATGGATGGACCTTAGACCGTTTTATTTTTAATCAACGCATTATTGCAATGTGTGCTATTAAATAATCATCTTGAAGTTTTACACAAAAAATTCAGATTTCAAGAACTCAATTATTGTTTGCTTATGTTAAGGAAGTTTTTCGTAAAACTATAATACAAAAGATTACATTAACTTCTGGTAATAACGCAGACACGTATGACCTACAACTATAATTACAATATAATAATCACAAAGTTAACTACAAGTTTTGCGTTCCAATTTTAAATTTGTCACTACGTACGACCTCTTTGCCTCAAGGTGGTGAAGGTATACTTGTCGGCTTCAATAGCAAAGCCGCTGGCCACCAATAAAATGCCTATCCTTGTTTGAAGAAAAACATATAATGCAATTCCGAAAAAGCAGTCGATGTCACCCAAAACACGTCATTTCGGATCCTCCATACTCCATATCCACTAACGGTGCTTTTAGGTACTAATAATTCGGCAAATCTAGAATAACCCCTGAGGTTACTAGAAAAAGGGAGGAAAAAAAATGTTGAGACGCGGAATGCATCGAAGTTAATCCAAAATAATTCCTCAGAACAAAACAAGCGTGGTTCCCATGAAAGTAATAGGTTTGTTTAAGCCTATAGCATTGCTGATGTCCTCGAGCGACGGTGCAACACTAGGACAGCCGTATGTTCGTCTACCTGCAATAGAAATTAGAAGGTCTTAGAGAGCCAGAGAAAAAGAGAGAGAGAGACAGAGAAAGAGAGAATATTTAACGGCCGTCTGGTGTAGTGGTAGTAAGTGGTCACTACACTAGGGGGCGCGGGTTCGAATCCCGCCAAAGGGAGATATTTGTATGATAAATATAAATGTATTTTCTAGGGTTATGGATGTATATTAAATATATGTATGTGTATAATAAAAATCTTACATTTATTTCCGTTATCTGGTACCTGTAACACAAGTTCTTTACGAACTTATCACGGGACCAGTTAACGTCGCGTGATTGTTAGTAAATATTTATTTATTTATTTATAATATTGTACACCAAAAAGAAAATTAACGTTAAAAACAATAAAAAAAAACAGTCAACAAGCAGATATAGTTGTACAATAGGCGGTCTTAAGGCTAAAAGCAATCCCTTCCAGACGTCCGTTTTATTTATATTAATTCTGAAAATAAGGTCTTACAGTGTAAAACGTCATCTGTTTTATCAAGATCAGATACAGAAATAAGACCGAATTAAGATAACGCATCTTTCGGACTGTACATATTAAATACAATAGTGTTATTTTTTACATAATTACGTAATGTAAAACAAATTGTTGGTGATAAAAAAAGGCTATTAATTAAATAACATTTCCGGAACAATTCTCGGAGGGCAGAAGTAATTTTAATATATAAAAACGCATACGAAACGAACCAATTCACGCACACAGTAGTACTCAGCTGTGATTACGGGGCATTCAAAGGATTTTCCTCATTGCGTCTTAACTTTTTTTGCTAGCTTTGTTTCCGTACTGATTCAGAGAGATTTCTGCATTACAGGGACGGACTTAAGTGCCGCTCTGGGGCATCGTGAAAAATGCTCTCCCATTACCAAAATCCTACAAATATAGACCTATATAGTTCTATTGATTCAAGCAACACGATAAGTTCTATCTATATATAGGTATATAAAAATGAATTGCTGTTCGTTAGTCTCGCTAAAACTCGAGAACGGCTGGACCGATTTGGCTAATTTTGGTCTTGAATTATTCGTGGAAGTCCAGAGAAGATTTAAAAGGTGAAAAAATATAAAAAAGCTCGGAATTATATAAAAACAAATAATTTTGTTTTTCCTTTGTGTCTTTTATTTATCGATTAGGGCACTACGAAGTCTGCCGGGTCAGCTAGTCACTAGCTAGTCACTAGCTAGTCGCTAGCATAAAGATTGTCTATTTTTTCCGCGTAGTAATAATGCCTTAGTTTTCAAAAACTTAGAAAAGGATTAAACAAATTAGATCCAGTATACCCAAAATCTAGCACACGAATTACCTATAGCTGATCTATTTGTTAATTTTAAGAAATAACCATTTTACGTAACGAGGCTGCAACAAAAACGAATTAAACCACTTCCATTTAAACAAAAAACAGCAGACGAACACAATGAATAGCGTAACAATTAAGCGTACGAAATATTTTTTTGGTCATTCATAGTTTCGTTTGATAACAATCCATAACTTTTAAATGGTTTCGTGTTGTTGGGATTTACGCAATCGTCCTCATATTTGATGATGCAACAGACAAATGAGTAATTCTTTTTTATTGAATTACGTTGTACGACGAGAACGCGGTAGATTAAATCGTTGGTGTGGTAGTTTGTGACCCTGGCTTCTATTACGCGGGATTCGAACTCCATTCGCGGTTGCGGTCTGTATCTTTTTTTTTATATGCTGACAGCCTTGAGAGGTTATATCAGCTTCGCCCTAACGTGTAGGTGAGCTCACGGGGCTCAACCGAAGTGGTGCTAACACTGGCCCTAGCAAGAGTAGTGCTTCGCAGAATCTACCTCCGGATCGGAAACGCAACCCACTGAGAATATCCGGCGAGAAACTCAGTGGGCTGTGTCTGTGGGTTAATTCGCTCGTCGAGCCCTTTGTCGCAAGCGACGGGTTCGACGAGTACGGTGACCGGTGCTTGTGGTACTTAAAGCACCGTTAATGGATCAGGAGGATCCGTAATGACGTGTTTTGGGCACTGTATCTTTGTGTGTGTTCCTGTACTCATAACATAAAGGCTTTTGATTTGATCTGATGACCCCTAAAATTTTAAATGAAGGTTATTATTGTTTGTGTTAATGTTTTTGTGTGCAAAAATCTATATTTGCATTTGCATGGGCAAAGTTTTTGATTTGAAGCTCAGCGTTGTGTTTGTATTATAGGCATCTGTAGGCAGCGGCTTGGCTCTACCCCTGGCATTGCTGAAATCCATGGGCGACGGTAACCACTCACCATCAGGTGGGCCTTACGCTCGTCTGCCTACAAGGGCAATAAAAAAAAAGCAGTAGACATTATAGAATAGAAGAGATACTTGACAGATGCCTGAATAGCGCTAATGACATTTTCTAGATAAGTTCGCATGCTTACAAATTCAAAACAATAGCATTCTACTAAGCAATTCAAATCCATTCCGTGGAAGATTTTCCCTTAGTCGTTTTCTTCAAAGTATTATTAAGATTTCGATCGAAGAACACATACAGCGTTCATGCTCTGGGCTTCATTAGTTGCTCAACACTAAATGGACTTCTCTTGTCATCGACTAATTAAAGGCAGATTACAAACATGGGGGTAGAAATAATGATCATATGACAATGACCAAATTACGCGCTTAAGTGTTGAGAAATCTTACGTAAAATTTCGGGGACGGTGGTATGATTAACGAAATAGTCGCGGAATGGCTACCAAGATAACAGTATTATTGTATATGCCAGAATAATGGCAAATATATTATGTATTATGTATGTTATATATACACATAATATATGTTTAAGTAATATCCCCTTCACACTACACCTACCAAGCTTCATCTCTGCACTCTCCTAAGGTAGACTGTTAGAGAATTCCTATGGCATTAAATCTGCCTTTATACTTTCTAGTATAAGAAGTTATAAATAAAACAAAAAATAAAATAAAATCTACCATACTGTCGTAAACCCAAAGTTTGATATTTAGTACTAGAATGAACTACTAAATATAAAAGGTTAACAAACCATTTATTTTGCAATTGTTTGTAAACGGATTGCAGCATTCACGGTCCACTTGATGTTAAGTGAATATCAGATATCATAGATAGACAATATAACGTAAATACCATAAAAACCCGTCTCCGTAGTGAACAATATTGAATAATACAAATTGAGGATTCGATTTTATTTTTTAATTTTATGTCTATGGGTTCCAGTAGCTAAACCAGCTTAGCTGATGCCTTTTTAGCCAGCGTAATGCAATAAGTCCGATACGAACACATGATTGCTCGCGACAGGAATAATCTCAACTGCTTTATCACCGGTCCAATCTATGGCCCCAAGACAACTGCTCTATGACAAACCAGAGGGCCGCAGAAGTCATGGCAGACCCAAACTCCAATGGTTAGGTGACGTGGAGCGCGACCTTAAAGCTATCGGTGTCAGGAACTGGAAGGAGAAATCCTTGAACAGAGCAGTCTGGAGAGACATACTGGACCAGGCTAAGGCTCACCCTGGGCTGTAAGACCTAAGATGATGATGAATCTATGGCCCCGTTTCTGCCAGAATTATAATAACAATAATCGAAATATCATCAAATCCAGCGCGAGAATCTCTACTAACGGAATTCAAGGTTGACTTTCTCAATGTTCTTGTGAAATGCACATATTTAACAATGTGGACGGTCACGGACCCCCGAACTGGTCCAAACTGTGCGAAGGTCGTTCAGTCTAACGCTGGTTTTTTTTCTCATAACACGAAACCGACAGCGAGACGTCGCAATAAACATAATATTCTCTATTAAAATGTTTAGAAGAATCTTAAATTATTTGTTTACGTAAAAAGTAAGCGAAAAAAAAAAATTTTTTTTCAATTAAAATTATTTTTACGGTAAAAACGTTTTCATTTTTTCATTTCATAATGAGGAAATGATAACGGAATGTAAATATTGAAAGCGAGATAAAACCGTAAAAGTAATTTGAATTCATAAATTACTTACTATATGGTCAAAAAGTGGTGGTAGGACGTCTTGTGAGTCCGCAGGGGTAAGTACCACCACTCTGCCTATTTCTTCCGTGAAGCAGTAATGCGTTTCGGTTTGAAGGGTGGAGTAGCCGTTGTAACTATACTGAGGCCCTAGAATTCATATCTCAAGGAGGGTGGTGGCATTTACGTTATAGATATCTATGGGCTCCGGTAACCACTTAACACCAAGTGGGCTGTGAGCTCGTCCACCCATCAATGCAATAAACATTACAAAAATAAAAAGTAAAAAATAACCAACAAAATTACCAGGATTTTTAGTTTAAATAAAAAATAAACACGTTCTCGCTGTCTCCTGAACTATTGGTCATTACCACGGAATAGATCTATTCCGTGGTCATTACCGTTTGTCGGGGCGCATCGTCGAGTGCCAATGGTAAAAGCCAATAACGAGCCTTAAGCAATAATGTTTGTATTGTAGATAGCTGCGAAATTTGAAAACAAAATACCAAATAATAACCTAGACTCTCCAGGTCAAACTAAGTGTTCACGGTAACGCCACTGTCAGGTTCTGTCACGGGCGAGGATCAGTAGCTTGGGCGGAAATGAGGGGAGGTCATTTAGAGGGTCGGATCCAATGCAAGGAAGTTAAGAACACTTAAGGGGTCGTATCCAACCTAACTAAGTAACTAAGTTATCGCGCACGCCATCTCTAAAAAAAGTCTTCAAACTGTATAAATAGATTAACAATAGTGTATTATAGCATTAAAGGAAAAGATATCCTAAGCCTAAACAGCAAAATCCATTTCACCTCAACACAAACGAGAAACAATCTTCCAAATGTAATAAAATACAATAAAATTTTATTTCGATCCATCAATCAATTTTATTTGTTAGTATATTCACAAGAGCCACTTAAAATTATATTCTACAATTACATTTAATGGGCGAACAACTATGTATTCAATTATTCATATTTATGTTTATTAATTTATTTATTTCGTCGGGTTAACGAACTTCGGGTCCACCCGGTGCAAGTCACCCCGAGACATGACGTCTACGGAAAATCATAACTGCTTCGCGGCATAAGCTTAAAAGTCGTCGTGGCCTAAAGGATAAGTCGTCCGGTGCATACGTGTCGAGCGATGCAACGGTGTTCGAATCCCGCTGGCAAGTATCAATTTTTCTCATGAAATACGTACTTAACGATATATTCACGATCGACTTCCACGGTGAAGGAATAACATCGTGTAATTAAACTCAAACCCGCAATGTAATAATTTGCGTAATGACTGGTGGTAGGACCTCTTGTGAGTCCGCACGGGTAGGTACCACCACCCGGCCTATTTCTGCCGTGAAGCAGTAATGTGTATCGGCTTGGCGGCATTTACGTTGTAGATGTCTATGGGCTCCGGTAACCACTTAACAGCCAGTTGGCCGTGAGCTCGTCCACTTGTCACAGCAATAAAAGGAAATAAAAAACCTGTATTACTTTCAATTCCTTATTCCCAAAAAAATTGCATTACAGTCTTTAGTGCAATTTTGTCTACGACTTGCGAAACCCGTAGAAGAAAAAACCCACAGCAGGCTGAGCCGGTTCTGGTGAAAATTAAAAGGCATTCGAGTCACTGGTTATATTTACAACCCATTAAACAACAAAGTATATGAGATTCAGATCAACCTACAAAAATAAAAATGAGACAACGCCATCTATCGCTCATATTTGGAACATCAAACGGTACACACGTAAATATTTTAATGAAAGATATTGTGTGTCAAGACTTCGATTCGAATTATTAAAAAAGAAACATTTTATTTGAACATTTTTTATTTATTTAAATAAAATACGATCTAAAATGAGTTTTATATTACAAGAAATTAAACAGTTTTACGATTTTTTCATTGTCATACATGATGACTGAAACGGTAATCATTTTCTCTCTCAGTAGGTAGATGAGCTCACGACCCACCTGATTTTAAAGCGATCAACACGCCTACAATGTAAATACTATAAATTATTTCACTAATTGAACGTACAACTGTAAAAGGTATTGAAGGTTTATCCGATATCAATGTCAGCTTTTGAATTGTCACAAATATTCATTTATTTTTATAAATAAATTACGTAAATATCACATGTCCACATTTTTCACGGCCACTCCGGTATCGTGCAGTTCCTAATCACAATAGTCCACAAATTGTAACGCCGGTAAACATTACAGCTGTCCGAAGGCCGTCCAGAGGTCTTGAGATACGTTGCGAAATGGCAATCTCTCGTAGAGCCGGACCACCTTTCAAGATCGGAGTGAGTTGCACAACCCTTGACAAACCGCGCGCTCGGATCAAATTAGCAAAATATTTTAAACATTTTTCATGTTTCTGTAATAATTCGGTCAAGTTCGAGGTATTGCATTACTGCGATCTACCGATTTCTTTTTTCAAATAAAATTTGTAGGTCGTCTATTGAGATGAGTAAAAAAAACAACATTGAATGTCATTTATTTAAAATATTTTAAAGAATTCGAACGTTGGAAGCAAATTTAACAAAGCCTCCAAACGATCAACTACCGCCATCGCGTAGCAAAAATTCGAAACTACTGAATTAGTAGCGTGAAATCGGGACGGGCCTCACAGGAAAACCAACGCAAACACACCCAGCGTAAAACACAATTCGTCTGACGTAATACATGGCTCATACGTCCTTGTCGATGCGTGGGAGTCTGAAGCGAGCCGATTGGCAGAGTTAGCGCGGGCAATTCAATTTTAGTGCGGCACTCGACGAGTTCGCACTCCCGCGAACTTACGCGTTATTTCACTTTCATTTTCACGAAATGAAAGACGAATGTCGTATTTTTAATTAGTCGCGGTACGCTGTTTAAAATGTTTTATTATTCGTCGAGAAATAATAGGTATCTATTATCGATATTTTTTTTATAATTCGTCGTAAACACACAAAACATTATTTTAACGAAGCGTACAAATTACTAATAAAATAAAGACAGCGCTTTTAAAAATTAATTTAGACTTATAATCGTGAACAATAGAACACAGTTTTGTGTGTCAACAAAAATACACACGAACAAAACATTTTCTGCTAACTTCGAAAGTAGTACGTGTAATAAAGTGCATTGCGACAAAATTTCTCGCCTCCTAGATAATCTGACTTTCCCCATCCGATAATGTATGTATTAATTTTATTTGTTTTTTTCTTTCTTTCAGGTGACAGCTTGCCCGTAGCAAATTGTTACCGGGAAACGGATTTAAAGAAGTGATTCAAAAACATAATTCCAAAAAAGCATATCAGTGATTCAAGAAATACGTTAAAATATTGTGATGTTCTAGAAAATTGGTCTTCTAAATTCTACGGAAGTCTTACCTGTTTGTACAATTATTTGTATAGGACGCTGGGTTGGACCTAAATCTAGACTTAAGTGAATGAGTGCTAGTGTTCAAGAACTAAAGTGCTGTGATAAAAGAACTCAAAATGTCGGGATTCGTGAAAATAGCCATTGACGATTACTATTCGGACAGTAATTGGACAACAATAATCAACAAATATTGGATGCTGGCCGAGAGAGTATCAGGTATGTAGTGGTATTTTGAAAAAAAAAACTGTAGCTTGCTTTTGTTTTCTTCGATTTCTCAAAAGAAATTTTTTTAAGGGATTTTATGACCTGGTAACTAAGACCTTTAAGTCAAGTATTATTTTAATTTATTTCTTATTTTTATGAAAAATCATAATATGGGATGAAATATAATCTGAGTAAAATGGTGGTCATTTACTGAGACTTTTTCAGTGGACTTTTTGTAGGATCCCAAGAAGTTACGTCCAGCGGATTTGTTTCATTTTCCCACATTTGTGTACTTTCACTAAGACACTAAACAGACACTAAACAGTTAATAAACCACCGTTATTACACATTTAAACCTGAAGAAACACTAAATAGATAAAATAAAACAAATCACATGGCTTCATTCCTCGCGCTCCCGCCAAAAAGTCCTCTCAAAGAAAACAAAACTAAATGACACAGATTAATGTCAGAAAATCTTTGCTATGCTAATTAAGCACAAATTGTCGGAAATTGAAATGATGATTGTTTTTTGTGGCCTGTAGGCAGAGAAGCATACGGCTGGTGAGTGGTTACCGTCGCCCATGGACATTAGCAATCGCAGGGCACGGCCAAATCGCTGCCTACCACTGAGCATTGTTCGCAAGCCTCGTCTGAAGAAGGACTTGGGGGACCATCGTTTGGAACCTCTGGGTCTGCGGAGGGACTTCGGTTCTGTCTGTATTTTGTATCGTATGTGCCATGGGGAGTGCTCTGAGGGATTGTTTGAGATGATCCTTTCATCTCCTTTTTATCATCGCACCTCCCATCATCGGAGCAGAGTTCATCCATATTATCTGGCTCTGTCCCTGGCATTGCTGAAGGCCATGGGCGACGGTAACCAGTCATCATCAGGTGGGCCGTATGCTCGTCTGCCTACAAGGGCAATAAAAAAAAAACTCAAATTACGAAATACGCCCAAAAATCTTCGAGTTGTAATGTATTCCGTATTTGATGACCTTCACCAATATTTAGTCGTTTCATAAATATTCAAGGTCTAAATACTTTCTACACTTTTAATTATAAACTAATCCGATTTACGCAATCGATTATGAAAATTTACGTTCGTCGTGTATTCGAAATTCGACCGTAAACATTGACAGCTAAAGAACTGAATCATTTAAATAGTGCCTTTACAAATTTGGTATTTTTTATTTGGAATTTTATAATGCTAATTTAAAAAATTAAAAGTGTTTACAAAAACTTCTTTTTTTTTAAAACTCAACGATTGCGTGAACTAAAAAAATATATTGACAAATTTTAATGCCATAGAAAAACGTTATGAAACTGTCTTGTCTTTACCCAATCATATATTTAGATTCGAATGTATTTATAAAATTCAATATTTTGTTTTTCGAAGACTATTTTGAAAGTTTTTTGAAATTTCAATAAGACATTAATCTTCAGGCATAAATGACCTTTATACGTTTGGATGAGACGCGTCAATTTCGCCTGAAGCGTATCATTTAGTGACTCGCACTGACATGTTAGTCGCTTGGCTCACTTTCTTTTTTACTCGTTAAAGGGAAAAGATTTTTAAGCAACAACTCATTATAAACGAACATAATCACATTTAAATATATTTTTTTAGTTTATAATAAAAATGAGAAATGTAGATAAATAAGAAAGTACCGTAATAGCTTAAGTTAATTATTTCATTCGATCTAAATTAAAACTCCAACTGTGTATTTAAACTTCCCTTACTAAATAATTTACTAAACTATTATATTTTTATAAATTTTTTATTTTTTATTTATTGCCTAGTTGTGTAGACGAGCTCACAGCCCACCTGGTGTTAAGTGGTTACTGGAACCCACAGACATCTACAACGTAAATGCGCCACACACCTTAAGATATAAGTTCTAAGGTCTCAGTATAGTTACAACGGCTGCCCCACTCTTCAAACCGAAACGCGTCACTGCTTCACGGCAGAAATAGACAGGGCGGTGGTACCTACCCGTGCGGACTCACAAAAGGTCCTACCACCAGTAAAAAATATAATATGATATATTTAAACAAATTACTTATATAATTAAAACTTTACTTAAAATAATTATGATTAATTTCGTGTTTTTTGTTTTCACGTTTTTTTTTTCCACGAAAACTGTGAAGTATTAGAATGTGATAACAATTAAAAATGACAGTCGAGGAAAAACAAAGAAAAAAGAAATTATAATAGAAGAAGAAAAAATTAAATTCCATTTTACACAAATCGAATCACTAGTGGCGTAACGACGACACAAAAATCCTTGTAATCATTTAGAACTGGTGGTTTAATGCGCTATGCTGCACACACGGATTGTACCACCAAACTTATTTTCTACCAAAATCTTATGTTCAAAATCAATTAAAAAACTTTGTTGTCTCAATGTTGACCACGGCATTCCAATATAGTTCGTTTCAGAATTAAATTCAGATAAATGAAATATAAGAAAGTTGAATCTTAAATACAAAGTTCCGATGCTAATGACGCTGATGACACAACACTAACAGAGCTGCTAATTACATGTGTATAAAAAAATTTAATTGTATCATCGTAATGGTGAAAATATTATTTTAATTATTAGTTTGTACCCAGAATAATCAAACACACACAATCGAAAAGTAATAATCGAGTTCTTAATTCAAAAAAACATATTGAGGAATTAATCGGTTACTGGCTTGCTGCAGAAAAAAAACGACTGTGCGTTCGAAATTGGAACGAATTCAAAATATGTACTATGTGGTACACATTATACATACTTTGTTTTATTTTCTTTGACGAGCGGAACAAACAATCAGAAAGTAAAACTCACTTCCTTTGTTCGTTGTTTGTTATGTAAATCATTTATTTAAACAACTTTCAAACAAAGAAAAGTTCTGCAAAAAGTTTCTGTTGACATTCACAAGGTCACAAGTGAAGAGACGTGTTTTCAAACACTAAAAATTTTCTTATACTTCAAAGTGAGAATTTTATTCTAGGCCTGAGTCACTCAGGTTGAGCCCCATGAGCTCACATACGAGTCCGCTCGTAGTTTGAATAAGCCTTTACAAAAAAAAGTAAAGTATGTATATTTCATTTTCATTCCAATATTCAGATCGTTCTAATATATTTAGTAAGCATTTATATTTTTTTGTTTTATTAAACCTTTTTAATCAGGTACTACTTGCAATAAAAACTTATAGATTTCATTAAATTTTATTCGAGAATAAATTAACATTTCACATCACTATTGTAAAATGTCTAAACGGCTATCATGGCGTGCCTATAGTGTAGACTATTAGGTACGAACGATTAGAGCAGCTAGGAATTTGAGTTCACTTAAAGTTCACGCATTTGTACGCGTCCATTGCGCGTTCCCGAAATACAGAATTGAGGCCGTCAGCGCAAAAGTGGCCTAACCCACAATTCATATTTGTTTTTATGTATTGCAATTTATTTAAAACATAATAAATTTTGATGCAAAATCAGCCTATCCCTAGTTTCATCCATAGCCTTTGTAAACATCATTGTAGCGCGTATTTTTTGCCTACGAAGTATTGTAAAGGTGTTTTTTTGTGTATGTATTTGTAACTTAATATAAATTTCAATGCACCTACCACTATTTACTCTACACTACCTTTGGTTGACTGGTAGAGAATGCCTTAGGCATTAAGACCGCCAATGTAAATTTTACAGGAAGTGTAATAAATAAATAAATTCGAACCTCATTATCTCCATACTAACTATGGTAAGTTTAGGCCACTTTTGCGCTGACGGCCTCAATTAATAGGGCATTCATACATTTCCTGTTATATCTAAAGAGATTTAAGGCGCTGTTCCACTTAGGCCGAGACGATCTTCAATCTAATTCAACTATCGTTAAATTAAGAATGACTATAACTCTAAATCCTGCTTACCTTCCTATTTAACTATGCCTATTTTCTGTTAATTAGAATTTCATTACGTTGTCCACGCCATTAAGGTGTGGCATCGATGTTGACACTTAAGTGTCAAAAAATTATAATAGAAATGAAGTAACACCTTTTTTGTAACCACTGTAACTATTGACATGGGAACAACTGTACTATAAATCTTTATAATATAGATGTAGTGAGAAATTACTTTCCTTCGGGAAAACTCGGATCTTTATCGGGATACGATGACACCCGAATCGTATTAAATGAGTGACATTTTCATATCCAATTAATATGGAACTTAATTGTTTAGTGTCAAATGGCTACACAACCTTTTTGTGATCTGAAAATATGATTAAAACTTTAGTGAATATTTGAATTGCGTATTATCTACTCTATATATATTTATTGGTCTGGTGATGCGACTACCCCTATGGCTCTAAGATGGGTACTGAAGCTATTTGAGAGAGCACGATAAATACGAACTTTTCCGAAAAATTACAAAGGAAAATCTTTTCTCACTATATCTGTATATTATTATACTATTAGACACAGTGAAATTGATTTTGGCAATTAAAATAAGAACTTCTTATGGCGACGGTAATACCATTTTACTTGTAGCTTGTCAGTAACCGGGTCCTAGGTACTCACCACAACTCATAAACTCTAAACAAAAAACCTTACGACAAAAAAAAATGTAGTGTAAGACAAAAAAGGGTCAATTTTTTTATTATTATAATTGATACTGGTCAACGACATGAGAGCGAAATTATAGAATTATTGTATCTTTATCGACCCCTGACGTGGGTGCAAAACTTCAAGTTAATTGAGCGTCGTGTAGTCGTTGAAAATTACGTTTAAATATTCCCTTACACCCAAAGACACAGCGAGCTAGCTAGCTATAAAATCTTGTTAAAAAAGACCCATTACAAATACGTATATTTTTTTACTAGCATCAAACCACGCACGGCCGTCCGACCCCAAATTAGGATTCCCTGTGTTATGGATACCAGAGAATTATATACATATTTGTATACGTTTTAAAATATACATATATAGATAATAATCATTCAGACAAAGAACAAATAATAAAAAATTAGGAAGGACCTCTTTTGTGTCCGCACGTGTAGGTACCACCACCCCGTGAAGCAGTAATGCGTTTCGGTTTGAAGGGTGGGGCAGCCGTTGTAACTATACCGAGACCTTAAAACTTACATCTCAAGGTGGCTGGCGCATTTACGTTGTAGATATCTATGGGCTCCAGTAACCACTTAACACGAGGTGGGCTGTGGGCTCGTCCACTAATCTAAGCAATAAAAAAAAGTGCTCATCACACGAATATTTGCTCAACGTAGGGAATAGAACCCACGACCCTCGGCACAACAATTAGAGGCGCTAAATACTACGCCATTGACTCAGTTTTTGACCACTCTATGCATTCATTCATTATAGTAATAAACAAAGTTATTTAACAATTAATATCTTCATACGAGATTAATTCTTACAAGCGTTCTTAACACTTTCGATGCACAGGCCGCGGGAAAACCCATGCTGTATGTACCATAAGATTTTGTAATTTTTAATATTCAATTTCTAAATATCACATTTGAGGCGTGCAACTTTCTGTGTGTCAAGGAAAACTTGCTACGAGTGTATGATTTGCAAATTTAAATAAACCGTTCGCCGTCACGTTTCGTTGAAAGCAGCTAGAGGTCAGACAATGTCAGCTGATCCCATTTGAGCTCATGATATTATGGGTTCATTTCTAAACCAGTCTAAGACGTGGACGATTTTTTATTTATTTATTTCACAGGCAAAAAAATCCCGTTATGTTACGCTCGCATATAAGCTCTCTGTTTATCCAATAGCTCCGATAGTAGGCAATCTGTTGTATTTTTATTAATAGCAATAAAACAATGAACGAACAGTCGAGCCAGGGCGTATGTACGAACCGCCGCGGGGAATTCCGACGAGTTCAATGTGGCAGTGGGCTTACATTCCTCTTCCCCTAAAAGGGAAGATATATAAGACCTTAATATGGCCTGCCGTCTTGTATGGATCAGGTTTTTGGACAACAAAAGTGGCGGATGAAAGGCGATTGCACGCAGCAGAGATGCGAATGTTGCGGTGGATGTGTGGAGTAACGAGAATGGATAGAATACGGAATGAATATGTTAGAGGAAGTCTGAAAGTGGCACCTGTGACAGAGAAGCTGAGAAGTGCGCGCTTGGGATGGTATGGACATGTGATGAGACGAAATGAAAATGAGGTTGGTAAGAGAGTGTTAACTATGAATGTGGAAGGATATAGAGGAAGAGGTAGACCTAAGAAGAAATGGATGGATTGTGTGAAAGACGATATGGGTAAGAGGGGAGTGAGCGAAAAAATGGTATATGATAGAAGAATACGGAAGGAGAAAACATGTTGCGCCGACCCCAGGTGACTGAGAGAAGGGCAGGATAATGATGAAGATGAAAACAATGAACATCAAAGAAAACTATGAGCAACAAATAGCTTACTAAGTTTTTGCCGGATCTTTTTAGTTGGTCGCGATTTCGATCCTGTAGTAGATTCTGCGAAGCACAGCTCTTGCTAGGGCTAGTGTTAGCAAATTCTCTCAGGCTGGGCCCGTGAGGTCACTTACCTATTGTGGGTAAAAAGAGCATCAAAAGAGTGGTATCTTCTCCAAGGCGCACAGAGAGGATCAAACGACCTCTTTAGTTCCACAAGCGAAGGACATTTTAATCGACCACTAAAAAAAACTCTTATAACTTTTGTCGATAATTCAATGTGATATTTTCTCACTTAATCGCGGACTTTGAATCCCATCAACGAAAATACACACTTATATTCAAAGCAATAACAATTTCGCAAAGACTACGTTCAAGTGTTTGCACTACAATAGGATGTTGGCTTTATGACTTCATACAATTAAAAAAAAAATCATTAGTCGTATAAAAAAATATGGAACTGTGATCTTTGGCACCTTCTTGAGCTCATTTTGATAATGTGAGAATCATCAAAATGATATTTATTAGCTGATTTTTAGTAAATTAGACAGATAAATTTTGAAATCTTGAAAATTCTACTCAGGTAATTTGATTTTCTGTTTTTTTTCTTCCGAATCAAAGAATGCTCTGAGGAATATTTTAAATTAATTCATTGTTATTATTTTTAATGCCGTATACGCAGACGAGCATACGGCTCACCTGATGGTGAGTGGTTACCGTCGCTCATGGACGTCGGCAATGCCAGGGGAAGAGCCAAGCAGCTATCTAAGCAAAGCCAAACCGCTGCATATCAAGTTTATCCATTATCACACCACCTGTCATTGTCGTAACCTAAAGGATAAGACGCCCGGTGTATTAGTATCGACGGATGCGACAGTACCGGCTTTCGAAACCCAAGTCAGGTACCAGTTTTTGTGATCAAATACGTACTTAATACTGCGATCTAGGACTACCATCACCTTATAAAAATCAAACCCGCAATTTTTTTTATTGCGTAGATGGGCGGGCGAACTCACAGCCCACCTGATTTTAAATGGTTACCGGAGAACATAGAGATCTAGAATGTAAATGCTGCCACCCACCTTGAGATATGAGTTCTAAGGTCTCAGTATACTTACAACGGCTGCCCCACCCTTCAAACCGAAACGCATTACTGCTTCACGACATTCAATAGTAAAATTAGTTTTATAAGAATATCGGGAATTATTTGACTGTAGGATCATCAACGTCCAATACGTGGCGCCAGTTAAGGATGATGCTATTAAGACTATTCGCTATGTAAGCACGTCTGCCTTCTCCAAAACTAGCGGTTAAGTCAATTATAAACTTCGCATCAATTAACAATAGGCGCTTTGCATAACGTACCTACAACATATAAGAACATTATTGTCTTAATATTCAACACTGTGACATTAAAAATCCTCTCACGTCTCGATTACTTAGCTCACGCAAATGATTTTGACAATCGGTTCAAAACATTTCGTGACTTTTTAGATCGATATTTTTTTTATTGTTTAGATGGGTGGACGAGCTCACAGCCCACCTGGTGCTAAGTGGTTACCGGAGCCCATAGACATCTACAACGTAAATGCGCCACCCACCTTGAGATATAAGTTCTAAGGTCTCAGTATAGTTGCAACGGCTGCCCCACCCTTCAAGTCGAAACGCATTACTGGTTCACGGCAGAAATAGGCGGGGTGGAGGTACCTACCCGTGCGGACTCACATGAGGTCCTACCACCAGTAATTACGCAAATTATAATTTTGCGGGCTTAAAGGTTCTTAATTCAAACGTATTTAGAGACTCGGAAGTGTCAGTGGTATTCTAGAAACACGTTCTGTGTACGTGCCAATTTTTTGTAAATACGTCTTTGTAATGAAGACACGTACTAACGGATGATTTGCGCGATAAAATAAATAAATGATATCGTGTACTTAATTAGAATCTGTTAAATATGACTATTTTGTAATAATCTCTATATATAAAAATGAATTGCTGTTCGTTAGTCTCGCTAAAACTTGAGAACGGCTGGACCGTTTTGGCTAATATTGGTCTTGAATTATTCGTGAAAGTCCAGGGAAGGTTTAAAAGGTAGATAAATATGAAAATGCTCCGATTTAAATAAAATAAAACCATTTTGTTTTTCCTTTGATGTGTCCCCTTGATGTGTCTTTTATTTATCGATTGAGGCACTACGAAGTCTGCCGGGTCAGCTAGTATGACAATATAAAACAATTCAAAAACACTTAATTGCACTTTTCGTAGTCGCGGGAATCCGCTAGATATAGGCTGTATGATGGATTGTATTGCTATTACTCCTTAATGGGTGTGCGAAACTTCAAGTTAATCGGACGCCTTGAAGTCTTTGAAAATGACGCTTTTTTTTTATAGCTTAGATGGGTGGACGAGCTCACAGCCCACCTAGTGTTAAGTGGTTACTGGAGCCCATAGACGTCCGCAACGTAAATGCGCCACCCCTGAGATATAAGATCTAAGGTCTCAAGTAGTTACAACGGCTGCCCCACCCTTCAAACTGAAACCCATTACTGCTTCACGGTAGAAATAGGCAGGGCGGTGGTACCCACCTGCGCGGACTCACGAGAGGTCCTACCACCAGTAAGAAACAGATTCCGTTGACGTAAACAGATTCCGATACATTCATATACCAAGCTAATAAATGCCTGCTAAAAAGATAATATATTTTTAGATAGCGGGTCATTAACTACAATTCACCCTTATTTAGACGCGAAGCAGTGTTTCTATTTTAAATAAAGACTAATATTATAAGGTGGATTCAAAGTCTTAATTACAATCTAACGATGCGGCAGCCACTAGCAAAATCTGAACAGAACCGTATAAAGACTTTCAGCTTAGAGTAGATGGCATTTAGAAGCACAAATTTGAATTTATATTTTGAAAAAAATATAATTTAATACGACCATTATTAGAATATGAATTCTTCAAATATTTACATTAAGAAGCTTAGCTTAAAGGGAGAATACAGTTTAACTCAAGAGCCAAAGCAAAAGGATTAAAAATACCACACTAAAACAAAATCCCTAAATGAAAATTCTATCCTAAAATTTCTGGTGTTAAGAATTATCCTGCTTAAGCCCTCGATGATTTGAGTAGAAAGTGAGTAAGTATATAAAACGGCGAACTATCATCAGTGCTTCAGACTTTCACTGCATCTCGCGTCACAGCTCTGACCGTTCTATGGGAAATGTAATATCACCATGCCGAGTAACGGTTTCGATTGGTCATTTGATTGCGTAATTAAAAACTGGTGGTAGGACCTCTTGTGAGTCCGCACGGGTAGGTACCACCACCCTGTCTATTTCTGCCGTGAAGCAGTAAAGCTTTTCAAGTTAATCAAATGTCTTTAAGTCGACGAAAATGACGTTCAGATATTACGATAGGTATACAAACATACATAGCCTACTAAAATAAGAAGAAGCTCATGACTCATTTACGTAAAGTGATGATTTGGACCATTGACTTCACGGCATGCCGTTTTGAGACCCACATTGAGACAAGGTCGAGTCTCAGCTGTCTTATTTACAGTTAACCGCCCTTCAAACGTAAATGTATAATCACAAATGTATTTTTTTATTGCTTAGATGGGTAGACGAGCTCACAGCACATCTGGTGTTAAGTGTAGGTTTGTAGGCAGCGGCTTGGCTCTGCCCCTGGCATTGCTAAAGTCCATGGGCGACGGTAACCACTCACCATCAGGTGGTCCGTATTCCCGTCCGCCTACAAAAGGCAATAAAAAATAAAAATAAATGGCTACCGGAGCTCATCCACCATTAGATATAAGTTCTAAGGTCTCAGTATTACAGTTACAACGGCTGCCCTACCCTTCAAATCGAAACGCGTTACTGCTTCACGGCAGAAATAGGCAGGGTGGTGGTATTTACCCGCGTGGACTCACAAGAGGTCCTACCACCAGTAAAATGGCCACCAATGAAAGGCAATGTGTCTTCATGAATTCTTTTGAAGCAATTCAAAGCAGTCCTTTAGAAAAGACAACGAGTCCGACATAGAGATATATGTATTATGAAATTTGAACAAAAACGAAAAAACCTAAGATTGTGATTCGCTTACTACCATTCTCTCAAAAAAACAAAATAAAGTCTTATGAAAAATGTAATTTACACTCGCCATTACGTAATGCGTTCCTTTCATTCATTCGGACACTATTACAAACGTTTTTGTTGTTAAAATAAACTGAGAGTTTCATAGCGTGTGCGTTGGTTCTGTATACATTTAAAAATAATTGGCCTTAATTAATTTTATTGACTTAAATTCTTAAGAGAATCTGATCATTCACTTTTTCTGAAATGAATACCACTGCGAGTGTAAAGCTTATTTTACGCATCGGCTTACAATTGACCCAGTTTTAAAGCTATAAGCATGACACAAATTTGAGATAACCGTACGCTCGACAATGAGTTCGACGTGCAACCTAACCCATGTATCAGCCCGCTGAGTTTCTCGTCTGATCTTCTCAGCGGGTCGTGATTCCGATCTGGTAGTAGGTTCATTCCCGAAGCAACTGCTCTTGAGTTGTTAGGTCTCCTTCGGTGCTCGGGCAGCTGTTAGCAAATCTCACCCCTCCTGGCTGGGCCTTTGTTCGCCCACCTGTCCTGGTAAAACTGGAAAAGCCATCAGGCCACCTGTAATCTTTAAATAAAAAAATTTAAATCTGAAGTCTGTCAAAATATATAAATAAATAAAAAGGAACTCTAAAACTAAATACATTCTACAAAAATAGAGCGCGTTGATGTCTTTTATTCGCGATTTTTTTAATTTTCAACTTTACATGATTACTTCATGTATTACATACAATACAGAAGACTTTCATTGAGGAAAATTATGTGCAAAACATTTTTTTCAAATCCTTGAGCGAATTCGAAATTGAAGTTACAATACAATATTTATTGTTGCAAACAATATCAAAGCGCTAATGTTTGAAGCAGCTTTTACAGTTTTATTTAACAAAGATGGAGATGTTTATGAAGCTATTTTTTCTCAAATTTCATTCCATTCCATTCACATGAACTGAAAGAAAATAAATGAAAATTTACTTGAACCAAAAAAATATCGAAACATATATTCTAGAATAGACGGACTTTGATAAATTAAAGCAATTAAATAATAAAAATTTAAACTAGCACATTGACCACAAATGACGTCACAGATAATGTAGTAATTTCGATAAACAAATGCTGTCTAATTCCGTGTCTCAGCTTTCAGTTTAGAAAAATCATATCTCTCATTCCAAATTCAAATTGGGATCTAGTAAAAACCTAATGTAGGATTGATAAGAACGGAACGTATGAAAGAGTGTGGAATGGAGCGTTAAGATGTGAGTGAGAGAAAACGGAAAGTAGGCGAAAAGAGAATGATAGAGAATACGAAAATGGCGAAGACGGTTAAGACGTAATAAAAGTGTAAATATTTTTTTAATTACTACTAGCTGACCCAGTAGACTTCGTTGTGCCTCAATCGATAAATAAAAGACCTAAACTTTTGTGTAAAATAAACTTAAAACAAACAAAAGGAATCCGTCCGAGGAGGGACACATCAAAGGGAAAACAAAATTGTTATTTTTATTTGATTCGGAGCGTTTTCATATTTATCTACCTTTTAAACCTTCTCTGGACTTCTACGAATAATTCAAGACCAAAATTAGCCAAAACGGTCCAGCCGTTCTCGAGTTTTAGCGAGACTAACGAACAGCAATTCATATATATATAGAAGATTATAACAGAATATTTTGGGACAGTGGAAGCTTTATTTTATGCGCCGCCATCCTAACAATCCCGCTCTAATATATGAATGTTCTTTTGTTTCCAGATCCCCGGGTGCAAGGATGGTTCCTCTTCGACACTCCACTCCCGACCCTGGCCATGGTGGTTATCTATCTCGCGTTCGTGATGGTGATCGGCCCCCTCTGGATGTCAAACAGGAAGCCCTTTCAAATACAGAACACTTTGGTTGCGTACAACGCGAGCCAAGTTCTACTCTCCCTCTACATGTTTTATGAGGTGATTTTTTTTTATAAGAGATTTTACAACCTGGTAACTAGGACCTTTAGGTAGTGTCTTATTTTAATTTATTTTTATGAAAAATGTTAATATGGAGTGAATTTAAACGAAATGAAATGAACTGGGATGAAATTAAATGAAATGAGATGAGATGATATGATATGGAATGAAATTTAATCTCAGTAAAATGGTGGAGCCCTACACGGGACATCTACCACGTAAATGCGCCACACACCTTGAGATATAAGTTCTAAGGTCTCAGTATAGTTACAACGGCTGCCCCACCCTTCAAACCGTAACGCATTACTGCTTCACGGCAGATTAAGCGGGGTGGTGGTACCTACCCGTGCGGACTCACAAGAGGTCCTACCACCAGTAAGAAATAAGAATTTTATTGTTGTCTTGAAATTATTTCTGACGTTTCAAATACTACACAGTTTGCGTGCTCATGGACGAATCTTACTTTAATTAGCAGTACGTAATGGGATAATATTAGGGATGTAGCTTCTACATAATTTTAAAAGTGGAACGCGCGACTCTTGTTCTGCAAGTATAGGCAAAGTGCTGATTTAATTCTGTTAATCTATGTAACACGACATTCCTGTAGCTAGAGAGACAATTTAGAATGTTTTTCTTTCTACGGGTGTCTCAGTTAATCTAGCGGTTGTCAACCCTCGAGATATTTCTACCACGGGCGTTTGTCAAAGATTTTTCGTAATATCGGTCTCGTTGTGCTTGTAATGATTCCATAAGGCGGTTTTCTTGGGAAGGTAATCGCGGTGGGTTCCCATGTCCTTCCGCGTCAGACTTTTAGAGGGTATTTAGATCCTCACGGTAACTGATTACCGCCCCGGAACGCTAGGGCCGCTCAGGGATGTAGTTACCGCCGCCCGATATTCGTCGTTGACTGTTTTGCGGCATGAGTAGGTTTTGTCCACACAAACCCTTTCTTCTCATTCGGGCATGGGACCGACAACGGCGGAGTCAGAATTTCGTGTGGTTTTTTTTCTGTTACCTTTATATAAGAACCGACTTTGAGAGCCGGCGACTGTTGACCACATATAGTACACACATCAGTAAATATAGATAGTATACACATCAGTAAAATGCTAGTGAAAATAACAAACGAACGACAAACACACACACACACACAATGCGACACGTTTTGCAACGCCGCTTAAGATGTCAAGGCGCTAATCATTTCGCGTGTTACGCACCGGTGACGCGCAAAAAGCCGAAAAGTTTCTCGCATGGGACTTTGGTTGCTGAGATCTAGGTATTAAAAGTCTTTACTGTATATACAGAGTACCTCTTTGGTCAACTACATAGGATCAATTAGGGGCTTGTCTGGATTGTATGTTGATTTTTTTTTTATTGCTTAGATGGGTGGACGAGCTCACAGCCCACCTGGTTGGAGCCCATAGACATCTACAACGAAAATGCGCCACCTACCTTGAGATAGAAGTTCTAAGGCCTCAAGTATAGTTACAGCGGCTACCCCACCCTTCAAACCGAAACGCATTACTGCTTCACGGCAGAAATAGGCTGGGTGGTGGTACCTACCCGCGCTAACTCACAAGAGGTCCCAGTACTGAATATGAAACTGCAAAAGGCACCGGCGTCTGTGTGAAATGATAGACCATAGTTTGGAAATAAATCTCAGACTCTCGACTCTTGCTTTGAACCTTACCTTTCCTAAGTTGACATGTTCAATGACATGATCTTCGAATGAGGTTTTAAAAAGTTGTTGTAAAAGGTTTTAAATTTTAAAAAGTAATGTTGATATCCGTTAACAATGCTGACCACTCACCGTCAGATGACATGAATGCTTGTTTGAAGACAACCAACCATTTTAGATACACTTAGCTTAGATTATTTTTAAATATATAAAAAAGCTCAAGGATGTGGCTTTAAAAAAAATCTAATACTAGCCGCTAAGTTAGCTCCTTCTGCCTGCCGTACCTTATTTATGTGAACCTTCTTTGAGAATAAAGACAAAAATACTTCCTAAGACGATGTCGTGAGATAGTCATAGACATTTGGCACCCGTTATCAAAAGAACAAGTTCGTAGCTCTTCGCAAGCATCGCTTCTATTATCAAACTATTAGTAACATTATTTAAGGATTTGTTTTCCTAAACTCGACTTAGAGATGTTTAAGTTTAATGTTTACTGGTGGTAGGACCTCCTGTGAGTCCGCACGGGTAGGTACTACACTGCCTATTTCTGCCGTAAAGCAGTAATGCGTTTCGGTTTGAAAGGTGAGGCAGCCGTTGTAACTTTACTGAGACCTTAGAACTTATATCTCAAGGTGGGTGGCGCATTTACGTTGTAGATGTCTATGGGCTCCAGTAACCAGTTAACACCAGGTGAGCTGTGAGCTCTTGCATCCATCTGAGCAAAAAAAAAATTTATAAAATTTGTTCAATTGAAAATCAACCTTAACGTCTTCGATTTTGGGAATTTTTTCGTTCGCATGTATCGACGAATAGTACAGAACCCGACGATAAATATTGCACATCGACCGTGGGAAAGAGACGGCTAATTTCTTTCTTCGTAGAGCGTTATATCTGTCGCACATTACTTAAATTGACATTTAGTCTCCATAGATACCGGATCGTTAGTCGCACACAGGTCGTTACCCTACAACAAAAAACAAAATTAGACGACTGTCTCTTTCTAAACATCGATGTGCAATATTTATTGTCCGGTACTGTACATTCCTACCTCCTCCGCACAGAATAAATGCTCAACTTTCAGTAATTACAGCAATAACTGGGTTTCAGTAATACGGCCAAGGCTGGATTGCGTGTGGCATTACACTGATTTTGTTAACGATTACAACGTTACGCATTAACGATCGATATAATTGTTATCAATCGAAAACGATGTGAACTACTTATCGAAACACATAAATGATTTATTTAGTGCTGATACTGTGATCCTATGCTAATTGCTAGCAGTTCTGAGACGTCGACTGGTCTTCGAGTGGGTGGCGGCAGTCACGTAATGATCTCCATGGGCCCATGAGCTCCATTAACTAATTAATATCAGGGCTACGAGCTCGCTCATAGGTCCATAGACATCAGTGCCAGTATAGACCACAGAAATCCGAATCGCTTAGTACATAACCTGAAAAGGAAATGTTAACAATAATAATCGTTGATAATAATTAAAATATTATTGACAATAATAATACCGTACCGTACCGTACCAGGATCTATTTATAATAATGAAAATAGAAACGACTACAACAAAATAAAATGAGAATATCATCAATGTATTAGAAATCATTTATTGCATTATAAAGTTCACTGAAAAAACTACTGATCGGAATTTGATAAAATTGAGAAATTAATTAAATTGAACATGAGAAGCATCGGCTTTCAAATAAATAAATGACCATCAAAATCGGACTACCGTGAACAAATCTCAGGTTACACAAACACCCACATAAACAAAAAAACAGTCGAATTGAGAGCTCTTCCTTTTTTTGACATCGTTTATAAACACAATTTATTCACAGGTAATGGGTATTTTGAAATGAAATCTTTTCGAGCAGGTCCTAGAGAGAGGACGAAGTATAAATTTCACGTAAACAAAAGACGTAACATTACAAAAATATTTTATTAAGCAATTGCATAGCTTTTATCGCGGGCTTTGAGCGCGGCGACCGAATCAAGAAATTCCGTAACGAAAATAAAACCTAACAACCGTTATTCATTTCTGAACTGTCTTTATTTTCAGCACTTGATGTCAGGATGGTGGGGAGACTATAGCCTCTCTTGTCAACCTGTGGACTACACCGAGAGCGAACAGGCGAGAAGGGTAAGATTTCATATCATATTAATAAAATATTTACTAGAAAACACATTCACATACATACTCATAACTATAGTAAAAACAGTTTGATAAAGCAGCGTTTTAGTGGCAAGCCGAAATGTAGAAACTAGAAATTAAAATAATAATAATAATAAAATCTGTTTCGGCGTTCAGGAGAATATTAGAAAAAATTGTTTTAGTATAATAATAAAATCTGCTCTTTGATACTTGAGAACTTTCTCGTGTTAATCGGACGTCTTAAAGTTGGTTTAATTACTAGATGTGAATTGAAAAATTCTGTTTTATAAGTCTAATTCTATTTTAAAGTCTAATTCTAATTGTTTTATGAAGCTAATTGAATAATTCTATTTACAAGTCAAGCTTATAAAATCGTGCTAATAAAATCTGCTATGGATGATAAAGAGAATTGAGCCTTTACATATTCACTTAGGCTTTCCTGTAAACTATAAATAAGGTTCTTCATTACTTATAGTTTCAGATTTAAGCTTAAAGAATTTACGGCTGTGTAATTTACTGCAATGTTTTAAACACAAAACCTATTTTGTACTGTAATCCAAATTTATAGTTTAGTTCGTATTTACGCTACATTACGCCTTTTTCATTGTTAGCTTCAACGTAATTAGACGCAAAAACAGCAGTGTACATCTGACAAGAATTCCAACTTTTACATAACTTACACAGAACGTGGCTGAGAGAATTATTTTAAATATTTTTTTTCTGATAAGCAGACGTGTTAACAGTCGACTTTATGTTAAGTGTTCGTAGATAGAACACATATTAATAATTTGATTTATTCTATAAAAATGAGGCTTCTCATAAAACTATTGAATTATTCAATTATAACTAGTTAGAATACAATAAACTCATTCGTGTCTTATACTCGTATGTCTCAACTTTTTTTTTATTGCTTCGATGTGTGGACGAGCTCACAGCCCACCTGGTGTTAGTGGAGCCCATAGACATCTACGACGTAAATGCGCCAACCACCTTGAGATATAAGTTCTAAGGTCTCAGTATAGTTATGACGGCTGCCCCGCCCTTCAAACCGAAACGCATTACTGCTTCACGGCAGAAATAGCCAGTTTGGTGGTATCTACCCGTGCGGACTCACAAGAGGTCCTACCACCAGTAACAGTCGACTTTATGTTAAGTGTTCGTAGATAGAAAACATATTAATAATTTAATTTTTTCTATAAAAACAAAACTTCACATAAACCAATTATTGACTTATTCAGTTATAACTAGTTAGCGTACAATAAACTCATTCGTGTCTTATACTTGTATGTCTCAACTATAAACTTTGCACTGATTACGCGTTCTGGAGACAGAAAATACATGTAATATCCGCTTTGAATTGTGACGAACTACATTCTCGAGTCTATTAACTTGTAAAAGCACGGGAAAGTGAGAATTAGCGGTCGCTTGAACCACCGTCATCAAACGTACAAAGAGTATGCATGAAAATAGAAAAGCCAAGTTTTTCTGAGAGTATTGATCGCGTACCTTTAAGTGCGCTATCAAATTTTGAGACACCCTCTTTCATATCATTAACAATGTTACTAACAGCTGACAATGAGCTCTCGCCAATTGGTCACTGGTCATTACTTCTGCGAAGTAATTGCTGAAACGTCAGGGAATCAATATCGAGTGACTTAGTTACCGCTTCAAAAAAGTGTAAATTCTTCTAAATTCATTACGTATCTGACACATATTCACAAACGACTTGCACGATAGAAGAATAACCCGTTGTTGCCAAAATGAAATCTGCAGAAACTAATTTGCGCAATTACAGTTGTAGAAACAATTTGTTTTCATCGCGAAAAAATCGAGTCTTTTCTATGAAACACAATCGTTAGGTCGAGTTAGACTCCAACTAATGATCTAAGTCGTGAGGCGACTTTCGAATAATCCATACGCTTAGTTAGCCAGTTAACATGTTGACTGGCTTACTGTACCGGTCTCAGAACAGCGAACAATTTATTATTGTCACAAAAAATCCCAGGCATCAAAGTCTGCGACAATAGTTTGCCCAGCTCATAAAGATTGTATGTATGTATGTACGTATTTCTGATTATGTATATGTATATACTCTTTTTTTGTGTATGTATTTGTAACTTCATATAAATTTCATTGCACCTACTACTATTCACTCTGCACTACCTTTGGTTGACTGGTAGAGAATGCCTGAGGCATTAAGTCCGCCAATGTAAATTTTACATAATAAATAAATAAAAATCAAAATGTCAAGTCGTAATGGAGTAATATCAAACAAAATCTTACCATCGTATAAAATTCAATGCAAAAATACTTTAATTCAAATTCCATTAAGTATCAAAGCTCGCTCGTGCGTTTCGACTTAAAGCTCGAGTGAATCGTTATACAATTGAAACTGCGACGTCATAAAAGCATTCGCGTTGAGATTCCATGGGCTACTCTAGAAATCACTTAAAAAGCCTACTGAAAATAGGCACGTCTGTCAAAATCATCTTTGCAATAAATTACTCGTAAAAGTTAATTGCTTTTTCGCTCATTATCACGTTCTAGTGTAAATAAAGCACTTACATACGTGTAAGTTGGCAGCGAATTTCATTAAGAGATCACTAAAGTTTTTCTTTTTCCTAATATGTAATTAGTTTGCAAATTAAAAAAGCGTATCGAAAAAACCGGTTGTTTGAATACTTTCAAAAGTTTAAAATTAACAAAATAATAAAATAATTACGCATATACGTGATATTAGAAATAAAATAAAAATAAAAATAATTACGTATTTATTTATTTTTTGCTTAGACGTGTGGACGAGCTCACAGCCCACCTGGTTTTAAGTGGTTACTTGAGCCCATAGACATCTACAACGTAAATGCGCCACACACCTTGAGATATAAGTTCTAAGGTCTCAGTATAGTCACAACGGCTGCCCCACCCTTCAAACCGAAACGCATTACTGCTTCACGGCAGAAATAGGCAGGGTGGTGGTACCTACCCGTGCGGACTCACAAGAGGTCCTACCACCCGTAAAAAGATGCAAATATCATAATGATGCATGCGCTCCATTTTTAAGGCCCTTGTGACTACAAATTTAACTATTCCTATGTATGCAACAGAAGCTGATCAATTGAGCGGCATTGATTGATTTTGTTCTAAATTATGTTTTAATCACTTATAAAATGATATCTAATTGTATTCTTGTCTCCCGCGGATCGAGAATTGATTATTACCACTACATTTTATTCTCACTGTATTTTATGTTAATAATTTAAATAAAAGAAATATTTTGTAAATGCGAAATCCATACGAATTGCGACTATCGTAAATTCTTAGATGAAAATCAACTGTATCTGGTACGTATTCATATAAAACAAACTCCCTGAAGTCTAAATGACACTAATAATATTGTCCCAGCTGGCATTCCATGATAACGGGCTATTTACGCCGCTGAGAATTAATAGGCTTGGTGGAAAATAAGCTTCACAAAATGGATTCATAGCGACCAACCACATCTTTCAGCTTACGCAGACGCAGTCAAAAGTCAGAGAATCCATGTGAAATCTGCTCTTTCTCTCTGAAATTTTAAATTACCACATCCCTTCAGCCAGAGCCACAGTGACTTGAAATCGTATACAAAAAAGTGAATAATAAAATTGAACGTTAAAGACATTCGCGGTAGCTCTTAGATACGACCTAGATTGCTTTAAGAATTGGTCGTTACGTTTCTTACGCAACACAAACCGGAACATTTCAATAAACAACAATCATCGGGTAGGTATTCGAAAAATTTCAATTTAGATTTTAGCGGGGATTTTTGGCGGGAACGCGAGGAGTGAAGTTGTGTGATTTGTTTGATTTTGTCTATTTAGTGTTTCTTCAGGTTTAAATGTGTAATAACGGTGGATTATTAACTGTTTAATATCTGTGAAGGTGCACAAATGTGGGAAAATGAAACAAACTGGACATAACTTCTCGGGATCCTCCAAAAAGTCCACTGAAAAAATCTCAGTAAATGACCACCATTTTACTGAGATTGTATTTCATCTCATATCATCTCATCTCATTTAATTTCATCCCAGTTAATTAATGTCTCAAATTAATCATTTTTATTTCATTTCATTTCACTCCATGTTTTATTTTTTCATAAAATTAAGAATATAAATTAAAATAAGACATGACTTAAAGGTCTTAGTTACCAGGTCATAAAATACCTTAAAAAGATTTTAGAACTTTAGTGAGTGCACTTTGTTGTATATTTGCTTGTGATTTTGTTGAAGTTCATGTGCGATGATTACCACTTTTTGTCGGTCGGGCTATATACAGGCCGATCAGTCTTTGCCAGCATTAAGAAAATAAAAGCAACTAGCTGCCTAACAATCAGATGAGAATGTTTTCCAACCAGTGTAGAAGCCGACTTATTCTTAAAATAGTTATCTGGTATTAATTAATTACTCAAATTTATTTTAAATTAATGAGTTTATTTATGTTTTTGAATATACTTATTTTAATTTAATGCCCCTTATTTTTCACGGTCCGTAAAATTGATTAATTAAAAAAAAAAGAGTTTTTACATATAACCCACATTTTACTTCATAACCAGAGTTTATTTAGATCTTCAATGATTTTTGACCATATCTCGTTTCACTTCATTTTAGAGGATGCTGCAATTCATAGACGCTCCATTGTGAATAACATCAGATTCCTCCAGATATCTTCTTCTTTTTCTCCACCTTATCCCACTAGGTGGGGTCGGCACAGCTAATTTTTCTCTTCCATTCTCTTCTATCAGCCGTCATCTCAACACTCACTCCTCTCTCTCTCATATCGTCATTCACACACTCCATCCATGTCTTCTTCGGTCGACCTCCAGATATATCAGCCCAGATTCTCAACGACATGAAACACGAAACGCGATCACTTTTTTATTGCATTTTCTCTCCGAAAACCCATATTGAATCAATGAAATCTTAAACAGCTAACTGGATTTACTTTCACTTGAATTAACAGTGCCCTACCAAGACTCTGAGGCTTCCAATACTGGCTACGCGTAGTGCACTTGACCGCAGACTTGGAACGGTTTCCATTGTAATCAAACGACACGTTAGTTTTCTTTCAGTTTTTCTAGTATTCATTTTTAGCTGAACTCTTCGATGAAGAGTGGATGCTCAATCTAATAGACATCAACGTGGATGTCGCTATCCACCATGATACATCAGATTGATGTGTGACTCTATTACATAACGGCAGACCTAGCCTTTAAACCGGAGACATGAAGGCTTTGTAGCAGAAATAACTAGTATGATAATACCTACCCCTCCGAGCTCTTAATTAATTAAGCTCTTAATTAAGCTCACTACTATCAATAATAACGCAAATTTATACAATCTAATCAATTCTAAACTAAAAAATTTGTAATATACATCATTATATGCAATTATATAATATATATATCAATATCATATATATCATTATATCATGTTCTCAGTCTCTTCTGCGAGTGGAGCCTGCAGAAGGAGGCGGCGGGGCGAGTGAGGGAAAGCTCTCCTCACTACGCAGAAACCCGCCGCCGCCGAGCAGGGGGTCGGGACCGGGGTCGTATCCGTGACCTGGCCCCCTAAGAGCTAGGGGTCCCACCCGTTTTGTGTGGGGAGAGACCCAGACGCGGGGTGGCGTGCTTTGCACGCTCACCCGCAATAGGAAGCCGGGTGATGGTAGACCGCGTTCCCCCGACCGCTCTGGGGGAAGGTGTAACGCGGCGCCATCAAAGCGAGCTCTCGGCCCGCTGAACGAGGGAACCGGTGGTCGTGTCGCTGGCGGCCACCGGTCCGGCGTCCGTGGGACGGTGGGATGGATGTAATGTGCTCTGCGTCAACCCTGTCCCGCCGTTTCAATAGCCCCGACTGGGCTCCGGCCCGGTCCGAGGTAGGGCGCCGGTTGTGAGCGGCAGGAGTTTTTAGTGAGGTTCAACTCCCACATACCCCACCTGTCGCGCGGGTGGGGATCCGGCGATTTTCTCCTGTGGAAAAAAAAAAAATGGTCTCAGTCTGTATACACGTACCTAGCCTTCATTCACGCAAAGAACCAAAGGGAAACGGGGGTGACTGAAAATTAGCGCTGTTGGATTTATATCGACCTTAAACAGCATTAGCTGAGCCACCTCCTTTTGTCTTTTTCTCTTTTTTTTCTTTTCTTTTCTTTGTATTTTATTTTATTTAATGTGAAAGGCAATAAATGATTTTTATTATTTTTATTATTAAAATAGGACCACAATCAAAACGCACATATGGAAACGCGAACGCGCAATGAACTTGTCTCTCACAAGTCACTGTTTTGCGTAAGAGTGAAAGTACATATGTATGTACTCTTCCCTAGCCTTGCTGATCGGACGATTGCTTACGTCACGGCTGCGGTCGAAAGCAAGCCTCTTTGAAGATAATGACATTGCTTGCCTATTTTTTTTTTCTTCATAAAATTCGGTAACCACTGATGTAATTGCTGTAAGGTTGCGCAACACTGAATGGTCATTTTAGTTCAGTTAGAAATGATCAAACTGTGAAATGGTTCACAGCCTTGCTTGTGTAAATAAAATTAAAAACAAACGTTTTTGATAAACATCCACGTGACGATTTTGTTGTTAAAACTTCAATTCTATTCGTTGATGAGACAAGGTTGGTTTTACTTTCACACTTTCGAACCGAACATTTGAAATGATTATTTAATTAAATTTTATCTTATATTAAAGACGTCGTCTTGGTCTAAATGATAAGGCGTATAGTGTATCATATCAAGCGATGCGACTCTGCCGGTGCTCGAATTCCGAAAGCGGATACTAATTTTAATACCCGAATGACTTCAATTATGAAGCAAAAAATAAAATAAACGACCACAAATAAAATAAATAAGAAATGCTTTATAACCATTACTAGTGGTAGGACTTGTTGTTGGACAATTACAATCATCTTGCTTTTTCCTGCTGAGACACAATTATGCAATTCAATTTCTTTGATAGCCTTGTACAATACTAACCAATTAATAATTAGATCTCTTGTCTCAAGGTGGTGATTTTCTGGAGTGATCTCTACGATGAATCCGTTCACGCATCGAAAAATCTTTTTTATAATTATGTTGTTGATTTTGTTACAGATGCTTCATCTATGCTGGGTTTACTACTTCTCGAAACTATCAGAATTCGCTGACACGATATTCTTCGTGCTGAGGAAGAAGAAGAGTCAAATCACATGGTTGCATCTTTACCACCACTCGTTGACCCCTTTCGAGGCGTGGCTGCTGGTCAAGTTCATTGCTGGTAAGTTTCGTGATGTCACCGTTTTGCCATCGCAACATCCACAGCCATACTGAGCGTTCTTATAGAAAGTTTCGTAAGACAAATTTTGCCACGTGTCATCTCAGAGATGCAGCTCTGAATGATGTTCGTGAATCTATATATCCGTGATTGGTACGCACTATAAAATCTAGACATTTATAGGTACGTCTTAATGTTGACTAGGTTAGCTTTCAAAAACAATTTGTGTTTAAATAAAATTCGAAAAAAATTACACGCATCCATAGCGGAAATACCAGTGAAATAATGAATGCCATTGATAAGTTTGACACAGCGAGATTGGTGCTTGCCTCGGGGCGTTTAGCAAGAGCCAGTCATGTTGTTGGTTACCTTAAATGGAATTTTAACGATAGTTTATTTAAGATTATATACTTTCTGTTTCCTGATAAATACATTGAACTCAAAAGTCGGCACAAGGTTTGGTCAACTGACAATCTCAATATCTCACTTCCAAACGGTAATAAGACTGAAATTAAGTGTAATTTAATCAAATTTCAGAAACTATTCCAATATTTCATTTCGTTTTAAGACGTTTAATTAAATAAATGCATTTTTAAACACGTAAAAATAAAATATAAAAAACTAAAAGTAAATTAAAGCTGCTTAAAGCTTAAGAAATAAAATCATTTTTCCCACCTTTGCCGTGTCTTCTTAAAACCAATAATTAGTATATTATAATATTTTAATTAAAAGATCAATCTATATAGGCGAAAAAATGCTACGGTGATTCATTCAATTTCCTAAATCTACCTCTATATCTATTTAAAAGCTATAACTCACTCATTACCGAAAAATAACAAGATACATTTTTTACCATTTATCGTTTGGAACTATTTCGGCCATATCTTTTCAATCATAAACATTTGAAAACAGATGTATGTAAGACCATTAATCAGATTTAGCAGTCCTGATTGGGTCTCTGTGTGGTATTCAACCATATAATATTCAGTTTTCATGTGTACCTATATTATTTAAAGACTTCCACATTATTCTTAATGCGTACGGCAGTTTCTACGCTGCTCAATACTGAAAGTTGTCATTAGTAGCTATTCTTTCAGCTATACACACTATAAAATTCATATTTTCGAATTCTGCTAATGTCTAACCTTTCACATCGGGACCTTAATCCCAGACACGCTAGTCTCTCATTAGATCTGTCAGACATGTCATAATTTTAATAGCACCATTGTATCGTCAAATGTTTGGTCCCTCTCAAAATTTTATTTTATTGTTTGCTAAGTCAATAGAAATTGATATTATCTTTATTCATAGTACCATAAATGAGCAAACGAATTGATTGTCTATTCACCAGGCCCATCGACATCTTAAATCGCAAATATAAGCCACTATCCACCTTGAGAATTAAGATTTAAGTCTCAATTTCGTAACGACTGTGCTTCAAACTAAAAACTGCAGAAAATTCCAAAGCATAAAGAAGTTTGTGATGTATATATAGACTGTAGTTTAGTTAAGCCCGCTTGGATTGGTACTACTGTCTGATATTTTTCTGCGGCAAAACAGTGATGGGTTTCGATTTGAAAGCCTTGTTATGGTTATAGTCTTTATTACGATGCAATAGACTGTTTATTTCTGTGAGACCTTTGTTGTCTCTGCCGGTGGCATTCACGCTATGATTTCTGTGTGTCTGGTAACCGGTTGTGTCGTAAGCACGTTTGCTCGTCTGCGAAGTCAGTGGTCCATGAGCTACTACAACGAATCACCGCTTAGCCAATCGCAAAAGCTAAGAGAATAAACAGGTACCATATAGTACAATAATTCTAACTAGTGATGCCCTGGTAGTCGAAATTCGACTATAATTAATTGAAATATAAGTTTGTATACTGTTATGATTCTGTTGTTAAAGACTTTTATACTTATATAATCATAGATTTCGCCAAGACTTCACTATAGAAAAATATTAATAAAGACAAACAATATTTAATCTATTCTCAATTTGACCACAGACGTCAAGAACAAAAGTTTGACAATAAATAAATAGTATGCATGCGTGTGTGCGTCAAATACATGGTAGTGTGTGTAATGTTTTCTTTATTGATTTAATATATATTTTTAGGCATAATTAAAAAAAAATTAGCATTCTGCACTCCTTCTCTATATTCTCTATAAGTGTGGAAAATTTCAAACTCCTTCGTCCGCGCTATTTTCGTAAAAAGGGATACAAAGTTTTTCCTTCACGTATTAATATATAGATAATAGGTCACTTCATTCCCATGGAAAAAATTACGAAGGATTTCCTTTCACTAAATTTATGTATGTATACAATAATAACTGTATAATATTGTTATGTACCTAATTAATTAGCTGTTTTGCTCAAAACTGTCGAAAATCTTAATCGATTCGGGCAATAACTAAATACATAACAATTGCAACTAATTCATCCTTCGCAAACATGTTTCATCCAAAGATCACGATCGTACACAAAGAGAAACTTTCTTGTTGAAGATTTAGCTTTGACTATATCGTGAAATCTCCGCTTACCCGTTGATGACAAGTAAATATTACTTTCACGCGATTTCGTTGGGTTCGTATTTTCAGGAGTTTCAGCCAACGGTAGACATGAGCTACTGGTGTTGCTTAATCTGTTATTCATTTGGTAATGCGTACAGATTCAATTGTTTGTGACTACTAAAGCTAACCTATAATCGAAAGGTGATAAAATTTAAAATAAAATATTGCACTTTTGTAAAGAAAATCAACACATTATTAAAAATTATTAAATTGTTATTAAAAATTCCACACTGTCACAGCTTAGCCTCTAGCCTCTAGGCTATGCTGTGACGTCGTCCGTTTGTCGTCCATTTTTAATGATGACGTATATTACAACATTTTTAGTTTAGAATTTATTAGATTGTATAAATTTGCGTTATTATTGGTAGTGGGCTTAATTAAGAGCTCGGAGGGGTAGGTATCATCATATTAGTTACAGTGTGGTATTTTAACTACACCAAAATCCTGTTATATTTTTATCTAGACCGAACTAGATTAGAACTGACAAGGCAATATAAAGTCTTTAACAGTTATAAAAGACGGTCAACTTCTATTAGAGGTACACACAGAGCGTTTGGAACACCTTTTTTGTAATGCATAGATGGCTGGATGAGCTCACAGCCCACCTAATTCTAAGTGGTTACCGGAGCCCATAGATATCTACAACATAAATACCACCAGCCACCTTAAGATATGAGTTCTAAGGTCTCAGTATAGTTACACCAGCTGCCCCACCCTTCAAACCGAAACGCATTACTTCTTCACGGCAGAAATAGACAGGTTTGTGGAACCTAACCTAACCTTGCCTTTTATAGTATGTATTATGAAGATATGGTAATAATCGCGAAAGTAACAAAACAATTTAGACCAGGATGAAATCGTAGTCAATGACTTTAGTCAACACCAAAGAATATGATCTCACTGACTCTTCTTCTGTCTACACAGGTGGTCACGGCACATTCTCGAACATAGTGAATAATCTGGTGCACGTGATCATGTACAGCTACTACATGCTGGCCGCAATGGGACCTCAGTACCAGAAGTACCTCTGGTGGAAGAAGCATCTCACTACCCTGCAACTAGTGAGTATTACAAGTTGACCGCACATTTTTTTATGTTTGAAAGATTACTGGTGGCCCGGATGCGATTCTAGTTTTACCAGGGTAAATGGGCGAGCAAGGACTTAGCCAGGCGGGATGAGATTTGCTAAGAGTCACCCCAGCGCCTCCAAAAGAGACCTAACAACTTAAGAGTAGCAGCTTCGCGAATGAACTGCGCAATGTACAGCAGCATCATTCACGTCTCTTCTTCTACGTAGATTCGAAGGTGGTGGAACTGGATTCACGTAATAGCATCACTAAACATGACGTATACTAAGTAGACCGTGAATTTCGAAAATATTAAGCATATAAATTTTAAAATCTTATGAGTAATACATCGGGCGAGAGGTGCTGCAATCTACCCCCGAAATTTAAGTGCCGTAATATTCTTTTGCAAGATATTGAAATCAGACTATTTTTTTTTATACCTTAGTTGGGTGGACGAGCTCACAGCCCACCTGGTGTTAAGTGGTTACTGTAGCCCATAGACATCTACAACGTAAATTCGCCACCCACCTTGAGATATAAGTTCTAAGGTCTCAAGTAAAGTTACAACGGCTGCCCCACTCTTCAAACAGAAACGCATTACTGCTTCACGGCAGAAATAGACAGGGTGGTGGTACCTACCCGTGCGGACTCACAAGAGGTCCTACCACCAGTATCTACTGTCAGAATCGATTAAGGCTCGATTCTCAGTACCTTTTATGAAGATATTTAACATGTATGCATGTACGTAGGGACATATGTCTGTTTCGAGTTACACGAGAAACAAATCGTAATTTGGGACCGCTAAATTTAACCATATTAAAAATTTGATGATCAATTATCGGTGGAAACCTAAGAATGGAAGAATTTCAAAAAGGTGGGTGGCACATTTACGTTGTAAATGTCTATGGGCTCCAGTAGCCACTTAGCACCAGGTGGGCTGTGAGATCGTCCACCCATCTATGCTTTAAAAAAAATAAAAGAATGACGTAAATATTTCTAGCAGCGACTGTCACGATACATACTCCTGCATTGCAAACAAATCCATTATTTACATCAAGCAATTTTGTAATGTATTATTATTATTGTCGTACAATGCGTCTATGGCATTTGGAATCTCAACATAATATTACAAGCTGATTCGGCATCGTTGTAAATGTAACAACGCATTAGATGTAACAAGTTAGCATATAGCCTTGCTTGTAACTCCTTGAAAAGTACATGGTATTTTACAAGGATATTGAGACATACATAATTGTGCTTGTTTGGTAATGTAGTAAAGAACTGATGTTCGTTTTTTTTCTGTTGTTCTAAAACTCAAGAGAGTTTTTAATGAATAGTTCTGAATCAGAATTGAATTAAACAGTTGTTGTGGGCTTAATTTTTAATTAATTGAATACTGCTGTATATATTACTTGGCGCTATGACAGAATTATGAAGATGTGATTAAGGGCGTCATCGACTTTGAGTTCGTTTTAGAGATTCTTCATATACGCCTATTTCTTAGCGATTTTCTGTAAAAACCACCACCATATTACTGGTGGTAGCGCATCTTGGGAGTCCGCACGGGTAGGTACCACCACCTCGCCTATTTCCGTCGTGAAGCAGCAATGCGTTTCGGTTCGAAGGGTGGGGTAGCCGTTGTAACTATACTTGAGACCTTAGAACTTGTATCTCGAGATGGGTGGCGCATTTAGCTTGTAGATGTCTATGGGCTCCAGTAACCACTTGACACCAGGTGGGCTGTGAGCTCGTCCATCCATCTAAGCAATAAAAAAAAAATCGTGGTCCCTAGTGATGGGTCAGCACATAACGCAGATGGGTGATCTCGATCGAATGAGATTTAAGTAGTTGATATATGTAATTAAACAAAGAGTAGTAAGTCACGGTCTAATTATAATGAAACAATTTATGAGACTGCACAGAACGTTATCTTGCAACTGAACTTACGTAATCCGATCATTTCAACTAATTTAGATTCGCTTAATGAGAGACGCCTTTTGCTGCAAACATTCTCGACAATATAAGTCTACTTTAATAAATAAATAAAAACTACTCTTACGAATTAATAGCGCGATAGTTAATTAAATTTTGTATAATAATTACCGACGGCTCGTATACAGTTACAGTTACAGTTTTCGTGGTCACGGATGACCAGTCGTAAACGCGAGATTAAACCGTAAAAGTAGTTTTTAGTTGTGTCAGCGAATGCCTAAAGCCGTAGAAAAGTAAAAGCTCTCTACCTTTACAAAGCACGACCATTGTAGACTATTTTCTTATTTCATATATTTAGTTTGTTTTTTCTTTTTTTTTATTGCTTAAATGGGTGGACGAGCTCACAGCCCACCTGGTGTTAAGTGGTTAGATAGCCCATAGACATCTAAAACGTAAATGCGTCACCCACCTTGAGATATAAGTTCTAAGATCTCAAGTATAGTTACGACGGCTGTCCCACCCTTCAAACCGAAACGCATTACTACAGTTCATTTGTTTGTTCTATCGTCAGCATACTATTGCAGACTATTTTCTTATTCCATATATTTAGCGTTATTCCATACTTGTATTCGTTGGGGAGCTTTCGAGTTTATAAAAAATAAATAACTGGGAACAAATGACGCACGGTCATCCGGCTCCAAATTAGGATTCCCTGTGTTATGGGTACCAAACCCTGACATACTTATATACGTTTAAATATATACATATATAGATAATAAACATCCAGATAAAGAACAAACAAGCCTGTTCATCGCACAATGTTAGCCCGATATGGGAATCGTACCCACGATCCTCGGCGCAAAAGTCAGAGGCGCTATCTACTGCACCATCGAATCAGTCAACTTATGATGTGAGACTGATATGTCTGTTGATATATTGAGTCGTCCCTCCCTACAAAATGGAACGCAAGCTGCTTCTCAGACCGGAAAGAGCTGCGTCTGTTTGAGCCGCTTTCTCGTGAAGTTGTGTTTTTGCTGATGCATTACTACACGTTTTTTTTTATTGCTTAGATGGATGGACGAAATTACAGCCCACCTGCGATTAAGTGGTTACTGGAGCCCATAAACATCTACAACGTAAATGTACCACCCACCTTGAGGTATAAGTTCTAAGGTCTCCAGTATAGTTACAACGGCTGCCCCAACCTCCAAACCGAAACGCATTACTGCTTCACGGCAGAAACAGGCAGGGTGGTGGGGTGGTAACTACCCGCGCGGACTCACAAGAAGTCCTACCACCAGTAATTACGCAAATTATAATTTTGCAGGTTTGATTTTTATTACACGATGTTATTCCTTCGCCGTGGAAGTCAATCGTGAACATTTGTTGAGTACGTATTTCATTGGAAAAATTGGTACCTGCCTGAAATACGAACACCAGTGCATCGCTCAACACGAATGCACCGGACGTCTTATCCTTTAGGCCACGACGACACATACATTAAGTAACATTCAAACTTCTTAAAGGCTTCGCTATATATAAAATCTAAGTACATAATATCATTTATTTTATTATACGGTATGCAGCGGCTTGACTCTGCTCTTGGCATTACAAAGGTCTATGAACGACGGTAACCATTCACCATCAGGTGGGCCGTATGTTCGTCTTTCTACAAGAGTAACTTTGAAGAACCGATAAAAATATTTAATATTATTTCTAGTTCCGCAGTAAGTAACGTATGAAATACTAGCGACCCGCCCTCGCTTCGCTTCGGAAACATTAAAACACACATGAAACCAAAAAAATAAAAAAAAATAAAAAAATTAAAAAAAAAGTAGCCTATGTTCATCAGGGCCAATGTCGGCTTCTGATGGAAAAAGAATTTTTCAAATCGGTCCAGTAGTTTCGGAGCCTATTCGAAACAAACAAACAAACAAACAAATCTTTCCTCTTTATAATATTAAGTATAGATACAAACATTTCGCACCACTCCTAGAATTCCTATAGAAGCGAACGTTTGCGCAAATCATTAGGATATGCGCACCGTTGAGCAGTACCGTCGACGCGATAATTTTTATTTATTAAAAAAAAATTTTTTTAAACAATTTTTTATTTGAGTTTTGTGCATGCCGCGTAATGCCACCGCCCACCTTGAAACTTGAGGTCGAAATTTTAATTGCGCTATATAATTACTCTCCCATGTTCCGAATCTTATTTACTGGTGATAAGACTTTTTGTAAGTCCGCACGAGTAGGTACCAGCGCCCTGCCTATTTCTGCCTTGAAGCAGTAATGCGTTTCGGTTTGAAGGGTAGGGCAGCCGTTGTAACTGAGACCTTAGAACTCATATATCAAGGTGAGTGGCGGCATTTACGTTGTATATGTCTATGGGCTCCAGTAACCACTTAACACCAAATGGACCTTGAGATCGTCCACCCATAAAAGCATTAAAATAATAATAATATCGGAATGCATGAATGGTTCGCGGCAGAGATAGACACTCACTCATACAAACCCATAATACCGCCCGTAAATTCTCATCTTGCTTATTGCTTAATCGTATTGCATACATGGAAGGTAGATAAAAAACTTCCAACTTAATAACCATTTGAATAGTCGTGGTCTTGTAGATAAATAATTTAATGGGTGTAGCGTGCTCATGTTGACTGATGCGAAGGTGCCACTCTTGACGCAGACACCAATTTTTATAATACATATTATTATGATTAATGCATAACGATAGCAGTTAGAAAGTATTTGATGCGCTTTTTTTAAAATCAGTTTTTTTTTATTGATTAGATGGGTGGACGAACCCACCTGGTGTTAAGTGGTTACTGGAGCCCATAGACATCTACAACGTAAATGCGCCACCCACCTTGAGATATGTTCTAAGATCTCAGTATAGTCACAACGGCTGCCCCGCCCTTCAAACCGAAACGCATTACTGTTTCACGGCAGAAACAGGCAGGGTGGTGGTACCTACCCGCGCGGACTCACAAGAGGTCCTACCACCAGTAAAGTCAGTTTAAGCTATGATAAAATTAATTTGCGTTTTTTCTGCAACCAGTACAACCGCCTCGTGCAGGTCGCACGGCTTCACATTTCGTCATACGTGCCGCTAAACGTGTCCTTTCCCCGGCATTACTAATGAATACTGTTTTTTTTTTTTTAACTATTTAGGACTTATTGCACTATACCGGATTTCGGAATTCCGGGCAGCGCAGAATTACATGTAGGAGCACTGATGTTTTTGAGAGCACGTTTTTATTAAATTGATTTCTAGTCTGTCTGTTTGTTCGGTATGAAGGCAATCGGCTTTTCACTTATTACCCGGTACAGACTTGAAAGTTTAAAGCTCCGAACTTGACGGTGTTTTTAAAGCTCGGAACTTGACAGTGCTACGGTGATTAAACTTTTTTTATTTTTATTGGCTAGATGGGTGGACAAGCTCACAGCGCACCTGGTGTTAAGTGGTTACTGGAGCCCATAGACATCTACGACGTAAATGCCGCCATCCACCTTGATATATGAGTTCTAAGGTCTCAGTTACAACGGCTGCCCCACCCTTCAAACCGAAACGCATTACTGCTTCACGGCAGAAATAGGCAGGGTGGTAGTACCTACCCGCGCGGACTCACAAGAGGTTCTGCCACCATTAATAACTGTCGATGAAGTTGTAATTAATTTCTATGTTAATTGTATTTCGGATTTACAATATACAGAGTACATTGTGATTGTATGGCCGTGGTAGAAGACATGGTGATTTCTAACACGATAACAATAAAAACACTATGTCTTAAAATTTAGGAAGCTATTTAGGACCTAAATAGTTTTTTTTGGCAATCTTCTAATATGCTTCAACGGTCTAGCAGGTACCTTTTCTGAGTAAATCCGCATCTATCGCCACATTGGTCTATGGTGGTTGGTGACAATGACGTGTTTCCGACATACATACTACAGGCGAAACTCTTGGAAGGGGTCACTTAAAATGATTTAGACAAATTTATTTTTTTCATTTAAGATTGATTCTTCATAATATTATCATATTAATTTATAAGTTGCGATTATTCAAAAAATCTCCCAATATTAAAATCTAAGATTACCATCAAATATGATACGAGACCTTCAACCTTCGATTAAGACCATTGCGCGTGAGCAAAATTTAAAAGACAAACGGACAAGTACTAGAAATGTGCTGACGTCATCTATTGGGACACACTAATACGAGATTCCAAAAATTTTTTATGAAAAAAAGTGGCAATCGATAATGTGTACCTATCTTGTACTGAGTTTCTCGCCGCATCTTCTCTCTGGGTCGCGATTCCGATCCGATGGTAGGTTTTGCAAAGCACTCCTTTTGCTCGGGCTAGTGTTAGCAAATTCTCTCAGGTTGAGTCCGTGAGCTCACCTACCCGTCAGGACGTAGCTGAGATAGCCTCTTAGGCTACCAGGGAATAGGTTGGGAAAAAGTACTTATCTAGTGATGTGACTGTGTGCTCATAATACCAATTCATCTAAGGAAGTACGTACCTAACACGTCTTCGTGGATGCTTCCAAAAATAAAAACTTTTTAATCATCACGACTATCGAGGCCCCAAACCAAGCATCAGACAATCTAGAGTCAGTTAATTCATATATTGCGATATAAAAACTTATACTCTTACCATTAATTATTTTTTGTAGGTACTTATAAATCACTTAATAATCAATAACGCTAATTGCATCCGCGCCCTGAAATATTCATACATACGACTACGTGTGATAAATTGAGTGAAAGCAAACGTCATTTTTTAGGCTTGTTTATTTATAATCATTAAATACTTTCACTCGTATACAAAAGGATTGTGGGTGCAGACACCTTTTAAAGCTATATACTGCGATAAGCTGCGTTTACATTGGTTTTTCTAGGAACCGTACAAAAAAAAAACGGTGCACGTGCAACTTGGTGCACGTGAATGAAGTGAAACTTCTTTTTCGATGTGTAGTATTGTGATCCTCAAATCAGATTGTAATAGGGAATGCTATGTATAAGAGATGCGACATCTTCAACATTTATATTATATACTAGCGACCCGCCCTCGCTTCGCTTCGGAAACATTAAAACACAAATGAAACCAAAAAAAAAAAAAAAGTAGCCTATGTTCATCAGGGACAATGTCGGCTTCTAATGGAAAAAGAATTTTTCAAATCGGTCCAGTAGTTTCGCAGCCTATTCGAAACAAACAAACAAACAAATCTTTCCTCTTTATAATATTATTATAGTATAGATTTAAATTATATATAGAAAAATAAATAGATACTTTTTTTAAATATGTACTTCATTCGAATATTGGACGCTACTCGTTGCTAACGCTCGCGCTGGCCTGTGACAGGTATACTACGCGCATGCGTTCGAGTGCCACGCATTCACTCTCGCTCTGTCTCTTTCTAATATGGTAGCGTTAAACGTTTAACGCAACCTTATCGGAAGTTGCATTAGAAGTTTCACTTCAATTACCTTTTTCCTAAATTGAAACATTTGAGACTACAGCTTCGCGCTTATAAAGTCTTCGGCAACCACTTGTCTTCTTCTCCACTTCTAATAGTGGAAAAGCTGTTTTAGGCTAATCATAACTCGTTGTATCAACTCTGACTCGACTCTAGCCCGACTCGGTGGTACAATAGTTAGCGCCCCTGACTGTTGCGCTAAGGGTCGTGGGTTCGATTCCCACATCGGACAAACATTGTGTGATGAACAGGTTTATTTGTTCTTTGTTTGGCTGTGTATTATCAAAATATGTATATATTTAAACGTATATAATTATTTATGAGAATCTCTGGTACCCATACCACAGGAAAATCTAATTTGGGGCCGGATGACCGTGCGTCGTTTGTTCCTAGTTATTATTTTAATAATTTTTTATTTATCGCAACGCTATTTCGACTTTAATCTTATGCGTCGGACAACACGTTCTGGTCTCTATCGCCTCCCATACTATTTCTATAGACAACGTTTATTTCGGTCATTTGGATATCAATCCTTGACTGGCCGTTATATGATAGTCATGTCTGCTCTAATTAATGGAACACCCATACTCCGACAAATCCCATACCTGAACCGCGCATATTTCAAACCTGTCTGTCTTCGAATGCATACAAAGACAGTGAATCCAGTTTTAATAACACTGCAGCCAAATTCTTAAATATACTTAGTCCGACAAAAAACGTTTGATGATGCATGAAATCAACAACAATAGAGATGATATCAGATTTCTTATAATAGCTTTCTTTAAATTCATAATGCAACGTACAAGAGAGAACGATGTGATTATTAATTTAAAATAAATTGGACGATCGTAAATGGCAGTAAAAAATTTGCACATCCGTGTTATTGTAATTATTTCTAAGGATAGAACCGATATCATTAAAATCGTCTAATCAGAATGTAATTTTGTTTGTGACTCGCAAAGTCTTACGTTCAATAAAAATACTCCATAGTTTGGTGGTAGGACCTCTTGTAAGTCCGCGCGGGTGGGTACCACTACCCTGCCTATTTCTGCCGTGAAGCAGCAATGCGTTTCGGTTTGAAAGGTGAGGCAGCCGTTGTAACTATACTTGAGACCTTAGAACTTATATCTCAAGGTGGGTGGCACATTTACGTTGTGGATGTCTATGGGCTCCAGTAACCACAACACCAGGTGGGCCGTGAGCTCGTCCACCCATCTAAGCAATAAAAAAATAATAAAAAAATACTACTGATATAGAAGAAGTCGACAGTGTCAAAGGGAAATTCTACTGTCTGCCGTCATATCAAATTTGAATATCAAAACCAATGCAAAGCTTATTTTTATTTTTTATCATTAAATTTTATGAAAGACATTACAAAATGATAATATATGAATATAAAATGCATCATTGCATTAAAAATAATGTAATCTACACGTTTACCGTGCTTCTTATTTACCTTCATTCCTTCTTTACATTACATTTTACTTTAATTATATTTAGTGATACTTATACCTTACGTTCGCTTTTCTCAGATCCAGTTCTTCATGGTGTTGTTCCATTCGATCAGCGCTTTAGTCTGCGACTGCGGGTATCCGAAGTGAGTATTGGTTATCACTACATAGTACAAAACAAAGTCGCTTTCTCTGTCCCTATATCCCTATGTATGCTTAAATCTTTAAAACTACGCAACGGATTTTGATGCGTTTTTTTTAAATAGATAGAGTGATTGAAGAGGAAGGTTTATATGTATAATAACATCCATCAAATTACTGTTATTTTTTAGGTTTCTAATGTGATGTCGTAAATAATCAATAATAAAAGTTCATGTTTCCGAAGCGAAGCTAGGGCGGGTCGCTAGTTAATTAATAAAAATCATATGATGTATTCCTATATGATCTTGCCTATTTAATTATGATTTGAAGTTACAGGACTGAAAAGTAAAACACAGATAATTCAGAAATTTAGTACTCACTATATTAATATTGATAAAAAACAGTTGGTCTTTTGATAAATTAATTTAGAAAACAGACAGATGATTAAAGGTGAATAATATCATGTCATTTTCGTTCATAAATAGTTAAGAACATGGCCTAACAATAATTTCACTTAAGCCACATTACAGACACGCCTGTTCTAACTAATAACGTATAAAATCTACAGAGGAAGACTATGATTAGCAGGGCACTTCTTGAGATTAATTCAATAATGAAAAAAAGGTGGAATCAAATTAAGAACCGGAATTAGTTTAATATTGAAATTCAGATTGATTTCAATTTAATGAAACAATTCAAACACTGTCGCGACCTTAACAAATATCTAATCAACTGGTTCGCAAGTCTGTTTATCGTAAAAATCACATGGTTATTAGTAAGTATAATACTTCTGCATGCGTTTTGATACTACAATGTTTTTCCTACCTATTCGCCGGTAACCTAAGACTATTCCAGTTACGCCCGGACGCGTAGATGAGCTCATGGGCTCAACTTGCTAACTAACAGTAGCCCTAGCAAGAGCAGTGCTTAACAGAATCTACCACCGGATCAGAATCGCGATCCACTAAGAAACGTTTTTTTTTTTTCTAAGTAAAAACCTATTGCTCTTTTTATAACGTTTGGTGACTTGTTACATGAACTGTTTAGTACATATAAATGACCTATACTCCATTTAGATTACTGATAGTAGATATAGAAGTACGATAAACTATTCGGAATGTCAGATAGGGTCTGCAATGACAATGCTCTGTTATGATTGTGTACATCGCTGCGCCTCAATAAAATTCACCGTTGTCTTCCAATCACTTGAACTAACAAGTCGTACTATCTTGATCGTGCGGTCACTTGTCAGCATGTAGAAACTTAACTCTTGACAAAGATACTTTCAATTTTGTCCATACGAAATAGAAAGCCACACCATGCTTACGAGTCGACAATGGAGTCATTATGATTCGATACTTGCTTTATAATATTCAATTTAATTTGATTAGGCTACAAATCGTTCGATAGAAACAATTTAACATCTTAACCGTCGCGAATCTTAGGTTCATCTAACACAATATCCCTGAAATAGCAAAAATAAAACTGCTCCAAGCAAAATAAGTTTAAAGTTATGTAAGTTACATGAAATCCAAAACCAAAAAAATTAAGAGCGTGTCCAAACTTTCGCAAACCAAACTCTTTAAATATACATCTATACGTCTATCTCTTTTTAGTGTCGATTTTTCTTTTCATCTAGTTTCAAATTACAACGACTTTAACTTCAACACGTGTATAGTATAGACGCGGTAAGAGCAAAACCCTTAAAAACTATTCTATCTCTTTCTCTCACCTCATAAATCCCAACAGCATCAGCTAAGAACTGAATCCTCTATGAATAAGCAACGTCATTTGCATCCTAATCAAAATATTTACGTTTATCTTATTAATTTCCAGGATCATCGCCTCCGGACTGATTCTTCACTCCACAATCTTCATAGTCCTATTTACCAACTTCTACCTCCAAGCCTACAAAAAGAAACCCAGAAGCAAAGTTGAAACGAACAACAATAATAATGACAGCAAACTCACTGATGAGAACACGAAGCTAAAGAACGGACGCGTTAATGGCGCAACGAACAATGGTCACCTTCAAAACGGGTTCGCTAATGGCGAAGTAGCAAACGGTAAGATCAGAAACGGCGAAGTTGGTAACGGCAGGATCGAAAACGGCGAAGTCAATGGGCACGTTAAGAACGGATACGTCAACGGTAGGTTACCGAACGGCTCAACTGATAAAGACAAAGTGCAATAGTCTGTACTAACATAATTTAGTTTTTTAATTTGTAAATAGAGAAATATATAAGTGCACTAGGCAATTTTTGTATTGTTCAATTATAATTAGGAAACGTAAATTGAAAGTTACCAATTTAGAATCTAACGAGAGATTAAAAGTAAATAATAATAAATTAATTAATACAATTATTGTCTACTGCTTTTTGTACAGTTTGTGTGTAATTTAGTTAAAAGTTCCACTGCGAGCTTCCGTGTAGCTTAAGTTGTGATATAGTACTTGAACGTCTCAGGGTAAAATCTATTAGTTTCGAAGTTTTAAGCCTTCGTCAAACCGACGCATACTTACACCGCGTACTTAACGTCGCGCTCTTTTCATGTCACACAAATTGACTAGATGAGTCCAACGCTCCTTGACGAAACGCATTCTCCAAATCATAGTGCCTTTCGATAGCAGTGTGAAAATTTAAAAGTATTAAGATATCGAGTGATGCAGATGTGGCATTGTATAAGCATGGGTATTTTCTAACTATTTATATCATTTTTTCGGGCATTATCTAGTATTTTAAAACACATTCACGCGGACGCTAAAATAAAATTTGTAAAAAATTATAACGCCTGACGTCAAAGCGTCCTAACGCCGCGACAGAGCTCTGCGTAATTATAGCGCTGGGGCTCTGTTTGACGGCATGTTACCATAGTAGTACAACACATCGCGGCGTCATAGCGCGGCGTCAGTTTAGCGCTCTGACGCGCGCTAATTACGCGTTCTGTTTGACGAAGGCTTCAATATCAATCAAAAACCCGCACGCGTTGCAACAAGAGAACCGTTTTGATCATCAAGGACACACACATGGTCTGTAAATGAAAAATTGCAACTCCCAGCTTAATTCATTTTGTCCACCAATACTCTTTCATGCCGATTTGCTTTCTCTGAAAGTAAAAGTGATCCGTCATCTCCTTAGGGATCTAATACCGTAAGCTGGTCATTCACGAAACAGCTGCTCTTGAGTTGTTAGGTCTCCTTCAGAGGCGCTCGGGCAGCTGTTAGCAAACCCCACCCCTCCTGTCTGAGCCATTGCTCGCCCACCTGTCCTGGTGAAACTGGAAAGGCCTTCGGGCCACCAGTAATCCTTCAAACCAAAAAACCGTTTGTTGGGTTATAAGTTTGAATTCTCGTCCAACCACCAAAACTGTTTTCCCAAACATTTCGATAAATGACAAGTCTTTGAAAGATCAACTCAGCGGTCCAAAGATACAGAAACTGAACAGATAACAGATTACCCTTTAGTCTCTTCGTTACAACTACCTCGTACAGTTTACTTTTTTTTAATCCCTTCTTTTTAATCTGTAATTACGGTGACGAATAAGGTAGCCATAAATACTGCACAGATAAATATTGAAGTTTATTGTAAATTATAGTTTCTGAAATTCGTTTAAGTCGCGTGGCCTAAAGGATAAGACGGCGTATTCGCATCGAGCGATGCGCATGTGCCAGTGTTCAAATCCCGCGGGCAGGTACCAAATTTTCTTTTGCAATACGTACAGAGCTCATATTCACGAATGTCTTCCACAATTAAAGAGTAGCATCGTGCGACAAAAATCAAACCCGCTAAAATTTTAATTTACCTAATCAGTTTTGGAAGGTCGTTTAACCGTCGCTACAAAAAATATACAAATTTAAATTACTAATGTTCCGGACATTGTCATAATATCTTCAATATTATTTATTATTAATTCAGCATTGATATATTTCTGAGGTATTCAATTATTGAAGTATTCTGGGATTTTTTAAAGACATCTGTATTTTTTTAAAGAGTTTCCAATGTAAATGAATCGTGGCAATATTTCTAATAATTTACACTTTTTATTCATTTATCGTATATACATTTTAAAAGCTCATAAATATCGGCTGCCTTAAAGTTAGCGCAACTCTAGTTTTTAATATACTGTGAGATTTTCGTTTAGAATTTTATCACAATCTCCGTCCGTGCTAAGCTTTACTTAGATTTAAGTCGTATTAATGTTTTTAAATTATTATTTTTCTTTTAAATAAGTTGTATGTTTACACCGTCATTCTATTTCTAGTGACAGTATGACAACGGATTTTGATTTAAATTTATCATTTGCAACGACCAAAACTGAGATTAGTGTTTTCAAAGTGAACACTGAAATTTTCCAATAAAACTTCATGTATATAGGTATATACAACATATTGTATTTACTAATGCATCTATGTGTTTTTAAAGCACTAATGTGTGTATAAATCGACGGCCCCTATGTACAAAGCGTCATGTCAAAAATTATGGTTTACAGCGAGCGTTTTTAAATTTCAATCTCATGTGTAATTAAATCATAAAAGTAACTCTTCTATCTTCTAGTATTGACTTCAAGTATTCAATTTAGGCCGGTTCTAATGGTATAATAATTATTTATAATATCCTCGATTTTCCCGGAAAAGTAGTTAGATGACTGTGTCTACCACAACTATGAAATAATAATAATAATAATAATATAATAATTATTTTTGAGACCGTATAAAGATGACTGTATCTACATCAACAAAGACTTTTTATAAGTTGACGTCTTATAAGTTTATTTATCTTTTGAAATATTACTTATAAAATAAAAAAATATATAGGTATATGGTAATATGCGTATTGACAAATAGAAAATGACTGTGTATGTAATAAAAAAACGTTTTGGACATGACTCTTTATATGTAGGGACCGTCGAAATATATTTCCTAGCTCCCAGTGGAACCAGGGTTTTGTACGCCTTCTTAAATTAGTATTAATGTAATTAACATAAATGCAATTGTATGCATTCCAGTCACTTCTAAAGGTATATTTTGTATAAATAGGTGTTGTATACAATAGACTTACGTTTTAATAGAGTTTAAGTAATGTGCTACTCTGATTAATTTAGATGTATCTTTTTATAAAGTAATTTTATATATTGATTATTCAATTTTCTATTGGAATTATATTTTATGAAATTAATAAAAGGGATACCTAGATTTGGTTTATTTTATTTTAACGCCATCTATCGGATATTATAGTAACTATTACCGCATTCATCATACTGCTTTTGTACGAGCAGTGAAAGTATAAGCTAAGTAGTATATTAGTCCAAAGAATTTTAATAGTAGATGGCCTCGGCATACAGTTTTGATGTTTTAACTAGTTTTGAACAGTTCAGTCGCCCCTTTTTTTTAAATCGGTTGTTATGTTCAATAGCTTTAGATATTACCACGTTTCTAATTCAAGGCACATAATGACCTCAGAACTTCAATAAAGCCAATAGAAACTGCATAGGAAACGGTACCGCAAACTTTAGGGTATAAGGTCGAATTTTATTTAGACGAATAAGGCTGTTGCACCTTAACGGAGCCTCGTCAGTTTTGCGGCAGAAATAAACCCGCCCCAGTATCACGGCATCATTACATGATTGAACCCGGCGTCTTCCTTATTGCGATCCAATTTTATCTACACCTAAATACAATCGAAAATAAATCTTATCTCGTACGTAACGTTCTGATAGGTAACCTTTGAATGTATATTGTAATGTACAACTAGAACACATATCAACATTGAACCCCTACTATTTATAGACCAGTCTGAATTGTGCAGAAATAGTCCTTGTATGGTTGAAATTTGTCTTTTTTTAGGGGCTATTCCAGCTACGCGCGGACAGGTAGATACGCTCACGGGCTCAACCTGAAAGAATTTACTAACACTAGCCTTAGCAGGAGCAGTGCTTCGGATAATCTATCACCAGATCGTCACGTCATTTCGGATCCTCCCGATCCACTAACGGTGCTTTTAGGTACCTCAAGCACCGGTCATCGATCTCGTCGAACCCGTCGCTTGCGACGAAGGGCTCGGCGAGTAAATTAACCCACAGACACAGCCCACTGAGTTTCTCGCCGGATCTTCTCAGTGGGTCGCGTTTCCGATCCGGTGGTAGATTCTGCAAAGCACGGGTATTGCTAGGGTTCGTCAATCATGATCTTCGTTCGTGTTAGCAACAATGTCAGGTTTGAGCCCCGTGAGCTCACCTACTCGCCCGGTTACGCTGAAATGATCTCTCAAGAGCACCAGCATAGGTAGGAACAAAAAACCGGATCGGAATCGTGACCCGCTGAGAAGATCCGGCGAGACACTCAGTGGGCTGTGTCTATGAGCTAGTTCGCTCGTCGATTACGACGAAGAACTCGACGAGGACGGTGACCGGTGCTTGAGGGTCCTAAAAGCACCGAGGGTGAATCCGGGGGTTCCGGCAAGACATGATTCGGGAGACGGCGGCTTTGCAATGCCCCGACGCGCGCATCGCCTGAAGCGGATATTTATTGTGTGACTCACTTTTATAACATGAATCACTTTTAAATATTCTACTAATAATCATATAAGGGGATCTACTGTAAAATATATATAAAAAAATATATTTATACAGCGACTTTGTATTCAATTCTTAATACGCTTTTATTAGGTCGGTACGTTTGTTTAATTAACAGAATCTTTGAACGTTATTTTCGGCGGGCTCTTGTTTGTTCCTATCTAAGCTGAGAGCCTTAAGAGGCTATTTCAGCGTAACCTTAACTAGTAGGTGAGCTCACGGGGCTCAAACCTGACGACGTTGCTAACACGAGCAAGAGCCGTGCTTCGCAAAATCTACCAGTTGATCGGAAACGCGACCCACTGAGAAGATCCGGCGAGAAACTCAGTGAGCTGTGTCTGAGGGTAGCGGGCTCAAGGCGTCCTATTAACTTCAAAATATGAACACGCATTAAGATCCGATGACGATACAATAATTTTTGAAAGGACAAAACAAAAGGAAATTAAAATTTTTGGTCTGGTTTGCTATATTTAAAGTAGTTTTTTGGTAGCTTCTGATTTGTGTATACACAAATAGACAAAATAAGAATGTTTTTGAAAGTGATATTGTTTTTATTCGTTTCGTTTAGATTAAATCGATTATCATTTGTCGAAACAAGTCTATGATCTTATTCCTTAAGGACTAAAGCTCATACAATATTCAGAAACGGTGATTCCCCTAAATCTATTTTCAAAAGAGCCCTAAAAATATCTACTTTTTTTCTTAGAAAAATTAAAATAAATCATAAAAACCGAGCGTCTTAACAGATCATTAAAGCCATTATACGAAATCAAGACTCCGGAGTTCAATAAAAATTACAGGCCCGTTCCCAGATCATTTGATGGCCAATAGTACGCACTAATTGAAACGAAAATCGAACCTTTAAAATTTAACGGTGCGCCGATAACTTCCCGGACCCGGCGGCGTAATCCTTAATTATAGCCCTGCAAAATGTCAATAAAGCCGAACGCTATTTTTTTTTCCTCCCCTTTCCTAATTTGTAGACCCTAAAATCGCGAACGTAAATCACCAGTTCAGACGGACCGCTCGTTTTGTAGGAGCCGTCAAGTGGATCCGAAATTATAAAGGATCATAGTAAAATGGTTGACGTAACGCGGCAATGCGAAGGGTAGACGCGGGACGAGCACACACCGCTCTGCAGTCTGTTGCCCGCCTTTTGAATACGACGGGGTGGCAAAGATGGCGCTACCATCGCACTTGTTTTTGTCGATCGTTTCACGCAGATGTTCCCAAGAATCAACAACTCAAAATACACTTAATTAAAAATATTCTCATAACTTATTTACAATAATACAAAATACTCATGAACCATTACAAATAATATGTTGCTGTTCCTTCAAACAGTATTAGAACATTCTTTTTTTATAGAAATATCGTAGAAGCTAATACGTTTAACCACATCTGATTTAGAATTACAATACTAAGGCCTGTTAACAATCTAGAAACACGTTCTCGTAAAAACACAACATCAAACAAAAACGTATTTACCGTGAAACGGAACGTGGCTTCGCCGGCCGGGGTGTCCATCCCGGGTTTAGGCACATCAGTTTAGTTAAGTACGCGCTTTGAACGCAGCGACATCGTCCGGCGCGCGTTCCCACACAACATAAAACAAAATAAAACACAAAACCCCACAATAACTCCTAGGACATAACCTTTTACTGTGCAAAAGTGTACGCGACCCGTGCCCCATGTTACGAATATGTGATTTAACAACGCAGTGTAGTAATGAGAATGGTGCTTTGCGTTCAATGTTCTGACGTGAATAATGATATGAAACAACATTTTGTAGCCTGATAAATTGGTTGTAACCGTGCTTTTTATCTCGGTAATGTGTTGTCAACATTAGGTTTGTGTCGTTCAGTGTTCTATTATTTTCTTCGTCTTTTTTTTTCTTTCATTCGTAGCTCTGTTTTCTGAACGGCGAAAAGGGGTGAGAAAGCTACGGAATATGCTAATAAGCTGGTTTCTTTTAACACGGCACACAAAAAGCTCGGCACGGAGACTGCAGTGCGATTTGTATTGCAAATTTCGCACGAACTGTCTCTGTTTCGTTTTTATTTAATTTAGAGGCTGCAATCATTAAAAAAACCGCACTAACCGAAATTTTAGAATTTATGTTTATTGAAACAATTAAATCGATATTATTATTGTATCCAATGTCTATAAAGGCGATACAAATTTCATAGTTTCATAGTACAATCGCAATTATTTCAAGTCCATCACGATATGCCGTTTTCGATAAACCCGTCTTTTGCACTTCAGAATTGAGCGAGCCCTCGTTCCTTTGTGCGAAGTCTGTTTGCTCTAATTTCCTGCTTTCCCAGTTATTAATCTGTCTGGCTCAGACCTAGACTTAAATCGAATTGACGCCTAGACTGCTTTGTTGCCTATTGGCTAATTCGCGATCTCATTATTTCGAAAGCATTAACCAATAGCTATTCGAATTTATTTTCTGTTATTCTTAATATAATTTGTTCTCAATCATTCTGATTGTCTTTCAAGAATTCGAGACCAGTAAGGATGCTCTTTGAATGATTATTTTTAAAATACACGCCGATGCGTATCGTTAGCAGTACAATGAAATATGTAATTACTAAAAGACATTTGAGTCGACTATTATCAAAGCCGGCAATGTGACTTTTGGACAATTATTGGTAAATCAGAAAAACGAATTATTGACTTTGTATTCCATTGGCAGTCACAAAACTCTTCTGAACGACATCTTAGATAAATAACAGGTTAAGTATTAACCTTTATTTAATGCAGGTTTTGAACCGTATTCTTTGAAGGAGACGATTATATTCANTATTCCATTGGCAGTCACAAAACTCTTCTGAACGACATCTTAGATAAATAACAGGTTAAGTATTAACCTTTATTTAATGCAGGTTTTGAACCGTATTCTTTGAAGGAGACGATTATATTCAAATCAATCTGTATTGACATATCAATAACATTTTTTTGTCCAAATGCACAGATTGCCACCTTTGATAATAGACGACTCATTTTTCATCAAAGGCCAATACAAAAAAAAAAAAAAAACAATTTTATGAACCTCGTTTAAATTTACGAATAAGAACGTCGGACTCCTAATTTCGATTTCGTCATTTTCATTACACGTCTCAAACAGCTCGACAATGAACATGTACTAATAAAAAGAATCTATTAAAAGAAAAAGGCAATACGTCTGCCGGTTCAGACGCCAAAGAGAACAAAAACCATTCCATGTGAACCAAACAAAAATAAGAACAAGAAAACTTTACAGTCTTATTCCTTGGCTCCGGAAATTATCAGCGTTTGGACCGGTTCAACATTACGTAGGTACAAGCGATAAATCCAGTTCCATTGGTACATTTCATTTGGCTCTTGTGAAATGTAGATTATCTTTTATCGAGATGAGTTATCGACGGGGCCGGAGAAAGCCGAATTTTATTGCTGCATCGAAAGATATCATCAGATGTATTAATTACAACTTATTTTACTGGTGGTTTGAGGTATTGTGAGGCCGGCGTATTAGAAAAATCTAGCCTATTTCTACCGCGAAGGACGGTCGCGATGTAATTACCACTCTTCTAGGAGCTCACGGTCCACCCGATATTAAGTGTTTATTAGAACTCTTAGATATTATACAGCATTATTCTCACAACGTTAATGCCAACACCAACCTTGGGAAATGAGGTATAAATCTCAAATATATAGTATAATTTCTATCCCACTCTTCAAACCGGAATGCATTACTGCTTCACAGCAGACGACGGGAGCGTGATATGTGATAGATATCAGAGACGTTACATTCAATATAGAAGGTATTTCTGGCATTAAGAAAATTTATTAAAACATTAGCTTAGTTCTTACTGTAAATTTTATTTAATTTTGAACTTTGATAACAGGATGATGTCCGATTAGTTGATTCATTGTAAATTTTCAATATTAATGGCCCCAGAATAAAACAAGCCACCAAAGTTATCCGATCATTCAATCAGTCTCGCGAGACAAAAAAGGATTGACATCTCGAAAATAACAAAGTTACATAATAGAATCCTGAACCGCACACATCCACGCAACCCCGGCCAGCTTCCAGTGTAATTCAATTTTCTGACTAACAAACCCTATTTAGCCCTAACAGGTATTCGCTCATGCGAAAAAGTGGGTCCACGGCTGGTTGACACTTCGTTCGTGATTGACAAGTCGACTGGGACTGTTTATAGTTAACATGCCTTAGCTCTTACCCGCTGGTAATACAGGCTGTTATAGAAGAAATAGGGCACGTGGCATGTGCCCCGAGAAACAAGCCAGCAAAAAGCAAAATTGACGAACCATTGGCATTTGTAACACAAATGCTCGTAATGTTTGGCTTGCGGTTTCGATAATAAATCGACGAACGATGAAAAACTGACAACGTTTTGATCCAATCGAAACTTATGATTAACTTTATCATGAATTTATTTGAAAACAATAAATCAGTATGAAATATAAATCTATTGTTTTAGATAACTCGCTATTTCACGATAAAACAATAAATCAAAACGAAAATAGAAAAACTCGAATGTAAAAGCCGTAACCGTAAAGATTTATTGGGATATATCCATTTTATCGGCCAATCATCTCCGTTCGGGCCCCACGCCACGATCCCACGATAATTATAAAAATATATCGGTAACATGAAATTTATACTAACATTACCCCACGAGAAAAACATAAAAAAAGACCTAATAAATATCGGTTACTTACTAAGGGTAATAAAAGGGGACAGTGGCCATTTAGAAGAGATCCCAACTGAACAAATAGGTAAATACAAACAAACAAAACTAAATATATTGAAACGTATCGCGGTGATCCCAACAATAGATTTGACAATTGTAATAGAGTTTCTGTATTCTTATTATAGTGGAGAAATTGCTCTGTATATTCTGTTCAGAGAAATATCACTTTATGTTGAGCACGTATGTATGTATATCAAAAGTTTTCAAATACAAAAACTATAATGAGTAAATTATTAAAATGCTTTCAACCAAATCTTTTGTTACTTATAGGTACATGAACAGTTTGAAATAAATAAGTAATATCATCTTTATTATATATTTGTATTGTTTTGAACACACTCACTATTATTAACCAACATGGTTTTATTGGTAAATAACACACAATTTGTTTTCATTCGAATTTCGTTCAAGCTACTATATCTGGATGATAGCGTGATTTCATCAAACTGTCGCATTATGCCTTGCGTTTCTTTATCATGCTTCCACCCCACAAACTTTCGCTCCAATGCCTTGACTGACACCGACATTCGCTTCCACTAGCTATTAGCCTGACAGCTGTCATGTCACATGACCCCATGCATATACACAGCAACAAATGTGTCCGTGTAAATTCCACGGAAAAATATTGACTGTTTATTTCATAGAAGGTATTTTTCAATATTTCATTTTGTTGAACTTCGAAGTTATGCGACTTATACCGATCGTTTATAAAAGTGATAAAAAATACATCGATCTTGTCCGGAACTAAGATATAAAGAAAAACAAAATCAAAACCATTCAGTTGCTAGGCAAAGAGCATTTAATTTTCATCTGTTTAGATAATCTATCTATCACCATAAAAGTGATATAGCACTTAAAACATAAATAAAAGTATAAAAACTAACGTATATTATGGCATCAAACAGACATCACCTGCCTTTGAGCCCAATAAATTTTCCTAAAAACTAATATTATTACTTAAAAGCAAAGGTGCAACCAATGCGTTGAATTAATAATGACCAGTTCTATTTCTGTTCTACCATCACACCGTACAAGAATTTTAGTTCGAATTTGAATAACATTTATAAGTTTCGTTGTGAAATGTATACTTTTTACTTTGGAAAGTTATTAACGCGAATGGTTATTGAAGCTTCAATATATATGGTCCACTCATATTCAGCGATGTGACCAAATCCTTTAAGGAAGGTATCATTTTTTGTAGGGAAATACGTAATGTCGTGTAGAAAAATCAAATCCAAATTTACTTAAAAAAATTACACACAAGAAAAATCAAATCCTTATTTACTTAAAAAAATTACATACAATTATTAGACGCCCATAGTTTTAACGATAGGAAGAGACGTAGGGATCCTGGAAACTATACTCTTCGGATTCGTCAAAGATTCGACGTGAAACCTGACCCACATACATCACACTCTGAGTTTCTTTCCGGATCTTCTCAGAGGGTCGCGATTCCGATCTGCTAGTAGATGCATTCATGAAAAAGTTGCCCTTGAGCTGTTAGTTCTTCTTCGGAATAATAGCTCGGGCAGCTGTCAGCAAATTTCACATCTCCCAGCTGAGATAGTTTCACCAGGATCCTAATGAAACTGGAAATACCTACGCCGTGAATTCGTTCTACGCAGCTAGTTCCAAGAATAGTATGGTCGATGATTAATGAATCTACCAGCATCTGCTTATCCGAATGATACAGTAAGTTTAGTAACCAGTAGTTTTCTACTGGTGGTAGGACCTCTTGTAAGTCCGCACGGGTAGGTACCACCGCCCTGCCTATTTTTGCCGTGAAGCAGTAATGCGTTTCGGTTTGAAGGGTGGGGCAGCCGTTGTAACTATACTTGAGACCTTAGAATTTATATCTCAAGGTGGGTGGCGCATTTACGTCGTAGATGTCTGTGGGTTCCAGTAACCACTTAACACCAGGTGTCCGTGAGCTCGTCCGCCCATCTAGCAATAAAAAAAATGGAACTTTTTAAGGTTAAAAGGTATACGGGCTTTATTTCCAATGCAGTTTTGAAATCGGGTTTTAAGTGTTTTGTAATAGCCTGCTATTATCAAAATTGAAACTAAGCATAACTACCATTGAATTTAATATGGACGCGGGCGAAGCCGCGGGTAGAGCTATTAGAATATATATTTTTAAAATTAGAAGCGCACACGGTGTGACAGTCACCCGTCTGATGTTGTACACGTTTTACAGGTGTGGTTCCGTATAAAATGCATTTACATCACGTTTAGTGATTGTGTTTCAAATTAAATGGCATAAGAACAGTGCGAGATAGATCGTTTAGTTGAATTTATCGGTAAAATCGGTTTCGAATTTTTATAGTCCGTTTCTCACTTCAGTTCGTGACCTCTGTATATCTCTTGTACATTACTTCGGCTTACGTTAACAATATTGACGCAAAAACGATATAAAATTAACATTCTAATACTTGATTTTCGAAAAGCAACGTGATTTATATATATCTGATGATAAAAAACATTATTTCAGATTTACTTTGTTAGCATTAGAAATTATTATCACAGTCATAAGCATAATCTTATGATAACTTTTTGACATTGAAATTCGACAAGGAGTCAACTAACGAACAAATGAAAAACTGATTTCAAATTTGTGTTATTAAAATTAAAGTACCTATGATTTTTTCTTTGATGAACACTACCATCTTGACTTAAAACATGAGTACGTAGTCTCAACTATAGCGGGTGTTCCACGCCATCCAAACCAGAGTGTTTGAGTGGATCGCGGCAGAAATAGGGAAGAGTACCTCCCGTGCCGTGAACGAAGCGCTCTACTAGTAGATATTTTTTTTAAATACCGCGGTTATTAACACGAAAATTTTGAAAACAAACTTACTTTTCTTTAACATCAGTGCAGTCATTGCCTTATGTCGCTATCTAGGGTTTGCGGTAGGCAGCGGCTTGGCTCTGCTCCTGGCATTGCTGAAGTCCATGGGCGACGGTAACCGCTCACCATCAGGTGGGCGGTATGCTCGTCTGCTTATAAGTGCAATAAAAAAAAATGACTAGCCATTGATCATGTTCATCCGACGATTACAGCAAAAGATAATTTAAAAAAAATATACGGTAATCACCGTACAAAAAACTACATATCACAAACTCTTTGAACAATAGTGGTGAATGCATAAATAACTCTGAACTCTTACCCAGGAGCGGATCCTTGGGGAGTAAAAATGACATAGGGGAATCTTCTTAAAAGATACGTTCAAGGCAATCGTCTGATGGACAGCAAAAGTGCAGCGTGATAATAACTTAAAAACTATCAATGGTAAAGTGATATCGAGGGATAAAAGGCAATTTGGTTTAAACAATATTTTGCTTAATACGCGACATTTATCTTTCTAATTAAAGGTGCGTTTTATTTAGTACTAGCTGACCCGGCAGACTTCGTAGTGCCTCAATCGATACAGACACATCAAGGGGACACATCAAAGGAAAAACAAAATTGTTTGTTTTTATATAATTCCGAGCTTTTTTTATATTTTCTCACCTTTTAAACCTTCCCTGGACTTCCACGAATAATTCAAGACCAAAATTAGCCAAATCGGTCCAGCCGTTCTCGAGTTTTAGCGAGACTAACGAACAGCAATTCATTTTTATATATAGAGACTAGCTGACCCGGCAAACGTTGTTTTGCCATATATAAGATTTCTAGGGAATTTCTAGTGTAGAAAAAAAAACCTAACTTATTGTAAGTGTGTAAGGATGTGGTAGATGAGTGAAAGAGGCATGTAGCGCTGTGAACGATGAAGGAATATAAAAATAACAATACCTCATTCAACCACATAATGTCTCATTATAACAAAAAAAAAATTGTCCAAAAAATAAAAAATAAAATCTTAGGGGTGGACAACCCTTATCACTTAAGGGTATGAAAAATAGATAGTAGCCGATTCTCAGGCTTACTGAATATGCATAAAAAATTTCATGAGAATCGGTCAAGCGGCTTCGGAGGAGTATGGGAACGAACATTGTGACACGAAAATTTTATATATTAGATAAGCATCGACAGTTCGATGTTTTTAATTGAACTTCAATTAAGTTTACTCCATTCAAATAGCTGACGAAGTATTTTTTTTAAATGTATTTTTTTCCAAATTTTACCCTTTAAATAAATAAAGTTGCAAAAACATCGCTTAAGCTTTTCACCTTTCGATATATAAATTTGTTTTTTTTTTTAAATCAAACGGAACCCTAAACTTAAATCAAAATATAATCACAGATCGTCTCGTTTTGACAAGACCTGAATGGGCACGGGGAAGCATGAAATGGCATGAAATGTGTGCCCGAGCCTTTTGTGCGATGCCCAAAATTCGGCCAAGGTATTACCTGCGCATTTCTCCGGCACAATATAGTTTTTTGCCGGCAGGATTCCGCCTTTTATTGAGCCGGCCGAAGCTTTGAAACCAATTAAGCTGTAAATGCGCGTGTGAGTTTGAGTACGTGTATCCGAGGTTTCTTTATGTTGGCAGCATTGTAGATTCTGAAGACGTTTTTTGTTGTTGTTGGTAGTTTTGTGGCTGTTCAGTTTTTTTTTATCTATTGTCTATTAGCATGTAACCATTTGATACATCTATTAAAGTGACAAAATAGTTTTTAATAAAGTTCACTTTACAAGAGCTTAGCATTTGTTTTTTAAATTTTTTACGTATAGTACTCATTACGTAATCTTTTACGTATACTCGTTAATTTTTTTTGTAGTGAAATCTAGACGTAAACGGAATATTTACTCTATAACGCTTAAATTACATACTTGAAAATTTAAATGAAAAAGAATTAAATTCAACTTACACAAAACTCACAAATTTAAATATTTTCTATATATTATTTCTGTTGACGTACTAAAATAGTAAAACAAAAAAAAGAAGTCTGACACATCACAACAAAGTATAAAACAAAGTCAGTTTCTCTGTCCCTATATCCCTATGTATGCTTAAAACTACCCAACGAATTTTGATGCGGTTTTTTTAATAGATAGAGTGATTGAAGAGGAAGGTTTACATGTATAATAACATCCATTAAATAGTGGAGAAATCAATAATAAATTACAGTTTCCGAAGCGAAGCGAAGGCGGGTCGCTAGTTAAAATAAACGACAAATGTCACATTCATATTTCCGTCCATAAAATAAAAAATTAAAAGCTGTATTTGTGTACACAACTTTTGTTTTATTCGTACGAAAAAAAACCGCTTGAGTTTTAATTTTATATAGTTGTTATTGACAGAGAGATAGTTCACAGAGTTCTGACATAGTACCAATAACTCGCGATAGATGTCGCTCTATCTGTTTTCACAAATCATACTTTCATTATGAATTGATCAGTACTAAGTAAGGCTAGCTTTTTACAACTAGTAAACAAGCTCACGGCTTTTTTGGTTATTAAATAGCTACCGGAGCTTATAGATATAACAATGCGAATTTCACCATTCTATCTAGCGCTATAAGGTTGAACTTTCAATTCTGAGGTATACTCGCTATCCTAATTTTTTATTTATTGCATAGACGGGTGGACGAGCTCACAGCCCACCTGGTGTTAGGTGGTTACCGGAGTCCATATACATCTACAACGTTAATGCGCCAGCCACCTTGAGATATAAGTTCTAAGGTCTCAAGTATAATTACAACGAGTGCCCCACCGTTCAAACCGAAACGCATTACTGCTTCACGGCATAAATAGGCAGGGTGGTGGTACCTACCCGTGCGGACTCACAAGAGGTCCTACCACCAGCGAACCAAACCGCATTTGTCGCGTGGCAGAAATAAGCAGGATAGTTTCACATACAAACAACAAAAATTAACATGGATACTTCGTCATTGTTTTCCCATTTCACGGATCTATCTATATCGGGGCCTATTTCACCTCGTAAACGCGTTTCCCGAGCTATAAATCGATAACCACGATGCCCTCCATAATTCACGATTTTACGACAAAAATAATGGAGTTCGCATGCCGCTAACTACATCAAAGGAGCTAATTCATAACCGGAGTATGATTTATTGTGGCGCTATATATAATATATATGTATGTATAATATAATTATGTTGTCATGTGCGCTTGTTTTGAAATGTTTTAAGAAGACTGTGTGACATTTGTTTTCATAAAGGGAGAATGGGTCTTCAAAAAGAAATATATAAATTTTTTTTTCAATTTTAATTTGGCTATTTTTTTATGCTTGCACACTTCTACCAGACAGCGCTAATAACATTTTTACAACTCAATCTATTAAGATTCCAATAATTCTTCCATGGAATTGCTATATTATATTTATTTCGAGCTTTGGCAATTTCATATCTTACGAACAAACTTGTTTTTGGTCAAATCAAGCCAATTTAGAACTAAATTCAAGAAAACATGTTAGAGTCCTTACTTTAAAAAGGTCTAATAACAATAATACCGATTAATTGACGACGAAAAGTCACGTCAATAAAAATTTTTTTTATTGCTTAGATTGTTGGACGAGCTCACAGCCCACCTGGTGTTTACTGGAGCCCATGGACATCTACAACGTAAATGCGCCACCCACCTTGAGATATAAGTTCTGAGATCTCAGTATAGTTACAACGGCTGCCCTGCCCTTCAAACCGAAACACATTATTGGTTTACGGCAGAAATAGGCAGGGTGATGGTACCTACCCGCGCGGACTCACAAGAGGTCCTACCACCAGTAATAAATAATGCTTTATTTACAAAATATGTGAATTAAAAAAAACTAGAGCAATCTATATATATTAATACGTGAAGCAAAAACTTTGTATCCCTTTTTACGAAAATTGCGCGGACGGAGAAGTATGAAATTTCTTACACTTATAGAGAATATAGAGAAGAATTGCACAATGCTAATATTTTTTAAAGATAATGCATAAAAGATACATTAAATCAATAAAGAAAACATTACACACACTACATACCTTGTATTTGACGCACACACGCATGCATACTATAGGTATTTATTGTCAAACTTTTGTTCTTGACGTCGTTGTCAAATTGAGAATAGATTAAATATTGTTCGTATTTGTTAATATTTTTTATAGTGTAGTCTTGGCGAAATTTGTGATTATAGAAGTATAAAATACAATCATAATAGTGTACAAATTTACAATTCCAATTAATTATAGTCGAATTTCGACTACTGCGTGACCTCTAGTCTAGTTTATTTTCGATAATGACTAATTTTATTTTCGTTCCGCAACACGCGAACTAGAAACCTCGCGGACAAAAATCGACGTGATAGTAATATGATTGAACACTTCGTGGTCATAATTTCGGCTAACTTCCATGTCCAATAATGTTATTTTTGTTCCACCATTAAGGTGATCGCGTGACACCGGGAATAATCCCTGAAAATTCCTTTTATTGTGATCCCACTGAACTTTATTACGACGCAGTAAAGCCTATGCTTGATTGAACGCAAAGTGTTAGAGATCTTAGAATGTTTTATGTCGGTTTTGTTGTAATGAGTTATTGTGCACTCGCTGTCTTGAAATGTCACATTAATTTTAACTAGAGGTCCCGCACTAGTCAAAATTAGACTATAATTAATTGGAATTGCAAGTTTGTACACTATTATGATTGTATTTTATACTTCTATAATCACACATTTCGCCAAGACTACACAATGAAAAATAATAATAAAGACAAACAATTATTAATCTATTCTCAATTTGACAACAGACGTCAAGAACAAAAGTTTGACAATAAATAGTAGGTATGCATGCGTGTGTGCGTCAAATACATGGCATGTAGTGTGTGTAATGTTTTCTTTATTGATTTAATGTATCTTTTATGCATTATTTAAAAAAAATATTAGCATTATGCACTTCTTCTCTATATTCTCTATAAGTGTGGAAAATTTCATACTCCTACGTACGCGCAATTTTCGTAAAAAAGGATACAAAGTTTTTGCTTCACGTATTAATATATAGATACTAAACTTAATAATATTTTGTAGGTATGAGTGTTACATACACATTACTCAGAACATTATTCAATATTCATCTTTAATCCATTATACGAGTAGCTAATTACTTTTTTTTATATGGGTGGATGAGATTTCAGCCCTCCTGGTGTTAAGTGGTTACCAAAGCCAATAGACATTAACAACATAAATGCCACTTTGAGATCTGAGTTCTTCAATCCGAAACGCATTACTGCTTCACGGAAGAAATAGGCGGAGTGATGGTACCTACCCGTGCGGATTCACAACACGCCCTACTATCAGTAATTACGCGAATTATAATTTTATCGGTTTGATTTTTATCAGAATTTCGGCGGATTTCTTCCATTATATGATAGCTACCGCTACATACTTAGTACTGATTTATCTCTCTACCGTTACATTTCATATTGTTCTATGGACATGAAGATTGAACATACCCGATCCTGTAGACCGAATGGTAAACAGTCGACGTCGCCCAAAACACGTCATTACGGATCCTCCCGATCCATTAACGGTGCTTTTAGGTACCACGATCACCGGTCACAGTCGTCGAACCCGCCGCTTGCGACGAAGGGCTCGACTAGTGAATTAATCCATAGACACAGCCCACTGAATTTCTCGCCGGGTCTTCTCAGTGGGTCGCGTTTCCGATCCGGTGGTAGATTCTGCGAAGCACTGCTCTTGCTAGGGTCAGTGTTAGCCATACTCCGGTTTGAGCTCCGTGAGCTCACCTAGTAGCTAAGGCTACGCTGAAATAGTCTCTCAAGGCTTGATAGCTTAGGTAGAAAAAAAAAAGATTGAATTTATTTCTTAATGAAGAATATAATGTAATGTGATACTCGTGTTCTAGGAATAATTAATTTTATATTAATTATATCCGAAATACATGTAGCTATTTAAGATCTTTGGTCGGAATTGATAGAAGCTGCTCTGTCTTATTTCCCTAAAACGAACTTTGGTAGATGACATCATAATCAATATATGTACAGAGTTCGTTCTCTATGAAGCTGAATCATAAATAACTTTTTTTTATTGTATTTTATAACTAGCTTATTTCTGTGAAGATTTCAATTTTGATTCGCTGTTCAGACTAGATTTTTATGAAAAAGTAAACAAAAACCCACTAATATAATTTTACATTATGTGTGTTGTTAAATTTGTATCCTCATTCAGTTTTAAGTTATTACTAGAAACTCGTTGAGAATCTCTGGGCGTACGAAAGGGCTCTGTATTGTATTACATTTCAATCCTGAGATGCTTTGTGAAAATGTTTATTAAGATTCCTTCATCTGTTTCTTGTCATTGTACCATTCGCTACCGAAGTATAGGCCATCTAACACTTGAATGAACTTCTTCCACGGTATTTTCAGAGCTCTATCTTGTGTTCTTTTTGAAACGAGGTCTGAAAAGAGAACAGGTCTTAATACAAAATTCTACATTCAGAGATAAAAATACAACTATAGTATCTTCTATATATATCTATATATATAAAAGAAAGTCGTGTTAGTTACACTATTTATAGCTCAAGAACGGCTGAACTGATTTGGCTGAAAATTGGTGAGGAGGTAGCTTAGAACCAGGAGAAGGATATAGGATACTTTTTATCTCGTTCCCGCGGAACGTGACATGAAACGTGGTATAACAAAACGCAACTGAAAGCTAATCGTTCTACGGTTAATTATAGTAGAATTTTGAAGTTGACCGGTTCATGTGTTTGAAACAAACCGTGTGGCGGAACAAAGTTCGCCGGGTCCGCTAGTATGTATATAAAAATGAATTGCTGTTCGTTAGTCTCGCTAAAACTCTAGAACGGCTGGACTGATTTGGCTAATTTTGGTCTTGAATTATTTGTGGAAGTCCAAAGAAGGTTTAAAAAGTAGATAAATACTATGAAAATGCTCAAAATTAAATAAAAATGTCAATTTTGTTTTTCCTTTGATGCGCCCATCGTCGGACGGATTCCTTTTGTTTGTTTTAAGTTTATTTTATACAAAAGTTTAGGTGTTTTATTTATCGATTAGCGCACTACGAAGTCTGCCGGGTCAACTAGTACAAATATAAATATAAGAAAAAAATAAGCCCCGTACCACTTTCCAATATTTCACGCCTCAAAAGCAATCAAGGGCACTCACCGCAGTGACTTAAACAGCCGGTTTATCGCGACGATCAGTTTTAGCTTCTGATTTATTGAGGTCACCTCAAAGGTGAGGCTTCAGTGTTTGACCTTCAAGAAAAAACGCTCGAGTAACTCAAACTTACCCACAAAATAATTTACCACCTTTGAAGTGTTAATTGAGTAATTCATTTCGACACACCGAATTGTGGTTAGCTTATGCTAGAATTGCTTACATAATTAAATTGTACATAAATACAATATAATTTTCGTATTCCAGTATCTAGGAATATTGGATTACCAGGATAATATCATCATCATTATCCTGCCTTTCTCCCAGTTACCTGGGGTCGGCGCAACGTGTTTTCACCTTCCATACTCTTCTATCATATACCATTTCTTCGCTCACTCCCCTCTTACCCATATCGTATTTTACGCAATCCATCAATTTCTTCTCAGGTCTACCTCTTCCTCTCTATCCTTCCACGCTCATAGTTAACATTTTCTTACCAACCTCATTTTCATCTCGTCTCATCACATGTCCATACCATCCCAAACGCGCACTCCTCAGCTTCTCTGTCACAGGTGCTACTTTCAGACTTCCTCGAACACATTCATTCCGTATTCTATTCATTCTCGTTACTCCACACATCCATCGCAACATTCGTATCTCTGCTGCATGCAATCGCCTTTCATCATTTCATATCTCAACATTAAAGTATTTTTATTGGTTTTCGTCAGTCGTAAGCATAACTAAAAGTATTTTTACGGACGACAGTCTTCCGTGACCACGAAAACTGTAAAGTACCTATTTGACAGGTCGGAAATACCTAGTCAGGTCATAAATTCTGTCACATGTTTGATGTAAAATAATTGAAACAAGTTTATTCATTATGTAACCATTCATATACCAAAATGAACTTAACAAAACATAGATTCTTATGACACTAAAGTTTATTCAAAATGACCTCCGTGATTTTAAATACAGGCCTTCAATCTGCGCGGCCAGTCGTCTATCGCAGCACGAACGAGGTCCATGTCAATATCGGCGGCTGCCTTAATCAAGGATGTCTTGAGTGACTCCAAATTGGGATGAGGCTTTGAGCACGCCTTTTCCTCCAAGTGTTGCCATATCTTGTAATCTAACGGATTCAAATCTGGACTGGAGGAGGGCCAGTCTTCGTGCCGGATGAAGTCGATTTCACGCGCCGCCAGCCAGTCTTGTGTGCTCTTCGCTCTATGAGCTGGCGCCGAATCTTGTTGGAATACCCAGTGCCTGTTATTGAACATGGTATGAGAAACAGGTTCCACAAGGTTCGTCAGGACTGTATTTTGATACACAACTGCATTCGTTTTTACACCTTTCTCACAAAAATGTACCTCTGTTAAGCCCCAATAAGAAACTCCCAACCATACCATGAGCGAGGATGGAAAATGACCTCGTTGGACACGCGGAATACGGTTGCTCGCTTCTTCACTACTGTGTGCGTACACCTTATCATTTTGTTTGTTGTAGCTCTCTTCTACGGTAAAAATTTTTTCATCCGAAAAAAGAATTTCCCGATATTTTTTTCCCGCGTACCGCTTCAACAAAGCGCGGCATCTCTTCAGTCTCAGGTCCATTAGACGAGCATTCAAACGATGTCCTGTTTTTCTTCGATATGCCCGAAGCCCTAAGTCTTCATTTAACACCCTTTTCACCGTGGTTCTGCTTAACCCCATCTGAAGGGCCAACAGTTTCTGCTTACGTTTGGGATTTCTTTGAATTCGCGCCTTCACAGCTTTTATCACTGCTGGAGTCCTAACAGACCGAGGGCGACCACTTCTTGACCTGTCATCTACACTAGAGTCTTCATTGTATCGTTTGATGGTACGATAAACGAATCTTTTGGTTATATTCAAATTTTTCAGTATGTTAAAAATTTGAATTGGCGCGTAACCGCAACGATGCAACGCAATAACTGCAACACGGTCTTCTTTAGCGTCCACTCCATATTTAAAAATGAGTAAAATTCTAAGAGTATACATTTTTATTTTCATGAACAATTCTAAATTCGAATTCAATAAACTTTTTTGTGGCCAGCATTCTAAAAGAAAAGTTTTTACTGTGTGACAATACTTATGACCTGACTAGGTAATATAATTACTTCAAAAACGAATGCGAAATTTAACCATCAAAATAGTTAATCGCAACATTAAAGCTTAAAATCGAATTTCTCTACTTACCTTATGTAGGTACGCATAATTGGCTTTTATATAGATCCGTTCATAGTTTCATGTGACCTGGGTTGTCGAGAGAAACTATATTTTTAGCATTTAAAATTTAAAGATTTTTTTCTTCTTTTCCCTACCTATGCTGATAGCCTTGAGAGGCTATTTCAGCTTCACCCTAACGTGTAGGTGAGCTCGCGGAGTTCAAACCGGGAGAGTTGCTAACACTGGCCCTAGCAAGAGCAGTGCTTCACAGAATCTACCACCGGATCGGAAACGCGACCCACTGAGAAGATCCGGCGAGAAACTCAGTGGGCTGTGTCTATGGGTTAATTCACTCGTCGAGCCCTTTGTCGCAAGCGACGGGCTCGGCGAGGACGATGACCGGTGCTTGTGGTACCTAAAAGCCCCGTTAATGAATCGGGAGGATCCGTAATGACGTGTTAAGGACAAGAAACTTTAATGCATTTTGAATTATATTATTGCATGCATTTAAATGAAATTTCTTTTAAACTACATACTTTTTTAAACACGAGGAATCAATTATAACTACCGTGACCGGAGAACAAAGTCCTTATTTGTGTTGACTTAGAGATAGACGGACGAACTCAAAGTCTACCTGATGTTACGTGTACCATTTCGTTATCTTATGGAACGGCCATTGAGGCTCTGACATTCTGTAGCCAAAAATATCATCCAGCATTACATGTAATGTCCATCTAAAGCTATAAAAATAACGAATAAGTTTAATACAGTAACAATTTAACCACTTAACTTGATGTTGACAACACAACGAATTTCTTTTCAAAAGCATCTAAAACGAACAATGCGTTTTGCGTCGCCGAAGTAAACCGTTTAGTTGGATTCCACCGGTGAACTCAATGCAAGTTCACGTTGCGGTATACAGTTCGAGTTCGTCATGGCGCGTCCGAGCACCGCCAGGTATAGACCGACCGCGAGGCACTTCCACAACCAGCCGGAGCTGCAGCGCGGCGGGTTCGGTCTGATGCTTAGATGGATCCTCTACGTGTGGCTGGCGAGCTGTGGACCTCTCGGGAACACGGTTAAACAAGACGGTAAGCTTTTGTTTCTGTCTCTTTCATATTCATACTAGCCGCGCTCGCGGTTTCGCCCGTAACAAAATGCAATTTTATATATTAAAACATAAAATCCATAAGACTATTCAGAAATCTAACCATTCCCGCATGTCATTCTTACAGAAATATTGGCTGCATTACGAATGGGAGAGTTTAATTTCGCGCTAAACTACCTTCCTACCTACCTACCTTCTCATTTTGTTTTTTTCATATTCTTGCGACAACCTAATGACTTCATGCCATTATATGTTTAGGGGCATCCGCTACAAGATGTCGCTAGTTTCCATACAACAAAAATTATTTGTCTTGAAGTAACGCAGTTTCAGGGCCCTGCCATTAACCGCCGACTGTTAGCGTTTTAATAACACTTTACATGAACTAGTTGGGCTAGTAGTGGTCCTCATCTCGGTTGGCGCTGTATCGCGTTCCAACCCAGCAGGCTGGTTCTGGCCCAGCGGGGTATCCCAGAACACCAGTGGCGTCGCCCGCGTGGCCTGGTAGGGCCACCGTACCGCGGAGACCGGCGTTGTTGGCCGTCGACTATCGTCTCAACGACCCGTGGGTCGGGCGTTCTCGGGCTGGCGCCGCCAGTCTGCTTATAGTGTTTACCGCGGGACCCCCCCTACTCTGACCGGGTTTTGACCCCGGACGGAGATCGGACGTCGGGTGTAAGAGTGCAGGGGATTCGTTTAGTGCGGTAGAGCCCTAAAACTCCTTGGGCCCCAACATCAGCAGATCTGCTCCCAACATCAGCAGATCGTCATGCTCCCACATAAACCGCGCGCCCCCTAGGCGCGGACATGGTAAGAGGTTCGACCCCAGCTCGAAAAAAAACCAAGTGGTCCTCAATAAGTTATCGTATTTCGAGATGTTGAAGGTGAAACATCTTTTAGTGACGGCTCAGCCACATCTGTACCGTGTATCTCACAAGCGCATCGCTTTAAACATTTTTATGTTGGCGAATAAACGTCAAAGAAGCAACAGAGTTTTATAACTAAGGACACCGCGCTAAACGCAATTTTACAACCCGATTATGTCTCTTACATAATAGACTATGCAGTGTTACACGATTTTATATTTTCTTTCTTTTTTTTTGGGGAGATAAAATAAACGGGAGTTACCACAATATTCAATTATCGACAAAGTATCCGACGAAAATAATATATTGACCATAAAAACTGTAAAATTGATTAGACTGTAAAATTTAGTTATGGTAATTAAATGTTTTGTCTTTGCCTATTTAAAAATTAACCTGTCTGTGCACTATATACTTATATATATACACCATATCAATGTGGATATAATGGTATTTTTAAATAGAAATAGATAAATACGGTGTTATTTTCGATGGGGATCCGTATATACTATATCTGTCAGTTTAGTACTAGGAATTATGTTCCAATAAATTACCTGTAATATATGAAGTGATAACTTCTTATAGGAGGGTAATCCGCTTCGTTACGTAACGCGTTACGGCGTCAGTCTATCTAGTTTCCCTTTCTCTCTCACGCATACGGCAGCGGTACTGAAAACGTATATAACTCCTAACTATTTGTTTATATATCTTTATCAATTTATTTTACAATTTTCCTTGAATTATCCTATTAATGTACATACAATTTAAGCAACAACCTAAGCTTTTCTCAAGTTTTGTTTATTTATCGCTTACCGGAGCCCATAGACATCTACAACGTAAATGCGCCAGCCACCTTGAGATATAAGTTCTAAGGTCTCAGTATAGTTACAACGGCTGCCCCACCCTTCAAACCGAAACGCATTACTGCTTCACGGCAGAAATAGGCGGAGTGGTGGTACCTACCCGTGCGGACTCACAAGAGGTCCTACCACCACTAATAATTTAAACAATTTCAATATTAAATAGTTCAACTTAGATTAGACGTTTTTTTTTTTAAGAAAACATATATCCACTTCAAAATTATATTCAACAAATACACGTATTTCACACGACAGTCGACAGAGCCTTTCGTAACAAGACCATAACTAATGTCACATTATTAATACACGAACTGCGTAGCCTAATGTATTTGTAGTCAAAATTTTGCTGTTAGGCGAAGGTTTGTTTCACGCTCATGATTCAGGGTAAGCGGAACGTAACTAAGTAAAATCGTGTACTTATTCAGTTTGACAGTTAAATAATTGGAATCTTTGATGAAATTTAATGTAATAGCTACAGTACTGGTGTAGGAATGTTGAAGTTATTTGTTTTTCGGGCTCTGCGTGTATAATTTTTATCTCGTACTAGCTGACCCGGCAGACTTCGTAGTGCTTCAGTCGATAAATAAAAGACCTAAACTTTTGTATAAAATAAACTTAAAACAAACAAAAGGAATCCATCCAACGGGGGGGACACATCAGAGGAAAAACAAAATTGTTATTTTTATTTATTTAACTCCGAGCATTTTCATATTTATTTACCTTTTAAACCTTCTCGGGACTTTCACAAATAATTCAAAACCAAAATTACCCAAATCGGTCCAGCCGCTCTCGAGTTTCAGCAAGACTAACGAACAGCAATTCATTTTTATGTATACTAGTGGTCCCCCAGTAGTCGAAATTCAACTATAATTAATTGAAATTATAAGTTTGTACACTATTAAGGTTCTTTTGTACTTCTATAACCACAGATTTCGCCAAGACTACACTTTAGACAAATATTAATAAAGACAAACAATATTTAATCTATTCTCAATTTGACCACAGATTATAAGCAATAAGAAAAGTTTGACAATAAACAAATAGTATGCATGCGTGTGCGTGTCAAATACATGGTAGTGGTGTGTGTAATGTTATTTTTATTGATTTGATGTATTTTTTATTCCTAATTTAAAAAAATATTAACATTCTGCACTCCTTCTCTATATTCTCTATAAGTGTGGGAAATTTCATACTCCTCCGTCCGCGCATTTTTCGTAAAAAGTGGTACAAAGTTTTTGATTCACGTATATAGATAGATTACGGTGACTTATGACAAAATTCTATATACATATATCGGAACAAAGCAACGCTTGTTAACTCTAGTCAATGTTCCGTACTATTCACGTAACAGCGAGATAACGTTACGTCTGTAGAAGAGCGTCAACATTTTCGCTCGACTTATGGTTGCTCAGACATTATATCGATTAGCATTTGGGTCGTTCGAGGGCCGTGGTCGCTCACCGTGACGCTGGGCCAGCTCGTACAATACGAACGAAAAAAAATATCCGCCTTTTGTCTCGCCCCCGACGCACTGACAGCAATTAATGTTTTATTTCACCTTTATACAGTGCCGGACAGGGAAATTGACCTCGAAACATTAAGAAAATGCCTCGAAGAACGAAAATAAAAATGTTTCGTACTGAACACAATTGTTTATGATATACTAGTGTAACCGGGTCACGCTCTGTGCGCTTAGTGCGGGTTTTTTTATCATTCTCGATAGCGTAAAAGTTAAATCAAATTTGTATAGAGTTGAAACGTTTGCCTACGTTTTCCGCTAGGGGCGCTGTTCCAACTGCATACAAATTTGTGTTAACTTTTACGCTATCGAGAACGTTAAAAAACTCACACTAAGCACACTACTAGCGTGCTTTTAGTAATTGTATTTAAAAAACATCGAATTCTTGAAACTGCTAACCACCTGATACCTATATTTTCTTTCTTTTTCATATTTATTCTTTATTGTTGACAGAGATTAGATATCGACTAATCAATATTAACATTTTAAAATTGCATAGCAAAAATGAGCTTCTCTCTTTGACAGCAGTAATCCAAAGACAGACCAACAGTAAATTTTATTTATTATTATTATATTTTAATTTTTTTTCAGTAGATTTTAAACAAGCTACATCATTTAGAGACTTCTCAACGGAGGACTTACCTAGGTTAGGTTACCTAGGTCGTTACACTTTTTACATATAGGTTCGTTAAAAATTAGATTTGACAAATCCCAACAAGTCCAATCTTCGAACAAAAGATAGAGTCGCGTTCAAGAATATGATTTTATATTTATTTATTCTCTCCAAAACTGAAAGTTACGATAACGACCCAGACGAATCCATTCATCACATTCATGCTGTCACATCAGACTTTTCCTTGACCAATAACAAAACATTTTCGCATTTTCCTTAAACTAGAAGATAGACAGACCGAAAATGATAAATAAAGACATCCGAATGGATCGAAACATTGTAATCATGAGCCTGAGCTTTAATACTTAATAAATAATCATCAGAGTCAGAAGTACATTACAGTTTGTTTCGGCAAAGCAATCCCGGGTACCAGTCACAAAGATTCGTAAATTAGAAACTGATATGCTATATTAACACGGGATATTAACTTTCGAAATATCAAAAATTCCAAATTATTTTACCTATTAAGATTAGATTACTATAAGACCATTTTTAACATACTTTTATTAGCTTCATACGTATGCTAGTACGGATGTATTTAACCGAAACTTTGAACTTTATTTCGACCCCCTCCAAAACGTCGGATTAACTCGAAATTTGGCATAGTTAACAAGGACCGATGACAATTCAATATTTTAAGCAGTTAAACCACTTATCTTCACTAGGATAATCAGGATTAGCGATTTTTGTTGGAACTTTTAACATCTCTTCCACAATATTAACAAAGCCTAATTCAACCGCTACAAATTAATATCTTATTATTCACATGTTGATATTAAACTGTAACACCATAATTAATAAATAATAGTTAAAAAAAAACAAAAAAATACACTTTTGTACAAAATCCAGCTAAAAAATAGAAAATAAATTTATTGTTGCACTATTTATTGCACTGGTGGGAGGACCTCTTGTGAGTTCGCACGAGTTCATACCACCACCCTGTTTCTGCCGTGAAGCAGTAATCCGTTTCGGTTTGAAGGGTGGGGCAGACGTTGTAACTATACTGAGACCCTAGAACTCATATCTCAATATAGGTAGCGTCATTTACGTTGTAGATATCTATGGGTTCCGGTAACTACTCAACACCAGGTGGGCTGTGAGCTCGTCCACCCATCTACGCAATAAATATGAAATAAAAAAAATTGTAGAAAAAGCGTGAGGTGCGTGTATCATTAGAAGGATTAACATTTTAGAATAATATTTCTGGCTAGCCACCCGCTCTCTGTGCCGTACCGATAATATAATATCGACGAACAAACAGATTCAAATCTTACCAAATATTCATAATCAGCTTAAAGGATTTAAGTCATCTACAATATCAGTCTAACAAGTGTATCTGGCAGCAGCTTAAGGCTACAACAGAATTTACTACGATTTTGCAAGTCGCAGACATAATTAAAAATATTTTTACGGTTTAATTTCCCGTTTACTGTTTTCAAATCGAATGCTTTGCAGTTTTCTTGGTCACGGAGGACGGATGTCGTTTCAATTAGGGCTTAAGATTAAATTTGATGAACTTTATATTAGTACTTAATATATTTATTTTTATTATTATTTTTATTTATACTTTATGCACAAAACAAAACTTGTACACAGGCGGACTTAATGCCGTGGGCATTCTCTTCCAGTCGACCATAGGGTGTTGCAGATATAATGCATGTTAGGTGCATTAACAAAAAGATAACAAACAACAACTACAAAACAAAAAAAAAAGAACAAACTCAAAACAAAAATCGTCCTTAAAATAACATCTCAGTATTATAGAATACACATAATGTTAAATATATATAATATATATTAAATTGTAATTTTAAATATTAAGGAAGTGAAATTCGCTTAGCACTGCTGAGATTTAAAACTGGATGAAACGAAAAAAGTGACATAAAAAAGAGAAATCCATTGCATTTAGCGTGTGAATGAATGTAAAAGAATACTTCTTAAAGATTCACTCATTTTGATTGGTTGATAAATCAAAAATATATTACTAAACTAAACGTTTTCAAGTTAGGAATGTCCCCTTTGTTATGAATAAACAAATAAAACAGAATGAGTACGCTCAAATATAATTAACAAAGACATTGAATCTGACGGAAAATGGAATTCGAAGTCTATAATTTGTATACTCTGTGCAAATACTATAAGTCTCTAACCGCCATACCAACACTGGATATGAATGTATTAGCAATACCTTTATTGTTAAGAAAACATCAAACTAAACACGATTTGTAATTACCGTAATTTTATGCTTATTTGTTTATAAACATATTACCCTATTTTAACTGCACGCCACTGTAATAACGTTACTAATAGAGTAATAATAAGTAACCGCCCACCCGCTTCGTAACGGAACCCCAAAATGGTACAGTTCAGATATCACAATAAAAAACAGGAAATTATTTTTAATTTGTATCGCCTAACAAACCTTACACTATCATGGCCGTTTCCGTTCGTCACTCGACTTTCATTTCAATGATAAAGGACGAAACTGTATTGTGTATTTGTGTTTTGTGTCGTAATAACAATAAAACCAACACCCTGTATACAGGAAGCTATTAGATAAACAATTAAAAAAATTTGAAGTACGGTTTTGTTATTGTTCTTATTTTTTTAAAAGAGGTCTTAATTACAGGCAGTCGGTCGTACAGCCTACACAATGGCGAATGAGCACCATTGCCGATAGTAATCAATGCCTAGGACACCAAGCTGCAAAATATTCACTTTTCAGAATTCGTCTAAAAAAAGAAAAAAATAGCTCTCAAGACACTCGTAAAGATAATCTGATTGATATCTAGAAATTCCTTTCCTGATCCTGCGGACAGAATAGAAAGCAGCCGACGTTTCCAACACGTCATTTCGGATACTCCCGATCCACTAACGGTGCTTTTAGGTACCTCAAGCACCGGTCACCGATCTCGTCGAACCCGTCGCTTGCGATAGGGCTCGACGAGTAAACGAACCCACAGGCACAGCCGACTGAGTTTCTCGAGTGGGTCGCGTTTCCGATCCGATGGTAGATTCTGCGAAGCACGGCTCTTGCTAGGGTTCGTGTTAGCAACGTCGTCAGGTTTGAGTCCCGTGAGCTCACCTACTAGTTAAAGTTATGCTGAAATGGCCTCTCAAGGCAGGAAAAAAACTGCCAATTGAACAAAACAAGTCCAATGAGGATGATGATTCCAGTAGCGGCATAAACAAAGCGAAAGCATCTGCGCGTAACCAAAGGCTCCAAACTTTTTTTTGGAGGAAGGGTTCACTATGCCCAAAGGCGCTTCTAGTTTCACTAGAAGAGGTGAGCGAGCACAGGCTCAGACCGGGTTAGAAACTATTAAGAAGGATAGGGTTATCCGTCCAGCCCTATTCTGAATACAATCTACATGCTCAGAGCACATAATCACAACCGATGGCGCGATTAGATCTTTTTCTAAAAGTTTATTGATTCAAACAGATTATTCCCCTAACGCACATTCGTAATACCCCGGAGATAAGGGGGTCGATACAATAGCACTACTGAATATCTCACTAAGTTTATATTCATACAATTATATTACTATTGCAATGTAGGTACCTACATTAGTCGACTTTGATACGTGTTTAATGCTTAGTAAGTCCCAAATAAGTGTCGCCCATCTTAGTTTTTGGTAATTCAGGTTTCTTTTCAGTACTAACATGCAATTTTTAAATATCTACATTTTTTATATTACATTCATTTAAGTATTTTTTTTATTGCTTAGAAGGGTGGACTAGCTCACAACCCACCTGGTGTTAAGTGGTTACTGGAGCCCATAGACACCCACAACGTAAATGCGCCACCCAGCTTGAGATATAGGTTCTAAGGTCTCAAGTATAGTTACAACGGCTGCCCCACCCTTCAAACTGAAACGCATTACTGCCTCCCGGCAGAAATAGGCAGGCTGGTGGTACCCACCCGCGCGGAATCACAAGAGGTCCTACGACCTGTAAAATTTCAATTTCATTCAATTTTGTAATGGTTGAATGCTGGCTAATAATAATCTCTTAATGAGTTAAAGCACGCTCCAATTTTCACCTTCGCCAATTCTAGTTTTTAGTTGTCATTTCTCTTGCCTATGGAGCCTGTGGACTTTTTCTTAATAAAACGTCCAAACTACTTAATACACCATTGAGAACAAATACTCATTTTACACCCCATTTGAATAAGGACATGTCATAGCGCGTGGGAGGCGTCGTGAGTTTAATTCCAAAGCCTTAGGTGTGGGAGGAAATGCGTTCTTGTATTATATGTTAAGCGTCAATGCATTCGGACTAGGAGAAAAAGACATTCAACTCTTCTTTAGTGCATAATGTATTGATAATAAAGAATATATAATATTATAAAGAGGAAAGATTTGTTTGTTTGTTTGTTTCGAATAGGCTCCGAAACTACTGGACCGATTTGAAAAATTCTTTTTCCATTAGAAGCCGACATTGTCCCTGATGAACATAGGCTACTTTTTTTTAAAAAAAAATTATTTTATTTTTTTGCTTTCATGTGTGTTTTAAATGTTTCCGAAGCGAAGCGAGGGCGGGTCGCTAGTTGATAATAAAGAACTAAAATGGAAAGCGTAAAATGAGAATCGAGAATCACGATACTGGCTGAATATTATCGATTTAAATATAGCAAAGGAACCCAAAACATGTTTTTCCCAAATTTCGTTTTAAAAATAACACATACCTCTTTTCATAGCTCATACTAATGACCTAAATGTACTAAAGGCCTCGTAATCTAAAACCATTAACAATACTAAGCAAACTTAAGGACAGATACAGTATTTCCTTAGATTTTTTGGGGTCGTAGAAATAATTAAAACTACTTATAACCCGTCCGTAAAATATTCAAAATTTTGGAAATACATAATATGGTGACCTTAAAAAACGCGCGATCAAACCTTAAAATTAGTTTTAATTAAGCACAACTACAATACAAAGACGTTACGTCAAAAGACCGATACAAAAGCCTGCAAATGTTTGATTAAGAAATGATTTTTAAACAAAAATAGTTCTCTGTTATTAATCTGCAATCAATTCGTATATTATAAACAGATAAGCTGTTACAAAGACAGAGACGGTCAGAATCAATTGTCTCTACTAATGAAAGGATTTATACAAAACAATAGCTTAGTGAAGAGTTCGCTGCTGAACTGTTCGGGATCTATATATTAATACGTGAAGCAAAAACTTTGTATCCCTTTTTACGAAAATTGCGCGGACGTAGGAGTATGAAATTTTCCACACTTATAGAGAGTATAGAGAAGAAGTGCACAATACTAAATTTTTTTTTAAATAATGCATAAAAGATACATTAAATCAGTAAAGAAAACCTTATACACACTACATACCATGTATTTGACGCACACACACATGCATACTATTTATTCTCAAACTTTTGTTCTTGACGGCTGTTGTCAAATTGAGAATAGATTAAATATTGTTTGTCTTTGTTAATATTTTTTATATTGTAGTCATGGCGAAATATGTGATTATAGAAGTATAAAATACAATCATAATAGTGTACAAACTTACAATTCCAATTAATTATAGTCGAATTCCGACTACTGCGGGATCTCTAGTTATCGTAATTTTGTAACAAAAATATTTAGTCTTAATTTCCCATGTCTTTTACGCCCTGATATAAATGATAAAAATAACTGGCACCCTGCTATTCCAAACTACACGTCATATTTACTAAGTACTTTTGGGATTTGGCGTGTGACGAAGTTACTTAGATAGGGCTGGCACAGAATTTGTTATCATTACAATGATTTTTTTTGAGAGCGGCGTAAGTAAGCAAGTAAATAAATATACCTCGCAAGTAAACATTTGCTAAAATCGAAAGGCCCCATACGAGAATACCACGACGGCTTTAGTCGGTACGGATCTCCAACACCTTATAAGTCGAAATATCCATCTATCCAACCGAAAATTTAGTGGCAGTAAGGCATCATATCAGCTCGTAGTGGTAGAAACCATCACCCTGCCTATTTCTGTGGTGAAGTAGTAAAGCATTTCGATTTGAAGGGTGAGGCAGCCGTTTTACTGCAAAACTGAGACTTAGAATTCATCTCTCAATCTCATCTCATCCATATGGGTGGCGGCATTTACGTTGTTGATGTCTATGGACTCCGATGACCCCTTAAAATTGGATGGACCGTCAGCTCCTTCCGTTAAACCTTAATTACATTACGAGCTAGAACTTACGCATTCAAAACGAAAAGCAACCCAACTAAGCAATCAAATTTTAAATCTAACATATATTGTGCATATATGCATCCCTTAACAATAACCACACGCATCATCAAAAACAATCTCACTAGATTGTTTCAATATAGTCACTATGATATCCATTTTAGATTATAAGTATTGCAAGAATCATAAAAAAAATCGGAGTAAATTTTTTGTATATTTGTTTACAAGCAGGTGACAACCCTACAGCGCAACTTCAGAGCGTCTAGCCTCAAGAATAATATACTGAAGTCTGACATCCCGTGGGTGCCATTCATTGATATACTCCTACACAACATATTATACCGTATCCTGAAACTTTAGTCTGTATCGCTTAATTGTTGTCATAGTTGAACGAAACTTTCTAATTCACCATAAGCCTTTATAAATTAATGTACCCAGCGGCAGTGGCCTTGCCTTTCGTGCGAGAAGGTCGCATGTTCAAATCTCAGCTCGCACTGATTAGATTAGAAAAATGTTTAATCATTATCGGGAGTATCATTCCCCTACAGATTCGTAACGAACATTAATGAAGTTAAAAAAACGTCGCCTGTAGACCTGTATTGTGTAAGCCGAAGCGAATATGCCCGAGCTTAAATCTAAAGATTACATGCAGATACATTTTACAGGCAGATACATTTTTTTCTGCGGAAATCATACCTTGTATTCGCGTATTCACAAAACACATATTTTATTAAAAACAAAATTTATAATATACTAGGCGTACTCGCCCGCATCGCTGTGCATTTAAAATTAACATTATTATTTATTGTCATTATTATTAGGGAGTCCAACACTCATATAAATATTAGCCTATCCATTAAGTACATGTATTTTCTATATGGATATCAAGTTTCAAGTCAATCGAATACATGGTTCGGTAGTTATAACAGAACATCCGTAAAACCCACTGTAGATTTATATAATACTAGAGGTCCCGCAGTAGTCGAAATTCGACTATAATTAATTGGAATTGTAAGTTTGTACGTTATATGATTATTATGATTGTATGTTATACTTCTATAATCACAAATTTCGCCAAGACTACACTATAAAAATATTAACAAAGACAAACAATATTTAATCTAATCTCAATTTGACAACAAAAAGAACAAAAGTTTGACAATAAATAGTATGCATGCGTGTGTGCGTCAAATACATGGCATGTAGTGTGTGTAATGTTTTCTTTATTGATTTAATGTATCTTTTATGCATTATTTTAAAAAAATATTAGCATTGTGCACTTCTTCTCTATATTCTCTATAAGTGTGGAAAATTTCATACTCCTCCGTCCGCGCAATTTTCGTAAAAAGGGATACAAAGTTTTTGCTTCACGTATTAATATATAGATATTACTATAGATTCGTAAATACTGGTGGAAGACTGTATCATGTGACTTTATACTTCAAGCCAGAATCCGTGACTACTCGCGACAGAAAGAATGATGGTACTCTCTATAATATTAGTTCGGTTTTCATTGCGCGTTCCGATTGTTTGATCGTGGAAATCGTTCGCGAACACGTGTTTGGTGTTAACGTGTAATGTAAAGCAAACTTAAGAAAACGCCTTTTTTATTGGTAGGTATGTATCAATTGTATAATAATTACCAAAATAAAAATTTTGGCAGGCTAGACTTCTTACACAATGTAAATCAATTGCTTGATCGTGGAAGTCATTCGTGAGCATATGTTGAATACATGTTTCATTACAAAAATTTGTACCTACCTGCGGAATTTGAACACTGGGATACTCGTAGCGCTGGATATTAGGTAAATAGAGTACCTTATCTTTTGGGGCAAGGTTAACTTTAGAGAAGAAACATACGATGAAATTGAATTGAATTGAATTGTGAATTCATTATTGTATTTATGATTAGATACGACAAAATCGCTTTTTGACGTGACAACGTCTTATAATTCAATGGAGCCGGCAGCACGAAAAAACATGACTCATGCGGCGCTACCTCGGTCTGAGGCGTTCCATTTAAGGCTTGAAGTGCAAGCGAGAGCGCGTAACGAGCGACAAAGAGGCACAATCGGCCTCCGCGTTCGGCAGCGTTCGACATCTGTCTCTCTCCTACTTGAGTGAGCGATGCATCCGCGTGAACAGCTGCTATACAATAATACATTTACATGTTTTCGTCAAGTATGACATTCAGTGAAAAGTGAATGTGGTGTCAATTGTTTATAGCGACGATAATTGCGATAATTGAAAAATGAAACCACACCATCAGTATTTTCTTATGATGTTGTCACCTTCAACTATCGTCAGTAAACGACAGTCAGACTTTACAGACAACCGGTTTTTTTTTTAAATAAGCCCTAATCACAAATAAAAATATCATCTATTACATCGATACTATTTATAAATCATATATCCACCACGATACACTGACACAGATGATATAAAGAACTGTCTTCGTAATTCTTAAGCCTCGAAAGCCATTACGGCTCCCCCCGGAGCTACCCGACAAAAACCAGGTTGCACCTGACATCAGTAATTGATATAGGGAACCATTAATCACTTTGTATTTTGCCGTATAAACTTTATTGTTGGGTAAATAATGGAACGCTAAGTTTGCTTTAAATATTTACGTCCTGGGTTTGTGGGATTTTGTCTATTAATGGATGTTTTGTATGTAAACATACTTTGAGGCTTGGTCCAAGTTCCAAAAACATGAATAGACAGTTTTTCAGAAAATATATTAATAAAAAGGTGGAATATCAAATGTGTGAAAAATACGAAGTTCTACCCTTCAAGATATAACAAGCCAATGTAGACATTAGTACGGTAATAAAGACCCGGGTGACGTCATCCGGAAAGAAAATTTTAAGTTACACAATGAATTAGAAAAATTTGAAGATTAACTACAAATACGCTTTGTAACAATACCAAATCATTATGAATAAGAAACGTAGCGATTTTCCGAAAGAACGTGATTGAAAACGGACTAATTCTTGAGGAAATCTCTCCCTAATACCGGAAAGGTTTTCTTCATAGCCTTACCTCAACTTTACGAATAAAACGCGCCTAAAACTTAGTAAGTTACGAAAACAATTAACACCTATTCCACTCATCCCTGTTCTACTATTGATATTGAAAAAATTGTGATGATTAGAAATTCATTTTTGTGTACATAACATCGAGATGCTCATCATAATCAGCATCGGCTCACAGTCGTCTACTGCTGGGCACAGGCTTGTCTCAATTTACACCATTCTCTTTCTCCCTCTCTCTCTGGCTCTCCTACTCAATTTTTCTCTTTCGGCTTAATATGAAGGCTAGATTTTCCAATAATCAGATCGAAACCATACAGCATAGAAGATTAAATATGAAAGTTTCAAAAATAACTTCATTATTTCACTTTTAAAATCGATCGGGCCATATCTTTCATTGAATGGCATGATGATTGAAAAATCAGTCGTAAACGAAATATGACAAAAAGACAAAGTATAAAAGAAAATGAAATATGAAAATAATCTTACGTTCATTCTGTGAGGTTTTTTGAAGTGAAACTTCTTTAGAATCGTTTGGTGTGATTTCAAACTCGATGAAACAGAAAAATGAAACGGAGTTAAAATATCAATTCACAGAGAGCCCTACTTCATACTACAAAAGATAATTTACAATTATTTCAATCAGTTTCGAGCTCGAGAACTTGTATCAACTGTGTAACATCTCGTTATCGCGATTCAGGAATTGTTGAATTTACGCGCAGCGACATCTGTTGATAACAAAAGAGAAATTTTCTCTTGCTAAATCATACTTACCTGGTGTAGAGATACCGTGATCATGCAGGCGGTTCGCCCAGGGTGAGGCTGCTCCATTGCACTGCGGAGTGGTTGGTGGTTGACCCTTGCGATTATTCTTATTTTTTATAAGTTTCACTTCTACCGTGTGTGACTTGCACACACACACACATTTTTTTATCTATTGTTTTTTTCGTTTCCGTTGACTGAAAAGCGACAAAGGAACATTATTATAGACAGTAAACTTGTAAGAATACAGCATCAAGTGTGAGCGCGCCCTACCCTCGATCACTCTTCATATTAATGTAGTTGTTTGCCAGAATGATGAATGGTGACATAGCAAAGCACTTTGTTGGCAAAACCTTATTATTATTATTGTTCTTAGAACAGAGTATTGTGAGCATCATTTGTTGCTTAAATTTGTACTCATTAAGCGTATTGGAAACTGGTATGTACCCTATTTCTGTCACAGCAACCTTTCTTTCGTTTATAGAAATTAGAACCTTTTTATACATACACATACTCTTTTTACCAATTTAATTGAATCCTAATGTCTTATGACGAGCTTTAAGCTGTCGTAACTGCTGTTAGGCCCGATATTTAGCAATCCTACCTCTTTGAAGTATATCTTCTTCACAAGTCTACCTTACAAGTGCGCGTAATCTAGTGTAAGTATCAGGTTGCCTTGTTTGATTTCCTAATGATGAGTTAAGAGAGAAAATGATGAGGGAACCATGAGTCGTGAGCGGTCATCAACCTGGCAGTAGTGATTCTAGACCCCTTTTTTCTTACCTATGCTGATAGCCTTAAGAGGCTATTTCAGCTTCGCCCTAACGTGTAGGTGAGCTCACGGGGCTCAAACCGGAGTGTTGCTAACACTGGCACTAGCAAGAGAAGTGCTTCGCAGAATCTACCACCGAATCGGAAACGCGACCCACTGAAAAGTTCCGGCGAGAAACTCAGTGGGCTGTCTGGGGGTTAATTCGCTCGTCGAGCCCTTCGTCGAAGTGACGGGTTTGACGAGGACAGTGACAGGTGCTTGTAGTACCTAAAACGGATCGGAAGGATCCGTAATGACGTGTTTAGGGCGACGTCGACTGTTTACCATTCGGTCTACAGGATCGGGTATGATTCTAAACCAAGACACCCTCGATGGAGCTGGCAATGAAATAACCAAAGACGACGGCTCTAGTTTTATGTGATTGTCGAATTTTATACCTTAACGAAATACGAATAAAGCTGATATTTGTTCAAATTAAAAAAAAAATCAAAAAAAAATCTAAATACAAAAAAAATATTCCCTCTACACTGATTAATCGGCTTACACTAAAATAACTAAAAGAAAGAATATAAAAAAAAACTCCTCAGCAATTTTTAACCCATAAGATAACAACAGAACCTTTGAATTATCCTCGAATTGGCAGGTCGAAGGGGTACAACATTACGTAACTGAGGTCGATTATGTACTGCTTTGAAACCGATACGTCGCCGCGTCGGTCACAACACATAGGTATATATAACTAAACGAAGCCACGATAAAATATACCGGTATAGAATATGAATAATTGATTCATACTTTTTCTATGACACGCTCTCTATTGTCTTCATTCGCCAAAATTTAATTAGGACATTCAGTATAATATTTAGAACAATGCCAATTTAATTAGGATATTATTAAAATGCTAATTGCATAATTTCGGTCTCGTTACGCGATGCCTCTGCAATTACCTCAAGGTTTTGTATGATATAATTTTTTTTGTGTTTTTTGTGTTAAAACACATAATTTCTTCATTATTACACATAATGTAAAGTAAAAACATTTATTTTTAATTTTTTCATGAGTTAAATACCATTTATATTATATTCTATATATATTTAAATAAGCTGGTGTCGACTGAAGTCTGAAATGCGACAGCCCGATAATGTATAACAAAAATGCCTATTCAGCAGTCAACCCTTTCGCTATACATTCATACATACATTCATGTACCCCGAATGAGAAATTAAAAAAATATTCTAAAAATGTCAAGTACAATTGTTTTACAGTGTACAATGGTCCTTATCCTATAAATACACGGCGTTTTTGTCTAACGACGACATAAATCTAAAGTACAAACAAATTAGACCCGTTTAGTTACTTAGATGGGTGAACAAGTTTACTGTCCACCTGTTGTTAAGTGTTTTTCAAAAGCAATCGAAACAAATTTATTTCAATAATTTCTAATAATATTTTCTAATTACTCTAAGTAAAATAAAAGTATTTTTCTTACGAAGTCCCACAGTTCATGATTATGTCTTAGCAATCGTATTTTAGTATACCTAAGCTATTTTCGGTAGGCGCTAGGTACCTACATATAATATATTATAACTAAGTTTAACACAATGTATTTCTATTAAGTTAACATATGTACAACCTCTAGTTGATAGGTCGTCCTGAATAGGGACAACATTCCCGGTTATTATTCATTTTATCATTCGCATGTTGCGTCACGCAATAAGTTTTAAATTTAGAAAAATAATTAGGATTCCATGTTTCTGAAATTCAGTTTCATATAATTAAAAGTAGTTCAATGTGAGCGAATTCACTGTCTACTTTATAGTGCTTGTTAAATGTGAATCTCTTCAAATTGTCAACGCTTCATAAGCAGCGTATAACCCAAAATATTGTCGAAGTAACGAGTGATTTTGAAAATATTGTTTTTATTTTTATTTTTATTTATTTATTTATTATTTGTGGTCATAGGTTAACAAAGATTAATAAGTTAATATTAATAAATGTATCACTATGTCCTGCTAGTAAAGCATACAAATATTAGGTGTAAGTATAATCTACATAAAAATAAAAAAAACTTAAATTATAATTATTGAACTCTATTCTACTTTATTATCTAAATTATCTAAAGTTATCGTCTAAATATTGTGTGTATATGTGTGTATCGTCTTGTGTTGTAAAGAGCTGTTGCATTGAGTATTCTCTCGTCCATACAGATATTGTTATTGATCGGCGCGTTCCACTTGTGAACTTTGTATTGCGAGCATTCTAGTAAGTGGAGGTCGAGATTTGTAAATTCTACGAATATATAAATTGCAAAGCTTATTAGGACGATTGTTGGTTGGACTCTTTCACGCACAGCCTACTGGTATGGATCGAATTGTGTGAAATTAGATTATGTACTTATAGCTTGGATCATCAAATGCGGAATATTGGTCCTCGCCGGATCTTCTCAGTGGGTCGCGTTTCCGATCCAGTGGTAAATTCTGCGAAGCACTGCTCTTGCTAGGATCAGTGTTAGCATCACTCCGGTTTGAGCCCCATGAGCTCACCTACTAGTTAAGGTTACGCTGAAATATCAGGCTATTAGGTAGGAAAAAAGCGGAATATATATGTACGTATAATAAATACGGCAGTGCATTCGCTGACTCGTGATTTAGCGTACCAGCAGATCTAAAAATCGTCTAGTAATTTGACCAGAGAGTGGCAAAATAAATTATTTACCTGAGAATACGCAACGAATTAAATTCTTTCACAATTAAAAATCAAAACAATACAAATTCTTTATACTACATGTTTTATCTATCTCCAACATTATTGTCCAGGCAACATTTCGTAACATCGGAACATTCTTTGGCATTTAAAATTATTTGCATTTTTCAAGTAAACACTATTAAAACCATTTTTGAAGTCGCACTCAATAGCACCAAGTGGAACATAAGTTATTTCCCCTCCCTCGTTAGCAAATCCTGTAGCACTTTTTTGACGTCTGTTGTAGGGGGTCCCTAGCGATTCGAGTGCTTACAAACACATACATTCCGACAATCCACAGTTGAACCTTAAAAAACAAACAAATACAATCCAAAATCGAATGGCACATCTAAAGATTTGAGAAGTAAGCGTATCGAACTCGTCTTCCTTATGTTGAAAACGATAAGGCTTAGAATCGTTTAGAAATTTTACGAATTTATTTTCTTTACATTGTCTTCTCACTTGAGTTGAGTATCTGACAATGAGATCTTCGTCATTTAGGCAGTCCTCTTGTATATTAAAAATTGTCGGGTTTCATTTTAGTTGAGAATATTTGAGCTATTTTTTTTACATCATATTGGTTTTTATGAATCATCTTCTGCCTTGTGAATATTTAAAAATTATGTGTATTTATTTTTTGGGTTCAACATAATTTCTACGCGCATCCTCGCTTATGTGCTCTGTATAGCTGTTATTGGCACCTCAAGAAATGTGTAGCCAAGCCTGGACAGAATCGTATAGTAAACGCCTAATCCACTGAAACGATTTGACCAAATTTAGTGTGGAAATAATTCAAACCTTCGAGAATCCTGGAAAAGAACCTTTTATCCCACTACTGAGCACGGGTTTCCGCCTCTCCTATACGATATAAAGTCTAGTAGACACGCGTATAATTTTTACGTTTTTTATTGCTTAGATGGGTAGAGGACCTCACAGCACGCTTGGTGTTAAGTGGTCACCGGAGCGCATAGACATTAACAACTTAAATGCCACCATCCACCTTGAGACTTGAATTCTAGGTAGGTTTTACAGTACAACGGCTGCCCCATTTTTCAAACCAAAACGCATTACTGCTTAGCGGCTGATATAGGCAGGATATTGGTACTTACCCGCGAGAGCTCATATAACGCCCTACTACCGCTAAAATTTTGGTTGGATGGATGGGTTTTTCGACTTATGAGGTGGTGGGGATCCGTACCGACTAAAACTGGTGTGGTATTCCTGTACGGAGTTCTTTCACGATCAGCAAATCAACCCTGGCAAGAGCAGTGCTTCGCTGAGTCTACCACCGGATTGGAATCGCAACCCACTGAGAAAATCCGGCGAAAAACTCAATCGGCTATGTTGCGCGGGTGCGATGGGTTCCAAGAGAAGGTGATCGGTGTTCAGAACGCCTAAAAGTACCGAAAATGTATTGGGAGCATCCGAAACGAGGTGAAAGACTAATCGTGGCAAGCGATGCAACTATGTCAAAGGTTAGAATCCCGCAGCTAACGATTTATATGCATAGCAAATAGTTTATGTTCACGAACGGTGAAGGAATAAAATCATGTCACAAAAATGGAATAGTTTCAATTTGCATAGGTACTGGTAGTGCTGAAGCATTAGGACGTATTGTAAGGTCGCACGAATACGTGCTAGTCGTATTTCTGTCGTTTAGGAGACAGGCGTTTCGATTTGCAGGGTAAAGCAGCCTTCATACAAATCAGTTGAGATTTCGACCTTTTTAGCTCGGAGTGTCTCAAGTGGGCGTTCATATTCGTAGTGTCTACACCAAATGAGTAATAAGGTCTTTTACGCATAAAAAAACACCTTTTCCCTATTTACTATTTATTTTGAAGTCGTCGTGGCCTAACGGATAAGACGCTCGGTGCATTCGTGCTGAGCGATGCACCGGTGTTCGAATCTCAGGCGGGTACCAATTTTTCTAATGAAATACGTACTCAACAAATGTTCACGATTGACTTCCACGGTGAAGGAATAACATCGTGTAATAAAAATGAAACCCGCAAAATTATAATTTGCGTAATTACTGGTGGTAGGACCTCTTGTGAGTCCGCGCGGGTAGGTACCACCACCCTGCCTATTTCTGCCGTGAAGCAGTAATGCGTTTCGGTTTTTCTAAAAGCAGCCGTTATAACTATACTTGAGACCTTAGAACTTATATCTCAAGGTGGGTGGCGCATTTGCGTTGTGGATGTCTATGGGCTCCAGTACCCACTTAACACCAGGTGGGCTGTGAGCTCGTCCACCCATATAAGCAATAAAAAAAAATTTACGTCATTTAAGCCCGTAATTGAAATGAGTTTCAAAAAATATATAATACAAGATCAGTTTCAGAATTTGTGACATATTCCAAATTCAAATGAAGTTTACCCAGGCCTCGGTTCTTCTAAAAGGTTTGACATTACCCCTGTAAATAATACGAACGTATCCACGAAAAAATATTGTCATTATAATATTTAAAAAGACAATAAGTCCAAAAGGTTCCGAGTAACACCTGCTTGCGGCCTATCGGTTCGGCCCGAAGGCTGAATCGGTGCGGGCAGGGATGTCTGGGTCAAACCAAAAATAAATTTAAATTAGGCAGGTGTAGGGTTAACCACGATGGAAAAAAAAATACAAAAATTATTCGAATTATGATTGTTATGATGCTAATATTGAAGTAAGTTCAAGCAGAAATGGAAGTTTAAAAATTCGACTGCAATCTTAAATATATTGTCTATGTAGTTTGTGTCAAAATTGTAGTCATGTAAAGTCGGTTTAAACGTGTTATATGGAATTGGCTATATATACAGCTTTAGGGTAGCTTTTTTTCCTATATTTGTTAATTTCAGAGCCAATACTTATTACTCAAATTTCTGGTCGAAGTCAGTTCCTTTTTGAAATATTTTGAAATCAGGATCTTTGGAATTCTTTGAATAAGAGACGTTGAATATGGAACGTAGATTTATTTTCAAAAATGTCTTATTGTCAAAAATAATAATCAATAAATTTTTGGGGCTTATTCCTTAAATGTCATTTTTGTTCAAATCCGCCGGAACTGAAATATATGAGTTTATGAGTAAAGTTCATAATAAAGATACAGATAGCATGTAGTGCTCACAAACTTCTACATTTAAATTTTAAACAAAGTGTCACAGTTAATTTATCAACATTACAATGTGATGGGCAGGTGAAAGGGAGGTACCCCAATCGAAGACCCTTGTTTGAACAATAAATACAAAACCGCATTCGACCGTTGCAACCTTTCCGATACTTCAAAGGGTTGTTAGGGTCGATGCGTGTTTTTAAGCAACCTCGAAAAAGGAAGAGGTTCTCAACTCGGCTGTATTCTTATTGTGCGTATTACTTAAGAATATTTTTTATGATTAGTTTTTATTTGAAAACTCGTGCTCCTCATATGGTCCCAATAATCAAAATTTAACCAATAGTTTTTGAATTATCCTTAATAATGCATATTTAATTAACTTCGAATACATTGATGATATTCTCATTTGATTTTGTTAAACTCTTTCGTACTCTTTTAAAGATTTATGATAAATATTTAGAGCATAATAAAATGAAAATCATAGGATGAAAAACGGATGAAGTAGAAGAAGAAAAAGCATGGGTGAAGATACCGAAAGAACTAACAGAAATGGATCTCACTATGCTCCAATAAATATACTACAGGAGACAACCCAAGGAGGGTTGACGTCAGGCTGACGGGCGGTTGTAAAACTCGTCCCAAATCCCTATGCAACGTGATAAAATGTCATGCAGTGCCAACCCACACATAGTGTGGAATAAGAGCAAGATCTACAATAACTCTTTAATTGGACTTAGACGCTGTATTTATTAAGCATAGTCAAAAGAGAACAGTCCGCAATCTTCCTGGTGCTGAGTCGTTACTAAAAACTCATGGCCTATACAGTGTTGTTTTCACTCACATCAATGCAAGAGCTCACGGACACTGAATTACAAACACCATAATCTAAATGCTGCCTTGAGGGAAGGGGTTAGAGTCTTAATTGTGTTGTACAACAGCTGTCCCATCTTTCAAACTGAAACGACCGTTTTGCCGCAGAAATAAAAAGGATGATACTTACCCGTGCAAGCTTAAAATACAAAACTTTTTGTTATGTACACTAATTCTATCATTTGCGATGTCGCATACTTACCGTTCAGGTGATAATGGGTAATTGAAACGCAAAAGTCCTATTAACCTGGTCTGCAAATTTACCAACATAATCCCACGAAATTTTGTTCTAAAATGCTTCTAAATTCCGATACCCGCACGGACACATTATAAACTCATCAGACTTACAGCTTGCATCAACATTTAATTAATGCTAGCACAGAGGGCGCTGGCTGCGGGAGCGATTAACGGAATCCATTTGTCAATCGGTCTTACTGACTATTCGATTAGAGAGGACTTTCCGACGAATACCGGTACGCATCCAGCCATGTGTGTCTAGATTCGTTAGGTACTCCGTGTAAATATATCTTCAGTGGATTTAGCTTAACTGTAGCCGATGAATTGTGCTTGAGTGGGTAAAGAAGTTTAAATTACGTACATGTGTAATTTGAATGTTTGTTAATATTTTTTTAGACCGACTACCTTGCAGCCACACGTCAGTCATTGCTCAAAGTCACTTATCAATGCCAGGGGGACCTTACCCTTACCTACCACTGAGAAGTTTTTTCTAATATTGACCGCAGGAACCCTCTACTCTGCTCGAGTTCTGACCACGGGCGGAAATCAGACCACGATTGAGAGAGCTTAAGAGGTGATGGCCACGGGGCGACCTGAGGGGTTGACGCTGCGCCGCACTCTACCGTCACTCTAGGACCTGCGGACTACGGACTGTGATGCGGTCCGCGTTGTCGTCGTCACTGTCGTCACCGAACATACTGTGGAAGAACAACCTGGTCGGCGGTGTATCGCGTTTCGACCCGGTAGGCTGGTTCTGACCCAGCGGGGTATCCCGGAACACCAGCGGCATGGCCTAGGCGGCCTAATAGGGCCGTCTTACTGTGGAGAGCGGCGTCGTTGGTCATCGCCTCAATGACTATCGCCTCAACGATCCGTCGCTCGAGCGTCCTAGGGATGGCGCCACGAGTCTATTTATGATGTTGACCGCGGGAACCCCCTAATCTGACCGGGTTCCGACCTCGGACGAAGATCAGACGTCGGGTGTAAGAGTGCAAAGGAGTCGTAGTGCGGTAGGACCCTAAAACTCCTTGGACCCACGGTCTACTTCCAACATCTACGGATCGTCAAGTTCCACAAACTACGAGCGCCCCCCAGGCGCGGGGACCTTGAAGGAGGTTTGGCCCCGGCCGAAAAAAAAAGAGTCGTTTGGCAGATAAGGCCCTAAAAACATCCTTGGACGGTCCGCTGCCGAAATCTGTGGGCAGTAAAATGACATGTATGAGGATCAGCCTAATGCCCGAAAAAAAAAACCACTCTTTTTAGTTATTAAAAAGTTCCATATTCAAGGACCCTTTGCAAGGATGTTTTCTTTTGTTTTGCTGGAAACCTCGGCACAGAAGTACAGTAATCATGATCAGTCCCAACGAGACGATCGAATGTAATGTGTCTTATCCGTAAATATCGTTTTGTCATTTCTGGAACTTCATGAATAATATTATATGACAAAAACAACTTCATCATATCAACGGAGGACGACGAAATTTGGTTCAAAAAAATATAAAACACGCATGCAAATTTATAACTGCAATAATCTCCGAACTACAGTAAAGTAATCAAACCCAATTCCCCACAAACAGAGCAATCATAAAATTTGGGATCCACCAGGAAAAAAAAACTTTGAATTCGCGCAAAAAGTTTGAAGTGCACAGAAGCTGAAGGCACTGGAAAGTTCTCGAAATACGTAACATTCCCATAATTCCCATTTAAATAACTTCGGCCGTAATGTTTCTTTTTTTTTTTTTTTGTCGATTCTGAAAATATGTACATGTNTTTTTTTTTTTTTTTTGTCGATTCTGAAAATATGTACATGTTTGGCAACCGTATATTTAATGAGTTATGTGTTTCGTGTTCAACGATGCATTAAGGAATGTTCTGGAGAGTTTTTGGGCTTCATTTCGTTTTTATCATCAAAGGAAAATTGTTTCTTATAACATTACTAGCGACCCGCCCTCGCTTTGCTTCGGAAACTGTAATTTATTATTGATTTCTCCACTATTTAATGGATGTTATTATACATATGAACCTTCCTCTTCAATCACTCTATATATAAAAAAAAACCGCATCAAAATCCGTTGCGTAGTTTTAAAGATTTAAGCATACATAGGGACAGAGAAAGCGACTTTGTTTTATACTATGTAGTGATTATATCCACACATATAGACATCCTTTCACTACTTTTTTTATTCCTAAGTTGGGTGTATGAGCTCAAGTCCCAGCTGGCGTTAAGTGGCTACTGGAACCCATAGATATCAACCACGTCAATGCCGCAGCGCATCTTGCGATTTGAGTTCGAAGTCTCAGTTATTACAGCACAACGACTGTCATACGCTTCAAACCGAAACGCATTACTGCTTCACGACATAAAATCTATTTGCGAATCTGTAATTCTAATTCGGATCGGACTTTTTCTGTACATCTGAACCGCGATCTGAAATTTAAAAAGTGGTAACGTAGACATATTCGAGCCAAACCAAACTGGAATTGTTCAAGCTAAAATCATAACTACCGTGATTTACCTAGAAAGAAAAAGTAGACAGGCAAACAGACAAAACGTTCTTAGTCGTATCAATATGAAAACTTAGTATATTATAATTAAAATTATACGTTGTGGCGGTAGTCATCATAGAACACAAGATATTTGACAGATGCCCGAATCTCGCTTTCGACATTTTCAAGACAATATATGAGTCGTCTATTATCAAAGGTGGCAATCTGTGCATTTGGACAAAAAAATGTTATTGATATGTCAATACAGATTGATTTGAATATAATCGTCTCCTTCAAAGAATACGGTTCAAAACCTGCATTAAATAAAGGTTAATACTTAACCTGTTATTTATCTAAGATGTCGTTCCGAAGAGTTTTGTGACTGCCAATGGAATACAANTTATTGATATGTCAATACAGATTGATTTGAATATAATCGTCTCCTTCAAAGAATACGGTTCAAAACCTGCATTAAATAAAGGTTAATACTTAACCTGTTATTTATCTAAGATGTCGTTCCGAAGAGTTTTGTGACTGCCAATGGAATACAAAGTCAATAATTCGTTTTTCTGATTTACCAATCATTGTCCAAAAGTCAAATTGCCGGCTTTGATAATAGTCGACTCATATACACAAATTCCGAACAACCACATTTGGACCGTTGCTCTATCGAGCAATGGTCACCCGCTCGGTGGAAGATTTTCCTTTCGTTGTTATTTCCACATACGTAGATGATATTTTTTGGAAATGATGCAGGACATTGCGCAGTCCAAATCAAAAGGGAAATCTAATGACTGATAATTTACTTTTAAATGAAAATTACATATCTCTTCTTCATACGAATCATCCGCACGATCGTTATACAAACATATTAAATCTACAAAGGGCAAACACGCATTAAAATGAAACTTACATAATATTCATACAAAAGCTAATAACTAGAAATCCGAATTTTAAACAGTAATTCCATTTGATGCGGTATGAGTCTGCATAGCCGGTCCCCTAGCCGGCTAGGGTCGACCGCACAGAGATAAAATCCCGGAATTAAGCTATCATTCCTGGGCAGTCCCGGCCTTGTTCCCAATACTGTCTGATGACGGCCCTGCGAGTTATTTGCGCCGAGATTCAGCTGATTTTATACCAGGATTACTGTATTTTTCCTTGATAACTTAGTGTTCGCTCTCTATTTTTTTTTTCTATTTTTGGTAATTGGCCGCCAGTGGTATTATAATCTTCTTATGCTATCGCCTTAACAACTTATGAAGAAATGTGATTATAGTCGAATATCAAATGCGAATCAGAAGAGGGAAATACGGTCTCAAATGCGTTATCGACTAAGCCCGTATCTTTTACGATATTATTATTAAACTTATTATTAAGAACGAAATATATTAAAACCGATTTCCGCATATGCATTGCAAGATTAAAACACGTTATTATGGATTATACAAGCTCAAATAAAACGAGATTTTCCACATCTGATACGAGTAGGTATAGAGGGGACGAAAATCTTGAGCGATTTTGGGGGAAAGACACTTGGAAACATCACAAGTGTTCGGTCAAGTCATTTCAGACATCTAAAGCTCATTACTAAGAGTGCCTATCACATTTGATTAGTCTTGATAAGAGCAGAAGACCTATCATTCCATTGGATAGTAGCTCTATACCCAATCATTATCGTTCAAAGGTCCATTAAAAGTTCAGTATAAGTATCACTATAACGTTTCTTCTTCTGAGTCGGTCTCTTCATTACTGAAGGTCGTGTCTAATCTAAAATGTGGACCACATGATGCACAATTCTTCCCCACGTCTTCCTGTCCTCGGCGGTCTTTATAGTCTCGGTTATTGGCAGGCCGGTGAGCGTCTTAACCAGATCAGACCAGCGGGTAGGTGAGCGTCCGCGTGATCTTCTCCCGTCAGCCTGACCAACTGCCATCAGCTTCTCCAAGTTATGTGAGCCTCTACGAGCAATGTGGCCGAAGTACACGAGAATACGTTGGAAGCAGATAGCGGAATACGTTGGAAGCGATAACGTTTAGATGTGCTCAAAAGTGCTCATTTTCAGCAGGGCACTGGTGATGTTAAGTATCCAATTATATCGAATACCTATGAATGAACGTTAAATTTTATCGACCTTTGGTTTTTGTGTCATATTGAACTACTGTAGTTATATAGAAGGGAAACCGAACCCTTGAACGCCTAATCCAGTTTGAGCTCATTAGCTATATCTTAAAGAGATATTTATATTCTCGAGGTGCATTTAATTTAGTTTTGGTTCGCTTTCTGACTTACTATCACAGAGCACTATAAACTTCAAACTGTAAAAAGATAATGTGCCGTATTCAATTAATAGTTCGGCGGTAGTTCTTTTTGACGTTCAACAAGTATGTACTTTCATTTATCTATATATGGATATAAAAATGAACTGCTGTTCGTTAGTCTCGCTAAAACTCGAGAACGGCTGGACCAATTTGGCTAATTTTGGTCTTGAATGATTTGTGAAAGTCCAGAGAAGGTTTAAAAGGTCCGATAAATATGAAAATGCTCGGAATTAAATAAAAATAACAATTTTGATTATTCCTTTGATGTGTCCCCCGTCGGACGGATTCGTTTTGTTTGTTTTAAGTTTATTTTATACAAAAGACTGTTATTTATCGGTTGGGGCACTACGAAATCTGCCGGGTTAGCTAGTGTTGAATTGGAATTTTTGACTATGACTATGACTATAATGATTCTATTTCTTAATTTCATTTACATTCTAAATCTATATATTAATACGTGAAGCAAAAACTTTGTATCCCTTTTTACGAAAATTGCGCGGACGGAGGAGTATGAAATTTTCCACACTTATAGAGAATATAGAGAAGAAGTGCACAATGATAATATTTTTTTTAAATAATGCATAAAAGGTACATTAAATCAATAAAGAAAACATTACACACACTACATACCATGTATTTGACGCACACACGCATGCATACTATTTATTGTCAAACTTTTGTTCTTGACGTCTGTGGTGAAATTGAGAATTGATTAAATATTGTTTGTCTTCATTAATATTTTTTATAGTGTAGCCTTGGCGAAATTAGTGATTATAGAAGTATTAGAATACAATCATAATAGTGTACAAACTTACAATTCCAATTAATTATAGTCGAATTTCGAGTACTGAGGGACCTCTAGTTTATACAATTATCTATCAATATAAAAAAAAAACAAATACATACGTCAATAGTTCATTAAGTTGAACATCGGATCGTATTTTGTTCTGCCAAGTTTTAATTCTAGCCTCGACAAAGTTTATCTAACAAATTAATTTTGAATGTATACAGGCTCGCACACGGAGTAATTCGTTAGAAAAACAATAACAACGCATACGCTTTGAGTATGAAAATATTTGACGAATGGATACCTCTGTGCGTATATACAAATATACATAATATGTATAGAACAAGAGCCTACGGGGGACGAATGGATTAAAATATCAGGGACATTCTTTTAATTTGTGATTTATTTTGGTCGTTCAAAAAGTCTTGCGAATATATTTAAGTTAATTTGGTTCAAGGAAAAACTTTTGTTTATTATTATCATTATAAAATCAACAAATATTTACCTGAGCAGGACTGTGTGGGCTCTTCTGCTATTGAATGTATGCTTTCGAATCGTTACTGCCGTATTTCTATACTGCTATTTTTATTTATTTATTGCATAGACGTGTGGATGAGCTCACAGCCCACCTGGTGTTAAGTGGTTACTGGAGCCCATAGACATCTACAACGTAAATGCGCCACCCACTTTGAGATATAAGTTCTAAGGTCTCAGTATAGTTACAACGGCTGCCCCACCCTTCAAACCGAAACGCATTACTGCTTCACGGCAGAAATAAGCGGGACGGTGGTACCTACCCGTGCGGACTCACAAGAGGTCCTACCTTCAGTAATTACGCAAATTATAATTTTGCGTAATTATTATTACAATTATTACACGATGTTATTCCTTCACCGTGGAAGTCAATCGTAAACATTTGTTAAGTACGTATTTCATTAGAAAAATTGGTACCCGCCAGCGGGATTCGAACACCTATGCATCGCTCGATACGAATGCACCGGAGGTCTTATCCTTTAGGCCACGACGACTTCAAACATGCTAACATTATTGTCATAAATTTTCCAATTAACATCATCATTTCTACGTGACTGAAGCAGAGGTACGTAACATTCAATATATAGACAACATCTAATCATCACGTAACAAAAAAGCTATCATGTTCATAATGTATCAGTGCATCGACGATGTACTCGTAACAAAAGGCTCTGTCGTAGGAGTAATTCTAAGGGTGAACCGGTTTTCATTGATACTGTCCGATCATTGCGTGGGATTAGATGAATATGTACGACGGCTTCATAGACGGACCCCACATTTAGAGGACAGCAGACATTCCGAAGAATTTATCTCTTCATGCTTGGGCTGTACTTTCGGGTTTTATTGGATTAGATGGTAACGCTAATGCATTTGATAGTTGTTCAAACCTCTTTGATTTCAATATTGCTACTCAACTAGAGATATCAAGTTGGATTGCTGCATGTCTTTTTATTTCGGGCCAGACCAATTAAAGGTATGTGTTAATGTCGCTGCAATACGTCGAATGCAGTTTTTATTCTATTAGGGTCGGTCTTTGCCACTGAGTGCGTTTTTGTACAGTATTTAGAGATAATAATATGCTTTTTGGAACGAAGTTCCTTATGGGACGATGCGGAGGGGTACCCAAACCGGGAAAAAACGTCCGTAACGTAAGATTTTTATTAGTAATGCACACAGTGTACGACTTAACTTTGTAATAACCTGCAAAAAATAACATATTTTTTTATCATTCATTGACCACGATCTCAGAGCGTTCGTTTGCGCAATACACTAACTCTTATGCAAACAACCGTGAATGAAGTGTACCACAATAAGTTCGCACGTTACCGAATGACCGTGGGTTGTTGCGAAACCTCCAGTTTATTTTCTTTATACCTCGAATAGAACTTAAAATATTTTTTTTATAATAAGAAACTTCGTTCCTATCCGGTGTCCCACGACTCCACACATCTTTTTTCTACGTCTCACTTAATGTGTATGATAGAAATAATAGCCTTCCTAAAACAACTTTGCAATAGTATAGTGCTGAATATGAAAAACAACACATAAATAATTTTGCTGCTCTAGAAGCCTAATAAATTTATTCTAAATACCCTCATTTTGTCAAACGACTCTTTCAATGATAATCTAAAAATACAACTAAGTATTTTTAAATATGAAATAGCCGAGACTTGTAATCTCGCTACTTTCAATGGGAATCTTCAATAGGACACTGAACTTCATGAAAAATAGATCAATAACAGATACCTTTGAACTTACACAAAAGAAAATTATTTTGATATTTGAATCGAACTAATCTTTCTCGAACGGTTTTTGTAAAAATTGGCGTGTCATCCAATAAACATTTATTGCATAGTAGTTTTAGTAAAATCCTTTACGAGAGAAGCACGGCGTGGTGCAATCTTTGAATTCATAGCGGGACGATTCTCACGTCCGAATGTGGCTGTTGACCCGCCGAAGTCGGTAGCTGAAAATTGGAAAAATAATTAAATGAAAAACAAAAATTTAGATTTTTTTGGTTAAATTTCATAATAAACCTACATGGTTGCATAAATTTACTAAATACACTAACTCTAAAAGACTATAGCTCGTGTTCGGTAGTGAATAGACTATAGCTGATCTATATATGGTTTTATTTTATTATTGCTTGGGTGGACGAGCTCACAGCCCATCTAGTGTTAAATGGTTACTAGAGCCCATATACATCTACGACGGAAATGCGCCACCCACCTTGAGATATAAGTTCTAAGGTCTTAAGTATAGTTACAGGTCTTACAGTTACTGGTACAGTAGGTCAAAATTCAAATTCAAATTCAAAATTATTTATTTCAGCTTAGATGTCAGCATAACACACTTGTTGAATATCAAAATATAAATAACAATGTTAACTCTACCAAGGTCTCAAGTATGTATTGTAATATAGGAATGTTATTAGGTTATGTACTTTGATTTTTTCCCTACCCATTCGCTGGTAACTTATGAGGCTAAATCCAGCTACGCCCGGACGAGTAGTCGAGCTCACGGGCTCAACCTGAGAGAATTTGCTAACGCTGGCCCTAGCAAGAGCAGTGCTTCGCGGAATCTACCACCGAATCGGAATCGCGACCCACTGAGAAGATCCGGCGAGAAACTCAGTGGACTCTGTCTATGGGTTAGTGTACTTTGCATTAAAAACCAACTTCAATGGCGCTCGAAGGAGACAGACCACCACACAATGTAGCAACACTTCGCCTTTAATATTCTTTTCTTTCTCTACTCCCACAGCACTGGACTTAGGATGTATTGTTACAGGATCTATTTGATTGATACTGTCGTCTTATTTATCTCGCCCCTGAACGGAGTTATAGTACTTTCTACAACTGCTTTAGCTACGTATTTAATTACATTAAAAAGCATTTTATTGTTGCCACGAAAACCGAAAATGGAAATAAAATTATTCCAGTCTAAATACCTTAAATACATTCAAATTATTTATTCAAAATGTAAGACGAAAGCGACATAACAATATTGAAAATACAACAAATTTCAGATTAATTTTACATTACCCGATAAATTTTATTCACGTAGCAAAATATAAACTAGGTTTTTTGCTAGGCATTACTTAAAACCACTTTTATTTACGGTTTCATTTCGCATTTTTACTGTCGGTCGGTTGCCGGATATCCGTGACCACAAAAACTGATAAATAATCGTAACGACGGAACCATAATAATATTATGACAATTAAAATAACGAGATATTACTGTAAAGGTTCTTTTAATTATAGCTTGTTTATCTCCTAGTGCTAATTGGTAACGAGAGCCCGTAGAAATTGAACTTTGAATACCGCTGTAGCGGTACTCATCACAGAATACAAGATATAACGACATTTTCAAGATAAGCTTGCATATATACAAGTTTATCCTGAAAATGTCGTAGGCAAGATTCAGGCATTTGTTGTATTCTGTGATGGTCACCGCCACACCGCACCGATCTTAAAATATTACGTAGCGTAACAACTGTCCCACTATTCAGGGGTGCTTTTCAGGATATTATCAAAATAACCCTCCTACTCATTTCTGTTCATAAAATATTTATAACTACTGTTACCATGCATCCCACGCTTTTTTTTACAATAAAATCATTTTTTCTTAGACTATTTTTAATTCAAATTTATTAAAATTTATTTTCTATATGATAGTTGGATTTTCTATAAAAGCGTATTTTGTTAGTTTTTTTAAACTATTATTTATGTTTCATTTTTTAGTTGTACATATTTCATTTCTCAATTTTTTTATAATTTTTTTGTTATTTTTTTTTTAAATGTTGCATTGTCGTCTGTCCGTAATAAGTATACCAAATTTTTAGTTAATCCGACGTTTTGAAGAGGGTCAAAATCATGTTCAAAGATTTCGTTACATACTAACATACATACGTCTGAAGCTAATAAAAGCGTATTAAAAACGGTGTCTGCTTCCCGACAGAAACAGTGCAGAAGAGTGGTATAGTCTCTCATTAAAATAAAACAACACCTTTTACAATTAAATACAAGAACAGCCACGATCTGGTAATTCGAAAAAGAAGTCATAAAGTCTTTGACAAAACGAATCGCTTCAATCAGCCAGCCGGGTATACAGGTGTACTCGAATAAAAATATACTTAAAGAAGATGAGTCGGGCGACGCCCTTGGCCCGGTTGCCAACGCACTCAACGCCTACACTCGCCCTACAGACCCATTGTAATCCAACGCTGGTAGCTATCAAAGAAGATTGCCAACAAAAAATATAAATACCTATGATTTATGGTTGGCCTCTTCGTATCCACTGCTTTTATAAGCAGAATTGAAATTACACCTTTTTTTTTCAATAAGTATGCATAACATAGAATTATATTATTTTATTCTGAAGATCCGTTCGCTAAACTGCTATTACTGCTACTAGTACCTAATTTCTCAGCACTAATTGTGTAATTTTCTCTATTAGCTTCTTCTCTAACTTTTGAAGTGAAATTTCTGTAGGCGAGTAAAATTTAACTCGCGGCAGATTCGTTATGGTTAGAGAAAAAAGATATAATTTAGGAAGAGCGAGAGTGAGAAAATAGAAGAGCATCTCGCAAACCACTCAACCGTGGAGAGAGACTAGATCGGAATCGCGACCTGCTGAGAATATCTGGCGAGAAACTATGTTGAGTTGTATCTTTGGGGAATAGGGTGTATTATCTAATACTATTAAAACTTCTACTTCATGTCTTAAGATCTTGGTGATATTCGCGCTACGATCTATATGAGATATGGTAACTATTATAATTCGGATGGAACAAGATATCGCCTGTCCATGAAGAACCTTAAAAAAGTATATATCTTATTTGACATTTACTGGTCAGGAACTTAAAAAATGATTTGAAATTCATCATTAATTATTATTAAAAATAGTAAAATCATTTTGTATCTGGAAAACCAAAATCATAAATAGTGAATTTTTCAAATCTTTAACAAATACCTAGCTAATAAAGGAAAGAGACCAATTTAGAATTTGAAATTTAAAATATCGCCGCATACAATAGTCCAATACAGTAGAACTGCGCCGACACCGACAATTGGCGTCCGGTGATCATCCGATATAGCTGCAGATTTTGATCTGCATACATAACAGAGCACAGTTCTAACGACACCAACATTCGTGGCACACCCACGTATTTAGAAAACATAGTCTCTACCACGTTCTGGTTTCGAAATGGCTATGGTTTGTGTTGTATAATAGTTATTTTACGCTTTGCATTCTTCAATACACGCGCTTTTTTTTCCTACCTATTCTATAGTAACCTAATGGGGTTATTCTAGATTCACCGAACTAGTAGGTGAGCTCACGGGGCTCAAACTGGGAGTGTTGCTAACACTGACCCTAGCAAGAGCAATGCTTCGCAGAATCTACCTCCGGATCGAAAACGCCACCCACTGAGAAGATCTGGCGAGAAGCCCTGTATGCTATACACACGCTACGATTTATAAGTAATGTTGATTTCCAGACAGTGATAGTTTACAAGAGTATTGGTGTTGAGCCATTTTGTCGGAACTGAAGTCCTGCACACAGAGATCGATTCCTCTAAGCAATATGCACCAACACATGTTCACAAAGGAGATCGAATAAGATCAGAAATAATCTCGTAAAACTAAACCAAAAAAACTCTTTATTATTCTTATTAAGGCGTGTTGTCTCCTCTGTTTCTACCACGAAGGAATGAGCAAGTTTAAAAATGTTAGATTAATCATTCATTGTTCCAATTCAATAGAAACTTGGACTTCGTGTCGGAAGTTGTATAGTTTTATACCCATTGTCATGTCTATGAGTTTTGGTAATCGCTTAAACTTGTATTAAAAGAGTTGGAGGTTGGAAAAACGGTTTTCCGACACTTCTATTCTATTTACTGATGGTAGGACCTCTTGTGAGTCCGCGCGAGTAGGTACCGCCACCCTGCCTATTTCTGCCGCGAAGCAATAATGCGTTTCGGTTTGAATGGCGAGGCAGCCGTTGTAACTATACTTGAGACCTTAGAACTTATATCTCAAGGTGGGTGGCGCATTTGCGTTGTGGATGTCTATGGGCTCCAGTAACCACTTAACACCAGGTGGGCTGTGAGCTCGTGCACCCATCTAACCAATAAAAAATATATATATTAGATATGCCATCAACAATGTCCATGACTGTTCAAACAGCTATGAGGAAACCGTAGAAACTGTCTAAATTATTTCTTCTTCAAGTACAATCTTTTAACGTACATCGACGATTGTAAGAATGAAAATAACCAGATCCTTAGGAAAAGAAAATAAATATATTAGTATTATAATTCCAATACTTTAACTGTAACATGCTTATCCGCCTAATGGGTAAAGCTTCGAGACCGCTCAACATATAGAAATCAAATTAAACAGTAACCTTTACAAACAAAACCCCATACACCCTATTGTTTGAACCTCAATATAGAATACGCAAATTTTTATCCGACTTCCCATACTTAATATTGCTAGCACCGAACGAAAAATGTTAAAATCAAAATAAACAAAGAAAGGCAATAAGACATGAAAAGGTCGCGTTCCGTACTTTGGACCGCTGAAGTTTAGTTAATCCTCGCGAGATGAAAAAGTACAAAGGATCGGTATAAAAGCCGGTGGAGGAAGGAATCGATCTCCGGATGGAGTCCGAATACCAACTGTATGACAAGTGTGGAGCAAGAGATAAGACGCTGCGATTATTACATTGCCACGATTCTGAAGCCTTTGTATTCTTTACGGTTAACTTAGAAGGTATTGAAATCGGAATATGCTGCCACTATGCATAGTGCATGGTTTGGTTTGGCTTTGACGCGGCTGCGTAGATTTATTCGTAAACCTACAGTGCTACACTCTTATTCCTAAGCTTCCGAAAAATACCGTCACCATCTTTAAAATAAAAATGATAGGTCGTATTCGTGAAATACGACGAAAAATTCGACGTGCGACATAGCCCATAAACACAACACACTGAGTTTTTCGCCAGATCTTTTGGGTCGCGATTTCGGTGGTAATTTCAGTGAAGCACTGCTGTTGCTGGGGCCAGTGTTAGTAGACTCTCTTAGGTTGAGCTAGTGAGCTCACCTACCAGTCCATAAGTAAATGGAATAGCCACTTGGGTTACGAGCAATTAGGTAGGGGAGAAAGTCGACCTTTAATTTTCAATCTTCTAGTATCCATACATACATCAGACATCAGACTTCAGCGAGCAGTCTATTGACTTTTGTAGCCTCAGATATTGCTAGTATAGCACTATTGTTTGGAAAGTAAATTATAAATGGCGTTATAACAAAACTTACAATTTAGTAAATTTATTTCGACAAGTTTTTTTCAAACAGAGTTAAACGTTATCCGCTATCACATTAGACGACAAAATCAATACAAATTACCCTCAAAAATACATTTTTAGTTTTGAACGAATAACTTTTGTGAACATTAAACCATAAACTTCGGGAACAAACATTAACGTTATACCGTTCCCGAAATACGAATGGAAACCATTCGTCGCGTTGTCATCAACTTGTTTGACATTAAATATGAAAATTCTACTGTATTGAAAGCGAGTTAATTACAAATCGGGGAGGTGACGAGCGCGCGTGGAATACACAATGAAACGGCACAAGCTAACAGCAAACTTTATTTAATTATTGTTGCGTTTGAATGAACACCCTTGAAACCCGCTCCCGTGAATACGGATGAAAGAATGAGATAAAAACTTTTAATTAAACGTTTTCATGTACATTGTTTACGGTAACAGAACAGTTGAATTCTGTCAGCGTTCGTACGCGTCCGTATTACGGACTAACAACATTTTTATTTGTATACCAAATATTAACTTGGACGATGCAAACAAAAATAAAAAAACCGATGTCATTTTTGTAGTAGTTTTTCTGTTATATTTTTCTGATTAATATTTTGTCGCTGAAGCTCATGGCTTAGGGCAAGTTGAAGTGGTGGGTTAACTTAGAAGCGAAGTTAGCTTCGCTCTTGGGGCCGCTGTAACAGATGGATCGACTAAATTATAGAATTAATTCCATCAATTATTGAGTTACTATAAATTACTTTTTGGCATTCAATAATTTTCAATCGAGTAATATTAAGTAACATAAATGATTATATACAAAATAGCATATCCATTTGATTAATTCGAAAGTTTTAATATGAAACGAAAACACATTGCTACCCCTACCCCAAAGGGTAACAATTAAAATTTAATTTCTTATCAATTTATTACATAATTCACATTTAATTATACTCATAATTTTAATTTTAAATTCTATCGTAGCTTGGAGTTTACTTGAAATTTTAAAATAAGCGAATAAAGCGCAGCCGCTGCCGCATAAAAGGTAGTTTTAAATTTCAACTAAGCTAAGTGCCTCAACCTCCTATTTGCTCCGACACTAGAATTAATTACCCGCTGGTTAATACAAGATAGTGGCCCAGTAGAAAAGGTATTTAAGACGCCTTCCCGCCTTTGAGGAATTGCTTTTAAAATTTGTTTCGTTTTCAATTGTGCTTAGATCTAGGCCAATTGTGGTTTGAATTATGACTTTTAATGCGACTATATGGCCTCATTCCACTTATTACTCTGCAAAATGGCCTTTGTCTCCTATATTACCTATTAAATGTAACCTTGAAGTTTAAAATTAAACCTTCAAACATAATAATATTATAGATGAGGATGGCGCTATCCTTACCTTTAAATTGGATAATTGGTTCAGCATAAAAATAAACAGAAAGGTAATACCGATACGCGCGGAATTACACCACATGCGGGTCAACGCTCGAAATATTTTTAATATGCGTCTTATCATTTAAGCCATGACGACGATAGGATGATTAATTTTGAGAACGAAGGCATTCTTTGTACTATTAGGCTCTATGATCTAAAACTTTAGAATAATAAATACCCTATTCTTCCCGTGGGGATCGGTAATCGGACTAAGGAATTGATTGGAATCGAGCCAGCAGCGTTCTCTTACAAATAAATACCCTGCGATTACATTGAATTTTGGTATAACCTAGTTATGACCTCGCAGGGATGGATGCCTATCATATTTTTATTTATTTTGGTAGGTATGCAATCGTACGTGGCTGGTAGGGACAGCCATTATGCAATGCCACATAGACTGTAGCCTATATTTACTAAGATTTTATAATTTTTTCATTCACGTTCTATGAGCTTCTAAGGGCTCCATTAATAATTTAACACTAGACAGCTAATATGCTCAACTACCTATACCAATGAAAAACTTCTAAGATCGGATGTAAGCAGTATGTCCAGCGAACAGTGTCTTTTGATTAACTAAAATGATAATATGAGATATCTCGACCAAATTACTAAAATATTAACTGAACAAAATTTGTTCTTCATCAATGTATGACTGCATAAGCAACATATAGCTCTTCGTATCGGAGCTAAAACTACCTTCATCAGCATTAAAACTGTAGAGAAAGTCGACAGCTCATTTTAATTGCACGACGAATTTCCTCAACTAATTGATGACTCCGTCCAAATTATCGCTCCCATTTACCTCTTAGTAATTGCTATGACGTTGGGTTCAATGTGAGACGGTTAACTAACAGAGACGTTTGTAAATTTATCTGTCTATGCTGAATGTTTTTGCTGTGTTCGCGTTTCGTTTAACCTTTATAGTTTTATCTTATACCTTTAAACGAGCAATTCTTGTATATATATATAATCTGAATCTCGAAAACGGCTCCAACGATTTTCATAAAATTTAGTATACATGGTATTTCTGGGGCGATAAATCGATCTAGCTACGATTTATTTTCAGAAAATGTTGTTTTATTCATGTTTTCAATAATCAACTCTTCCCGACATCTATTGCCGAATAATAATACTATTTTTCTTAATTGAGGGCAACTAACCGCTTTAAAGACACCACAAGATGGCGCTATCAAAAAAAAACCATGTAGTATCTTTTTTTATGGAACACTTAAATTAATATCAAATGTAGGTAAGTGCTCGCAAAATATGGAAGCTTTTTCAGACACGTGTCACTCTAACCAGATACATTTATTAAAATAATGTAATTTAATACCGTTGAGTCTTACAAGAAAATCAGTAGACTGCAAGTAGAATTGGTGTTTTACAATCAGGTAATTGAACCTCGTCTGCCCTTGCTGTTAAAATCACAGTGCAGCATTAAAACTAATTAATTTTATTGCAAAAAATCCTCCTCCTAATTTCGGCAGTACATTTAAGAACAAAATAAAACTCGTAACACCTAACGCGAATTTCCCAACAGGCGAAACTCCCGGAAAGAATTAGATTAAAGCGGGCGATAATTCATTTGGACCTTAAACAAAACGAGAGAAAAAAAAACGAAAGCAAACAAAAAAAAGAGTTCGAGAAAGTTCTGTACTCTGTGAGTTCTGTACGCGTATCTTAGGGCCAAAGAAATGTAGGTTGAAATTAATCTATATATTAATACGTGAAGCAAAAACTTTGTATCCCTTTTTACGAAAATTGCGCGGACGGAGGAGTATGAAATTTTCCACACTTATAGAGAATATAATGCATTTGAAGCACACACGCATGCATACCATTCATTGTCAAACTTTTGTTCTTGACGTCTGTGGTCAAATTAAGAATAGATTAAATATTGTTTGTCTTTATTAATATTTTTTTATAGAGTAGCCTTAGCGAAATTTGTGATTATGGAAGTATAAAATACAATCATAATAGTGTGCAAACTTACAATTCCAATTAATTATAGTCGAATTTCGACTACTGCGGGACTTCTAGTTTAATAAAAACGGCCATCTACGGACGCCAAGTTTATTTAATCAAAATATTTATTTTATTCGTAACGAAATTATTTCGTGGTACCTTGTCACTCAAAGATGAATTTGTGCCGTAAAATTTACTTAACGTAATTCATTCTAATTGAAACATACGCGACAAATTTATTACGCAATTAATTCAGGTCGAAATTAAATGGGAATTATTTCATATACAATTTTTAAATAGGCCGTATTGAGAGACTGGGATTTGGATTGCATTGCTAAAACCGCTGCTGCGCCCTTCAGACTAGTCCACCTTCCCAACGAGAATAATCAGGCTTTCCCTCGAGTGAGCTTATTTTTTTGTTATTTTCTGGACTAATAGACGATCGATAAGTGGTCTTCGTGGTCCGTAAAATAAGGCACCGTCTGTACTGGTATTGAGCGATAACTACTATAGTACCGGTAGTAGTAACCGTTCTGTTATAAAATACGTACTTACCACTTCTTTGAAAATTATATCTACGATAAAGGAATAGAATCGTGTAATAAAAATCAAATCCCTAAAAAATATATTTTGATTAATTACTGGTGGTGCGATACATCCTGTATTATAAACCCGTACAGCTTAGTACCAGAATGCGTTTAGGTTTGAAGAAACGACCGTTAAATAATACAATTGAGATTACGACCTCACGTCTCAAGAAGCATGATGGCATTCACATTGCGATGTCTATGAACTCCGATGACTTTACGCCCGATTTTCATTCATTTAGGCAATTAAAAATTACAAAACTGTTATCCTTTCAAACACAAACCAAACCAGCTCGATAGCGCCATATTATTTATGTTACCATATAGTAGTATGCATATACACAAAAGAATTGATTCAAAATTGAATTAATTCTAGTATACATTAATCAAATTTTAAACGCTTAAAACTAATTAATCCCATCCCTGAAATGCAATATGAAATATACAAAACGTGACTCTTTAATCTACCAATAATTACATATGCATCCCTAAATTAAAATATTCGCCGGTGTTCAATATAACAGAACGTATTTCATGTTGATTTATTTAAATTACGTCATGCTTTGATTCATCCAATATGACTTAATTATTGTGGCAATTATAAATAATTATGTACATGCTAGATGTGTGTGTAGTTAAAGTTCATTGCGACACGAATAACTATTGATCTTCGTAATTGGGATGTGAAGCTATGAATACATTATTAAACATCCAGTATTGGAGGAATTAACTTAGTCCTATATGGTGTTGGCTGAGTGCGAAGTCTTTCGAGAGCATTGGATGGTGAGACACTAAATGAAGTTAATCTTAACCGGTTATTGATGAAAACAGTTTAAGCAATATTTTATCTGTTTCTATTGTTTTTATTTTTCTGTCTGTACCGCCTTTCAAACAGGTACGCCTAATTGATTCGCGACAGATATGGGCGGAGGATTATACCTACCCGTGCGTGCTCACAACATGGTAGCGGTAGGGCACTATTGTTTTTGGAAATTTAGATTTTGTTTGCAAATCGATTTCAGCTCCCAAGCACGGGCCACTGTGGTGGTTCCATTGCTACAGAAAAATATATGAAGCTGATGATGATCTACATGATGTTGGTTGGCGGCGACTGGAGCTCAAAGACTTCGCCAGGCTTGATGTCTCCATTGAATAGTTTAGCAGCAGTCCAAACCTTCAAACTGGAACGCATTAGGGTCTTACAGCAAAAGTATAGGTATATAGCCAGTATCGTGGATATGATTAAACACACATCTCTGCTTGGTATTATAATTGATAATAATTTGACCTCTCAATCGCGCTGTTGAACATCAACAAACAAAAAACCAAACGACAGAGTCACCCAAAGCACATGAAAAAAAGGAAACCACAAAAATACATAGCGCCGTTTTAAAAGGGCCCATAAAACTGACAGGCCGTTTATAAACCCATATATTTATGCTTGTTTTAGTTTTGTTTTGCCAGGCCACTCTGAACTTTACCGTTTCGGATTAGAGTCTGTATGTTATCTTGATGTATCCCGCCCTAATAGCCCACTCATTAGCTGGCGTGGTTGGTTCGATCGAAGGGAAGATATAAATGTGTAATAATTATCATTATAACGTAATATTTTACATTTGTTTCGTGAAATAAAACTTTAATTTTCATTAATGGGTTTGATTGCTATTCTGCTGGTGGTCGGCAGCAACGTGGAAATTTAATAGTGACTACCCAATGAGTGGTAGTAGTAGTAATAGAGGTAGCTTTCAAAATTAAATTCAAATTTTTTGAAATTTATTCAATAAAAATTATACAGTATCGAAATAATATTTGACCCATCTTTGTTACTATCTAGTCATTGTTTTTACGTGGCAGTAGAGTACAATTACGAAACAGATTGTGTTTGAAGTCGTCGTGGCCTAAAAGATAAGACGCCCGGTGTATTCGTAGCGAGGCGCGGCTATGCCGGTGTTCAAATCCCGCAGGCAGATACGATTTTTTTATTTTTTTATTACTTAACTTACCTATTCCCAGGTAGCCTAAGAGGCTGTCCCAGCCCGGAAGGGTTTTCAACTCACAGGCTCAACCTGAGAGAATTTGCTAACACCAGCCCTAGTAAGAGCAGTGCTACGCAGAATTTACAACCGGATCGGGCTGCGACCCACTGAGAAGATCCGGCAATAAACTCAGTGGGCTGTGTCTATGGGTCAATGTGTTCAGGAGTATCTCTCTGTCCTGCGTTATCGACCGTTACAATATTCCTATAAGGCGTGAAGGAGGTTTATCGTGGCGGAAACACCTCATGGCAGGCATCGCAAAGGGTTGTGTACTCGCTTCGTCGATAGGCGAAGGAATTTCTATTACATTTGTGACGTGTGCACTTATAAATTAATTAAAGCTATTATACTTTTACGGTTTAATCTTGTTTTTATTTTTATTTTTATTGTCATCATATTAAGTATTTCTGATGTTTCGAATACATTACAGTTTTCCTGGTCCCGGACGATTGCGGTTTTCTTAGTCGATATTTGAATATTGTGCCCATCTATACTATTTATCTTATACTACTTTTCATTTTCATTTTCTTTCAAGGCTAGCGAAAGTTGTTATAATTATGTTAGCGATTCGGAAAACCGATTTATAAAAAATCATAAAATTATCTTTCTAAAAGTATCGAGTATCGAATTATCTTTAATAACAAAAATAAAAACAGTATTTGAACGGTCTGTAGAACAAAAAAGTTGGAAAATCTCTGATTTAGTTAAAAACTAACAAACCCACTTAAATGCCCACTTTACCTAACAAACTATTTAGCATATTGTATTATGGCACTTTTAATAAAGATTTGCCTCGAGATATTAACCTTGAGATGTACATACTGATCTTTTTTTATTTCTTTTATGAGTAAGAAAATCCACGGCTCACCCAGTGCAATGGTTGGACAACCTACTGCGTTTCTCACCAGATCTTCTTAGTGGGTAGCGATTCCGATTCAGTGGTAGGTAGACTTTGTGAAGCACTACTCTTGCTCGGGCAGACGTTAGCCAAATCTCTCAGCTAGAGCCGCGTAGGTTCACCCATCAATCAAGCCACAATAGCCTCTCGAGGCTAATGGAAGATAGGTAGGCAACAAAGGTATAACAATAGTATAACACGTGTCAAACTATTCAAACCGAAACCCATTACTATGTAGTTCGCGACAGAAATGGGCCGGTTGGTACTACCTACCCGATTGGGCTCGCAAGACGCCCTACAACCCCTACCCCTAATCTCATTCTAATTAGCATATCGCATGTGAGAATTAAGGAAATATTTGCTCTTCTGTCCCTAAACTAGTTTCTCGAATGAAGCAATCTTCGAATTCTACTAACGAGACCGAACATTCCGCAAATAACAAAACATCAGACCTTCTTGAAACGTTCTTAGTTGAGGCATTAACGTGTTTACAGATTTTATATCTGTTCTAATGACGTCAAAAGGGGCCATTCTATCACGCTTCGCCCATTAGAGGGTCGTTGACAAATAATACTTAAATTACTTTAGGAATATTGTTGTTACTGGCGTAACCACCTTTTGCGTGTGCGACGCTTGTAATATTTCTTTTTGTTGATTTTCTGGGTAAACTTAGACTAAATTACTTTGTTACTATTGAACTCACGATTCCATGTTGTTTTTAGGACTATTCTGCATATTATCAGTGCAGTATCGCTGTGTAGCAATAGCAAGACTATCCATAAACGATTTAAGACAAAATATCAACGTTGAACACTGGATTTTAACTGAATAGAAGCGCTTATTCCCAGAGTCTTAGGTAAGTCTAGCAGTGAACGAGTGGGCTGTTTATAAGAATGATGACCTGTGATTTGTACAGCTCAATTCTCGGACTCCTACACACACTACTATATTATGGGTCTATCAAACGATTTTCGCATTTAATGACTTTCCGATTCGTCGGAAACGTCGTGACCACAAGTCGACAGCAGCGTGCTTAGTGCGACTTCTTTAACGTTCTCGATAGCGTAAAAGTTAACTCAAATTTGTATGGAGTTGGAACGTTTGCCGCTAGGGGCGGTATTCCAACTGCATACAAATTTGAGTTAACTTTTACATTATCGAGAACGTTAAAAACTCGCACTAAGCACACAGTGCTTTATAAGATAGTGTGCGTAATGTGGATAGCGGTGAAAGTTTGAAACGTACTCCTTAGTTAATTTTTTTACGACAGTTTCTACGTTGTGTTTATAGTTTATGGATCATAGCTTAGTATGAGATGGGGCTTGGCTTTTTCTAGCCATATATGCTAATATAATAATATTGGTGTTGTTTTCTCTGAGAAAATTCTTACTCTCTCACGGGTGATTACCACTAACCCGCGTATCTCTGCCCCGCAATAGTGATGCGCCCCAATTCGGAGGGTGGGAAAGCCGTTATACTATTTAAATCTCATATCTCAAAATGTGTGGGGGAGTTCACATTATGATAATTCAATTATTCGCCTATCTATGTAATAAAAATTCCAAATATAAATAAATAAATAATAAATAGCTCAGGCAACCACTTAACATTAGGTAGGCCGTGCGCTCGTCTACCCATCAAAGCAAAAGAAAATTAAAAATAAAAAAATATTATAATATATATTTTTTTTAATTATCAAAAATATTATAAATTTTTTTTTCTTAATTATCATCACTATCTGTATACTACAGGTATAAATAAACAAGGGCAGCTACCGTAAACATCTCTGATTAAAATTTTAAGTTTAAAATCCAAAGTAAAACGGAAAGGCTCCAAATGAATTATCCAAAAACTAAAATGAAAGGTCGAAAGCTCTCGTTCGGTACGAAGAGGGCACTTGATTGTATGGACAGTGAAGATTTAGCAGTAATTAGTACGCTGCTCGTTAACTGTGCAAACCGGGTTATTTTTAAGCAACGGATTCTGTACAGGATTCACCGAAAGATAAAATGATTTTTGAGAGCGAACGCTTTTTTTTTTTTTTTGTTAACGGTTTAGAATAAAACCCGTTGGCCTGATTCAGAGGAAACGACCAGAGAATGTGAAATCAATAAAATTTAGGTTTTAGTAAACGGTAATAATAAATATTGCTTCCCGATTACGAAATTATTTACTGGTGGTAGGACCTCTTGTGAGTTCGCGCGGGTAGGCACCATCACCCTGCCTACTTCTGCGGTGATGCAGTAATGCGTTTCGGTTTGAAGGGTGGGGCAGCCGTTGTAACTATACTTGAGACCTTAGAACTTATATTTCATGGTGGGTGGCACATTTACGTTGAAGATGTCTATGGGCTCCAGTAGCCACTTAACATCAGGTTGGCTGTGAGCTCGTCCACCCATCTAAGCAATAAAAAAAAAACGAACGACTAAGGCTTTCTAATTCGATATTTGAATATTGCGCTATAGTAACTACCGTTCGTTTTTGTACGAATATGGTAAACATTACCAGACAATTACAGTTCCTTTCACTAGTAACACTTACTCACTGTACGAAACTTCGGATATCAATATAGTGACGACAATTAACGCGAAACTAAACGATTAAAGCAGTTTAAATTTAATTAATAATGATAATAATTGCTCGTTTGCTTCTTAGTTGCTATAAAAAAAAAAATTAAATTATTATTTAGTTCTCGGAACCGCTGTGGTAAGTATCCACGTTTTTTTTTATTGCTTAAATGGGTGGACGAGCTCACAGCCCACCTGATGTTAAGTGGCTACTGGAGTCCATAGACATCTACAACGTAAATGCGCCACCCACTTTGAGATATAAGTTCTAAGGTCTCAGTATAGTTACAACGGCTACCCCACTCTTCAAACCGAAACGCACCACTGCTTCACGGCAGAAATAGGCAGGGTGGTGGTACCTACCCAGGCGGACTCACAAGAGGTCCTACCACCAGTAATATTCGGATACCGCTTATAAGAAAGCGATATGTTTAAAAAAACCTAACGTGTCCAATTTTCTCTCGAACTTACAGTACTTGTAGCGGCAGCCGTCATAGAATAAAAGCTATTTTATATTGTCTGAATCTCGCTAGCAATATTTTCAAGATAATTTTGCATTTACATACATTATTAAATAATAATAAATAAATTAATTAATATTTACTAACAATCACGCCACGTTAACTGGTCCCGTGATAAGTTCGTAAAGAACTTGTGTTACAGGTACCAGATAACGGAAATAAATGTAAGATTTTTATTATACACATACATATATTGAATATACATCCATAACCCTGGAAAAGACATTTATATTTATCATACAAATATCTTCCCTTGGCGGGATTCGAACCCGCGACCCCCTTATGTAGTGACCATGTCACTTACCACTACACCAGACGGCCGTTAAAATTATGTACAAGCTCCGAACATTTGGACCTTCGGTCTGCCGAACAACTCCAGCCGTTCGCTAGAAGATCTGCCTTGTCATTTATGTACCTACAAAGTACTAATATTGACATTACTAATAGCCTACATGATAAGAAAACAAACTTGTAATCACATCCATATGCATCACAATACGAAAATCAGTTCGGTTAAACTACATACAACAAATAATGAACGTATTACGTGTTTGTTATCCATAACAATGATTTATAACGGATCGTATGTGTAACAAACACATGACGATTTATTTTATTCATTGCAGATGTTACCGCTAACCCCCGGCCGTCCCGCCATCAATCGTAAAAGCCAAACAATACCTGATAAAAGCTGTCATATCGACGTGATACGGTATCTTTGTGGTCCAAAAACAGGAGCGCAGCGATTCGAATCTATATATGTATATAAAAATGAATTGCTGTTCTTTATTCTCGTTAAAACACTACAAGTCCAGCCGACCGATTTGGCTAATTTTGGTCTTAAATTATTTGTGGAAGTCCAGAGAAAGTTTAAAGGGTAGATAAATATGAAAATGCTTGGAATTGAATGAAAATAACAATTTTGTTTTTCCTTTGATGTGCCCCCCGTCGGACGGATTCCTTTTGTTTGTTTTAAGTTTATTTTATACAAAAGCTTAGGTATTTAATTTATCGATTGAGGCACTAAGAAGTCTGCCGTGTCAGCTAGTATAAAATAAAAATTGAGTATTAACTTTTTCGCTAACAGTCCTCGCAAATTATATGGTATTCCTAATAATTCCAACTGAGACACATATTAACTTAACATATTAGTAAATTAATGTATGAAATGAGACTACCTAGAAACAAATAGAGTGAAAAGGCAAGATTGACCATATGTAAACGTTTATTGTATACACTCTCAACCGACAATCATGGCAATATGTATGAGCGATGTGAATATTGATCAGATTTTAAGAATATTAAACTACAAATCACAAAAAAATAATCTATATTTCACTTTTTTTACTGCTTATGTAGGTGAACGAGCTCACGGCCACCGGAATTAGTGGACATAGACATCTATAACAGTTAACCCTTTAACGGCCGTGTAGGTAGATCACTGGTGCCCTACGTGTCGCACTGAAGTAATTATGTCGGTATCTGTTACTAAGCACCTGGATTGCCTAACTTTGCCTTCTTACGTCTTTAATCTATGTTTTAGTCTATTAGTATTTCAAATTCGTTTTCCCCAGAGTCTACAAGATAGTAACACAAATCGACATAATTACTTCAATGTTCCACGGAGGGCACCGGTGACACATAGTGCATTAAGACATGAATTCTAAGGTCTCAGTTTTCATGCTGCCCCATCATTCAAAGTGAAACGCATTATTGTTTCACGGCAGAAATGCGGTGATGGTACCCGTGTGGATTCACAAGACGACACGCCAGTAAACAATCACTTATTTGAAAATCGCTATAGTTCATCTTTTGCGCCTCGCCCGTGCTTTGTATAAGTAAAATTCGATTGACACGCCGCGTCAGGAGCTCTCCATCCACCAGTCATTTCATATTTTTGCGAATGTCATCGCCGTGACGCGTGGAAGAAACGAAGCCCTTTCAGAGTTAACAGTTCATATAATTTCCCTTGGAGGTTTCCGTTCGTTGCGTCGACTATGTATAATGAAAATGTAACGTTCAAATCTTGTTTCAGGTAAGCTAGTTTGCGGAGATTGACGATCAAAAATAGTAAGTAAAAACAAACACAGCGTTAAGTATATAAGGGACAAGAATGATGATGAATAACTAATAACTTCAGGACTGCCAAAGGTCCTTCCAGCCAGTAACCTAAGTAAACATAATTAGAGTTGCTAATGTTGACATACAATTTTGGACAAAAAGGTCTGCCTGACTATAGTAGTCGCTTCACATGTTACTACCAGTTACTGTCCGCAATAGTGATTCTCAAACTTTTTTGCAGCGGCACATTTTTGAGACAGAAAAGATTAAAAAAGAAAAGAAAAAATGTAGAAAAAATCTGTAGATTTCAATACCTGTTAAAGTAATGTGTACATTTTATTATTTTCGAGACAGAAAAGATTAAAAAAGAAAAGAAAAAATGTAGAAAAAATCTGTAGATTTCAATACCTGTTAAAGTAATGTGTACATTTTATTATATTCGTATCTAAATCTAAATATAGAACTGCTCTCCATTAATTAAACCTTACTTATATAAAGCATTTTTATTTATTTTCAATTTCTAAAATTTGGCGGCACACAAACATTTTTTGAGAGTATCTTCTGATATAACAACAGAAGACGCTCGTCAGCTCGTACAACTAAGAACCGATGCCCTGCATGTTTGTGTTCTAAAATTACTTCATGATGTCTATAGACTAACTTTACTTCAGATTGTCCGTCAGCATACCTGTCAACCGATGTATGTATTCAATTGGTAGTTTTTTACTGGTGGTAAGACCTCTTGTGTGTCCGCGCTGGTGGGTACCACCCACCACCCTCCCTATTTCTGCCGTGAAGCAAAAATGCGTTTCGGTTTGAAGGGTGGGGCAGCCGTTGTAACTATACTTGAGACCTTAGAACTGGACTGGAAATGTCTCAAGGTGTGTGGCGCATTTGCGTTGTGGATGTCTGGCTCCAGTAACCACTTAACGCCAGGTGTGCTGTGTGTGAGCTCTTCCACCCAGCTAAGCAAAAAAAAAGTCAACTTTTATTATTGAACAGAAAAGTTATATTGAATACCTAGTAATCTATTATCACTTACATTGTGAAGACCGCGGCTAAAAATTAATATTTCCATTTATATCGAACGATAAAGGAAATCGTGAAGCCGCTTAAGTTGGACGAGATCGTTAGAGCGAATCTATTTTCAAATTAAAATTAAAATGGCTCACATTAAGCGCGGGCCAATCGTTACGTCTAATTTGAAATTAACGGGTAAGCCGAATTTTACATGGTATGCGAATCTATGTAAGTCCACGAGTTGAATGCACTTAATTTTTTTCTGATCAAGAATAATCTTATCAGAAAACACTTTGATTACCTATTTTGACAGATACGGCTCCGCGGAGGGACCTTGCTTCTCTCTGTATTTTGTACCGTATGTTCCATGGAGTTGTTTGAGACGATTCCACCATCTCGTTTTTACCATCGCACCGCCCGCTACCGGAGTAGAGTTCATCCATACTACCTGGAGCCACTACGTTCATCCACAGTGCTTTTTCAGAAATCTTTTTGGCCACGTACCATCCGGCTTGGAAATGAGCTCCCCTCCACGGTGTTTCCCGAACGCTATGACATGTCCTTCTTCAAACGAGGTTTGTGGAGAGTATTAACGGTAGGCAGCGGCTTGGCTCTGCCCTTAGCATTGCTGAAGTCCATAGGCGACGGTAACCATTCACCATCAGGTAGGCCGTATGCTCGTCTAAATACCAGGACAATATAAAATAAAAAAAATAAAAATAGCTGTGTTTATCACTTAAGAAATCTTCAGAAGACACTCAACTGATGACAATTCCGTTTTGTTACAACACAAAGAAAAGCTAGTTAAAGCTTTAATGAAATAAACAGCTGCGACACGCGCTTAATTCACATTAAAAAATTCTAAAATGTTTAAATTTATAATGTTACCCGCATGTCGACGAGTAATTCAAATTAAAAGATTATTCTAATTTTGTCATTAATACACATCGTGGTTATTGTAGAGCCCGCAGTTAGAACACATTCATTAGAAAACAAAAATTGAATGTTAAATTAATGTACAGGTCATAAAACCTTTTAAAAAATATATATTATGGATTATATTTTTCATGTTTTTATTTGCTTAGAATTGTATATAAGCTCACGGCACACCCGAGATCAAGTGGTTACCGAAGCCCATAGGCATCTACAAAGTAAATGCCGCCAGCCACCTTAACACATGAGCTCTAAGTCTCAGTTTACAACGATAGCTGCCCCACCCTTCACAACCGAATCTCATTACTGCTTCACGGCAGACATGAGTAGGATTACGGTACCTACCCGTGCGGTCTCTCAAGACGCTACCATAGACCCTACCACCAGGTTCACTTTTACTTACGACATATTTACTAGTGATGTAATGAATATCATGAAAAAATCATTATTGCCTTTAAGAGCATGTCAAACCTGATGTTTCGTTGTGACCGCTACTCCCGGGCGTTATGGGCTTGGTACTTTATTAAAACCTCACTTAAAAGACGTGTTTTTTTTTTCTTATTGCATGTATGTGTGGACGAGCTCACAGCCCACCTGGTGTTAAGTGGTTAGTGGAGTCCATAGACATCTACAACGTAAATGTGCCACCCACCTTGAGATATAAGTTCTAAGGTCTTAGTATAGTTACAACGGCTACCCCACCCTTCAAACCGAAACGCATTACTGCTTCACGGCAGAAATGGGTGGGGTGGTGGTACCTACCCGTGCGGACTCACAAGAGGTCCTACCACCAGTAATAAAGCGTTATAGCGCCAAACAAAAACCTCAAGTGTGAGTTCTTCCCAAAACCAGTTATCAATTATTTTATTTACATTTTCCTGCGTTTAGATCTCGACTTAAACCGGTAATTGATGCTTTGAAGTGAACCGCGAAAGTCTGTCAAAGCTCTCAGTTTCCGAGATATACGAAAGCTTTCAGGAGGCTGATGGGGTAGCTCCACTACTGTAGCGCTTCTGTTTTCAGATGCGCACACTGATGGTTTTACGGCTGTCACAAACAAACTTGTTTACTCTTTGGCGCGGAGAGCTGGACGACATCAACGTTCTCCTGAATGCGAAGTATTTTGATGGACCGTTCTAATTAAGTTTCATTTATTTTTCTAAAAATTATAACTGTACTATGCGGTGTTCATAAACATAAATGACATTTAAAAGTAACAAATCTGGTGGTAGGACCTCTTGTGAGTCCGCACGCATGGGTACCACCACCCCATCTATTTCTACTGTTTACGTTGTAGATGTCTATGGGCTCCAGTAACCACTTAACACCAGGTGGGGTGTGAGCTCGTCCACCCATCTAAGCAATAAAAAATAAAATGACACTCATGAAACTGACAATAAATCTGAATGTATGTGAGACTAGACGTAATGTAATGGTAAACAATCGACGTCGCATTAAACACGTCATTTCGAATCCTCCCGATCCACTAACGGTAAGTTTTTAGGTACCTCTAGCACCGGTCATCATTCTCTTCGAACCCCTCGCTTGAGAAGAAAGTTTCGGCGAGTAAATGAACCCACAGACACGGCCTACTAAGTTTCTCGCCGGATCTTCCCAGTAAGTCACGTTTTGGATCCGGTGGTAGATTTTGCGAAGCACTGCTCTTGCTAGTGTTAGCAATGTCACCAGGTTGAAGGTCCGTGAGCTCACCTACTCGTTCGGTGAATCTAGGATCTACCTAGTCTAGAATCTATCTAGTACGTTATGTATTAACGAATCAAATTTCACTAAACAAAAACAAAAATACAAAGATTTTTAGAGAATCCGAAACCATGACTTGTTCTCCGTTAATCCCTCAACCCTATGTTTACAAAGCCATGAGATTGCACGGCAACATCTCCGTATACGAGTATGTACATACGTGTATTTAGTAGGACGTCTAACGCACGAGTTTAGCGTAGGGCTAACATCGAAATGCACAGTCAGCGTCGGGAGTGATTGACGAGCGGCCGCGGTAAGCAAATACGATACGTGAGTGCGGCCATTTGTAGGCCACGTTATCCGTACGATTTTTTATTTATTTACGATTCTCAATACGCATCATTTTAGTTTAAAGAAAAATGTTAGATTTGAGTAAGTAATGCGGTTGTCTTAAATTTTAATATGAGAGTTATTTCAAATGTATGATGTATACATGAAAACTGTCTAATTTTTATTCATTAAAAAAAATGACAATTATTTTTTGAAAAAAAAAGACTCAGTATTACGACGTAAAAATTAAAAATTCGGGGTAATATTGAAAATTTCAGTAGGTCCTTTTTATTAAACAACATCAACCATTGGAAATGTAAATTTAAAATTGTCCCAATAATTTGAGACCGGCCAACACACTTTACAAAGCGCTTACACAAATACTATACGTCTGTATTCAGTATTCATTCAGTATTTATTTCTCATTTCATCTATGACGGCCTACTATTAACCCGTCTTTTTTTCCTGCCTATGCTGATAGCCTTGAGATGCTATTTCAGCTTCTCCTTGACGTGTAGGTGAATTCACGGGGCTCAAACCGGAAGTGTTGCTAACACTGACCCTAGCAAGAGCAGTGCTTCGCAGAAACTACCACCGGATCGGAAACGCGACCCACTGAGATGATCCGGCGAGAAACTCAGTGTGTCTGAGGGTTATATCGTGACGACATCGTATCGTTCGATAAAAGATTCCCCATTCGACGCAGGCGAGTTATTAAATTTGCACACGCTCCACTAATTATGGTCGGTAGCGTTCGGTTTTCGTTCGTATTACAGACGAACGTTTGTTCGCTCCTAATCATTCTCCGCGTTTAATGAAAAATCGTGACTCGGTCCTGTTTTGTATTATTGTTGTTGTTTCGATATAAGCCGTAATTTGTTAAAATTTCCTTTCACTAGTCATTACTTTTCATGATGGGAAATTGTGATAAATGATCAATTTAAATTTAAGCTATGGGTTTTCTCATTTGAACATGCTGTTTAGTTATCAAGCATAATACAATTTAATATTTAGAATGAACGCAACCTTTTTATGATCAGGCGCAAACGATGTCGGATATTCAAACTACACAATATTATTTCTTAGCGAAAGGAATGAGATACATATACATATATACGCATGTATTTACACGCAGATTGATCATAATACGATTTTTAATAAAACTTAAAACGAATGAGCACTTTAGCAGCTGCGATGTTGTTGCTATTTATGAATTGAATATTAAATGTCTTCAACATAAGATAAGAATTTAGAATTATGATTTCACGTTAAGAAATAATGTATTTAATCATTTTTAAGTGTGATACATAATTTAGATTTATTATGTAACACGTTTTTTTTTCGTAGTTGTGATAATCTGTATTTTCTCTCTCTCGTCTGACCATTTTTTCGAAATTATGGTTTTTTGTTTTGGAAATCATTAAACTCAATTTCAAGAATCATGACATGGAATAACTAAACCGACGCTTACATTTGATTACCGCGCAGGACGAGTGAAATGTCACAGTTGTGTTTGTAACGAATGATCTTCAAACGGCGATCCAAACGTACTGGACACTATGTATTATACTTTTGACAGTCAATACAGAGGAACAAAATTGAAATTTATTTCAAACATATTTCAAATGACTGATTCAGCGGCGCAGTACTTAGCACCCCTGACTTTTGCGCCAAGGTTCGTGGGTTCGATTCCCACATCGGGCAAACATTCGTGTGACGAACAGGCTTGTTTGCTTTTTTGTCTGAGTTATTATTATCTATATATGTATATCTTTAAACGTATATAAAAGTATGTAGTATATCAGTCTCTGGTCGTTAAAATAACAGATCTATACCAAATTTGTATATAAACTTATTAGTATAGAATATACCAAAATAATGTTTTAAAATTTCATATACACGTTTCTTCTACGGCTAAACTTTAATTGGCTGATCTTAATATAAGTAGTAATTTGGGCTTATTTGACTATATAAAAATAATTATCGGAACCACAAATAGATAATCCCTTGAAATTGCGAACAGAATTCAATTAAAATAGAGATTTATTTATTTATATTTTAAGGGTTCGATCGGTGAACTTTCTCACGGTCCACCTGGTGTTAAGCCCATAGACATCTACAACGTAATTGCCGCCACCCACCTTGAGACACGAGTTCTAAGTCTCAGTTCTTACAGTACAACGGCTGCCCCGCCCTTCAAACCAAAACGCTTGCTGCTTCACAGCAGAAATTGGCAGGGTGGTGGTACCTACCCGTGCGGACTCACAAGACGTCCAATTACCAATTAAAAGTACTTTAGCGGTTTCTTCCTTGTGTTTTCAAACGACCAAGGGAACTAAGCCATGCATCAGGCCGCTGAGTTTCTCGCCAGATCTTCTCAGCGCGTCGCGATTCTGATCCGGTAGTAGATTCATTCGCGAAGCAATTGCTCTTGAATTGTTAGGTCTCCTTCGGAGGCGCTCGGGCAGTTGTTAGCAAATCCTACCCCTCCTGGCTGAGCCTTTGCTCGCCCACTTGTCCTGGTGAAACTGGAAAGGCCTCCGGGTCAGCAGTCATCTTTCAATCATAAAAAAACAAATAAATAAAAAAGTACCATTCGTCGATATTACAATGTCGTGCTGACTATTATACAACCTAAACTAGATTCAAAGCAATTGTCATAATATGTATGACGGCACGTGATAACGTCTCGATCGATTTCACTCACTGAAGTATGAAACCTAGGTCTATGATTTTGCTGGCTTCTTTTTCGTTGTGTTCAAAATTGTTAAGACAAATTTTAATTCTTTGAGTTTGATGTCTATCGGAAATCTTTTCTACATAGAATTACTGACAGTCACAGCGGAACATGATCCGGTACTCTGCTATAATTTTTTAGTAACTTTATAAACATACCTATTCATTTGCACAATATTTTGACATTTTGTTTTTTACTCATAGGGAATTATTCTGTTTAAGCCAGTGTTTCCCAACCTTTTTTGTACCATGCCCCACTGTAACCTTTCTAAAATGCTTATGCCTCCTATACATAATTTTTAACATTAAGAAATTTATTTGTTCACTTATAAACGTAAATGATAGGTTTTAGGAACGAATGATTATGAAACTATTATCAAAACACAGTAAGTAATATTTCAAAATATAAAATAAAAATGAAATTTAAATTCAAAATAATTTTAATACAGATTTTCTATATGAATCTAGTGCGATTGCCCCCCTTAATTATGAAACTGCCCCCTTGTGGGGCGTGGACCCCACGTTGGGAAACACAGGTTTAATCGAATTCAATCAATCAATAATAAACAGATCGCTTACTCTTGAAGCTGGTACAGAGCTTCCACTGCTACAATTAACATTTTTCAATCCCATAAAAGGTCGTTGCATAAAATATTTATTTCCCGCCACAAATCCGGAACGGCGCAAATAAAACTATCAGAACAGAAGTAGGCACCCATATTCTATGACCTAAGTCCCAATTTCCATATGCATGAAGAGGCCGGGGTCTGTTATTTATATTCGTAACTTGTTATAAAGCTTCCAGCTTTATTTTTGCGGCAATAGAGCGCTTTATCGTTTGAATCAATCCTCTGGAGTCCATTTGACTAGTACACATTAGTAAAAGTTCCCCGAGCTCTTGACTTGTAGTAACCATGAGTTCAGTGTTTCCATGGACTTTCTACTTCTCGAATAATTATGTTTGTAGAATTGTGATTTACAGTGAATTATGTTCACTGCCTATTTCCGCCGTGAAGCAGTAATGCGTTTCGGTTCGAAGGGTGGGGTAGCCGTTGTAACTATACTGAGATCTTAGAACTTATATCTCGAGGTGGGTGGCACATTTACGTTGTAGATGTCTATGGGCTCCAGTAACTACTTAACACCAGGTGGGCTGTGAGCTCGTCCATCCATCTAAGCCATAAAAAAAAAAATGTTACAAAAAAGATTATGGTATTGATATCTTCTATTAATTCCAGATTGATGAAATTTAAATTTTTGTCTGTGCTCTGTACATTCACGGGCCATTTACCATGTAAACGTCATGATATGATCTTTGATCAAAGTCTACTGGACCCATAAAAGTTTCGAACATCCATTGAACACGCTAATGTATCAACAAATGTGTATATATTTCTCAAATAAACTTTAAAATTTCCATAGTTGAAAATTCGTTCACAGAGTTATTTATCAGAGAATCGGTAATTGTACCTTTTCAGCAATATTTCTTGCGATACATGCCACTGTTCCGACGACTGTAAGAACGAAAATACGTTGTAAAATTAAATCCCAAATAACATTGCAGGTTAGAAAATTAAAAAGGTTTATTCCTTTTTATTGCTCAGTTATGTGTACGAGCCCACCTGGTGTTAAGTTGTTACTGGAGCGCACCGACATCGGCAACGTAAATACCGCCACTCACCTTGAGATATTAGATCTAAGGTCTCAGCTTTTACAGTATAACGGCTAGACCACCTTTCGAACCAAAGCGCGTTACTGCTTCACGGCAGAAACAGGTAAGACGGTGCAACTTGCCCGGGCGGACTCACGTCCTCCTACAAATAATTATTATGCTATGAAAAAGTTTCTATTAATCCCATTAATCCCATCGATCATTAAAAAAATATAATCTTAGCTTATGAAAATCCATAAGCTCAGTAAGTACTATGATTTTTAATTAACGTCTTTAAAAGCAAATGAAGACTACCATCTCAGGTGTCAAGATGGCGTTGACCATCTGGTGTCCTTAGAACACAAATATCCGTTGACATCAACCCTAAAGTATTACAAATAAAGCCCATTTAAATATCAACTCGTTTTAAACAGGTCTCTCCGCGCGTATCCTTCAAACATACTCAGCCTACTTCTCACTATCCGAAATAAAATATTTATGGAACTGAAAGCACTTTTTCTCTTTGATTCAGTGGTTTTATTGGTCCGTCTGTTTCGCGGTAATAAATGTGTTCTGGGCAGGCTACCAATATATTAAATTAACAACGAATTGTTACAATAGATAGTCATCTTTACAAATTATTGAAACACAAAACTTTATATGTTTGATGTTATTTGTTGTTTCCTTATTCATATGTTCGTTCGTTGCTACGGTTATATATACATAGTAAAAGTTTTGTTTGTTTACTGTAAAATTTAGTATTGCGTGCTTTTTTTTTCGAGAATTTAACTTAATTATGCATCCTAATTTATGAAATATTATTATATTGAAATACTTAAAAACTATTCTAAGCTGTAAACCAATGTCAATATTAAAATCTATTAATTAAACACATGAGAAATGAAAATTCACGACTTAGTTTACTTGGATAACGTATTCCAGTTATTTGTATTTCAAAACCAAACTACCGTATCGACTTTAATGAAATTACTGGGAATAGGAATCGGAATATCTATAAATACTTTTTTTTTCTACATCTGTTTAGAAATTTAAATTCTCTAAGGTAACCAAATCAAATCAAATCAAAAAAATTTTATTCAACATAAATGAAAGTACATACTTGTTGAACGTCAAAAAAACTACCGCCAATTCACAAGAACTAGCCTCCGTCCTGAGAAGAATTGGCAAGAAACTCAGCGGGCATGTCTTTTTTTTTTACATATAAAATTATTATTTATTTATTTTTTAATATTAGATTTTTTTTTTAAATATGAATTTTTTACAATGAGTAATATAACGTAACAATTACTACAATATTGAAATGCCTGGAGCGAGCAACTCATTCCCACTTTGTGCAATCTTCTAGATAATCATTGACTTTATAGTAAGCTTTATTGCACAGATGTTCTTTAATAGTTTTCTTAAACCTATGTATATGTAGGTTCTGAACATCTTGTGGGATTTTGTTGTACAGGCGCACAGACAAACACCCGAATGAATTTCGTATCTTATGTAACCTACTCATCGGCACAACAAGCTTGTGTTTGTTCCTAGTATTTCTATTATGTATGTCCGACTGTTTAGGAAACTCCTCAATATGTTTACGAACATACATCAAATTTTCAAAAATGTACTGGGATGGCATAGTGAGAACTTTAATTTCTTTAAATTTCTCCCTCAGGGATTCCCTTGAGTGCATGTTATAAATAGCACGTATAGTTCTTTTCTGCAGAATAAATATTATTTCTACATCGGCCGCATTGCCCCATAGCAAAATGCCATAGGACATGACACTGTGGAAGTAACTAAAGTAAACTAAACGAGCCGTGTCCGCGTTTGTTAACATTCTAATTTTTTTTACTGCGTATGCTGCAGAGCTGAGCTTACTATAGTAACAATAGTAAAGCAGAACATTAGTTGGTTCATAGAGAACCTCCTCTTTTTTTAAAGACTGTTAATAATTGCTTGAAATGCGCGAAGGATTGCGTTTTATAACTTATAATATTTTCAAATATTACTGTAATTCAGTTATATATTTGCTTAGTTTATTTTTTCAATAAAATTAACCTTTTAACCCGTGCATTAACATTCTCAAACTTCATCGACGAACTTTCTATTAATTATTACCTATGCTTTTTTTTATTCTTTACGTAGTTAATGCTTTAAGTTTAAACAGGGTTCGACGTTCACGCGATGTCGCCTGAGCTTGCGCACGCTATGAACTTTGAGTAATTATTATGAGATTAAATAAATATTTGTAATAAAAATTATATGGAAACGAACGTCTGTAAATATGGTAAATGCAAACAGCGTTCTTTCAAACAATTGTCGAACATAATATCATTTTTTTTTTATTGCTTAGAAGGGTGTACGAGCTCACAGCCCACCTGGTGTTAAGTGGTTACTGGAGCCCATAGACATTCACAGCGTAAATGCGCCACCCACCTTGAGATATAAGTTCTAAGGTCTCAAGTATAGTTACAACTGTTGCCCCAGCGTTCAAACCGAAACGCATCACTGCTTCACGGCAGAAATAGGCAGACTGGAGGTACCCACCCGCGCGGACTCACAAGAGGTCCTACCACCACCAGTAAAAAATATCTATGAATTTTTCAGATATTTTTATTTTGCAGCCACTTATTTTGATCGCTGCTTTGTGTGCGATAATTCTTAAGACTAGAGGTCCCGTAGTAGTCGAAATTCGACTATAATTAATTGGAATTGTAAGTTTGTACACTATTATGATTGTATTTTATACTTCTTTAATCACAAATTTCGCCAAGACTACACTATAAAAAAATATTTAAAATGATATGTGGTGTCGTGGGACACCAGGTAGGAACGAAGTTCCTTCGGCTAATGTAGAATCGACACAAATTGCAAAAAAAATCGTGCTCAATTTTATGTAGGTTTTCTTGATTTTTCTCTTAAATTTTGTTGATTAGTTTTTATTTAAGTACAAGAAAGTATTTAGGAAATTCAGTATTTTAGGAAATAATAAATTACTTAAAATAGAAAGAGAATGGATGAGAGAACGAAAAGAAAGAGGGAGAAAGAGAAAGGTATTATACACTACTCGCTTGTCTATGCGACTGTCACGCCTGCGCGCGTCTCATTTAACGGTTTTATTCCACGCACTTTTTTCCACGGATTTTTTCTTACGGTTTTACTATCACATTTTTTTCAGTTCGGTCGCGCAGCAAAATCCCTATCCCCTCCAAGCCTGCCGTAAGGAACTTCGTTCCAATAAAGGCAAACAATATTTAATCTATTCTCAATTTGACCATAGACGTCAAAAACAAAAGTTTGACAATAAATAATATGCATGCGTGTGTGCGTCAAATACATGGTATGTAGTGTGTCTAATGTTTTCTTTATTGATTTAATGTATCCTTTATGCATTATTTAAAAAAAAAAAGCATTGTGCACTTCTTCTCTATATTCTCTATAAGTGTGAAAATTTACAAACTCCTCCGTCCGCACAATTTTCGTAAAAAGGGATACAAACTTTTTGCTTCGCGTATTAATATATAGATACTCATCATCATTCTCACGAGCGTCATTACAGTATTAACTATTATTAAATAACGTATAAATAACACTATATTTCTAAATAAACTAAACGATAAATAACCAAAAACACAACACATGGCCTATACGACGTGACACTGATCACTTCACGGCGGAATAAAAGGATTACACTTAATGGCCGTGTAGCTTATATTACGTGCGCGTGTATTTACGGAAGCCTCTCTATATAGTTGAATAAAAACCAGTGGTAGAATCGAATGGTAGACTTAAATAAACACGTCTTAGCTGCGGTTAATTCTGGCGTGACAAGTGATTTGTTCCGAGTTCTGAGTGCATTCTTGTGTCAAAACGTGTATTTTTAAGTGGCTGGCTCGGTTTATCCTGTTCTTTTAATTGTTCATGTGTTTTTCTGTGTTGATCTAACACTGTTAAAGAGCGCACGGATTTATTTGTCAACGGGAGCATGCTTTTTTATTCATTTCCAGCCCAACGTGAACGACATATTAATTTTAATAATCTATCTTTCTTTCCGATGCGATTTAAATATTGTGTACTAGCTGACCCGACAGACTTTGTAGTGCCTCAATCGATAAATAAAAGATCTAAGCATTTGTATAAAATAAACTTAAAACAAACAAAAGGAATCCGTCCGACGGGGGACACATGAAAGGAAAAACAAAATTGTTATTTTTATTTAATTCCCAGCATTTTCAAATTTATTTACCTTTTAAACCTTCTTTGGACTTCCGCAAATAATTCAGGACCAAAATTAGCCAAATCAGTCCAGCCGTTCTCGAGTTTTAGCGAGACCAACGAACAGCAATTCATTTTTATATATAGATAGATAGATTAAGTTTCCCTTCCAACACTACATGACGATTGTGGCGTGTATATATTTTGTGTAGCTTTAAGTTTATTTTATTGTATAGTGTTATTGTATTTAGTCTAAAATATATTTTATGTTAAATTAAATAATATTATTTCCGGACAAGCAGTTAAATTTTATATATATATAGTGGCGGCTACGCATCCTCGGCGCCCGCGGCCCGATGGAGCGGCTGCGCTGCCGGCAGTTCAGTTCGATCAGTTGGCTCGCCACTACGGACACGCACGACGTATATGTCTAAATAACGCTGCTTCCGATTAGCTATAATTTTCTATGTAACTTCAGCTTTGTTGCTTTCTCGTTGTACTTATACTCCTTCTTGTGGTGTTAACTATTATTGTGTTTAAAGGAACAAATAAACTGTATAAACCTGTGGGAACTATCATTCAGTTTTAACCCCCTACGCTAACCAAAACCACAACGATCACGACCACTCTGCCAAGAGTGACACGATTGAGAAGAAGAAGAAAGATTAAGTTTATGTCCAGGTTGACGGAATTAATTTCTTCCACCATTAAAGCGTTTCTGCTTCATCACTAAATTTACAAGTACTACTCAAATAACCAATCTATTTGAATTGCGTATCACACACAAAACCCATCTCCAAAACGGTAATACTTCAGATGGCTCGTTCACTCTGAAATATCGACGGAGCAATTCAACCGCAACGACGCGTTCAGGGTTAAAATGTTTTCCATGTTCGGAGTAGCGGGTCTGTCACCTGCCCGCGAGATATCTGTACAGAATCGCAGCAAACGTTTGCATTACATTACGTACTGCATTCATAACCTACCCTCAAACACAGCCCACTGAGTTTCTCACCGGATCTTCTCAGTAGGTCGCGTTTCCAATCCGGTGGTAGATTCTGCGAAGCACGGCTCTTGCTAGGGTTCGTGTTAGAAACGTCGTCAGGTTTGAGCCCCGTGAGCCCACCTACCAGTTAACGTTACGCTGAAATACCCTCTTAAGGCTATCAGCTTAGGTAAGAAAAAAAAAAACATAACCGAACTACATGAAGCTCATAACGAACCTTGTTTTGAGTAGTTACAAGAGCCATCAAATCCAGACTGCGAAACATGCAACGCTCGGAAAATCAATATAACTTTTGTCCAAGTTTCAAATTGGAACGCATTATTGCTTCGTGCCGTAAATAAATGGATTTGTAGTTCGTACCCGGACGAGACTTGACAATACGTTGACTGATACATAACTAATTATAGAAATTTCAATGTTTAGGCTATTGCATAGCTTTTATCGCGGGCTTTGAGCACGGCGACCGAATCAAGAAATTCCGTAACGAAAATAAACCTAACACCCCCACTACGCCTACCATGTAGCTCGCGTTCAACACATTCACACGTTGCGATGGTGTAGTGTTTGTGAATAAGCGCGCGGCGTGACGTCGCACTGCATGCGCATCATGGAAATCTGTCCATCTCTCTCTCCCGCGGTCTAGCTTAGGAGTATGATGTTTTGCTTTTGTTAATGTTTATAAATATAGCTTGGTCTTATTTTATTAATATTTGAATATTAAATTATTATTGTCTAATTATAATTGCATAAGTTGATAAAAATGCTATGCAATAGCTTTACCGCGGCAATCCCCTGAGCGCCACACGTGTTTTTTATTTATTTATTTGATTTCTATAGCACGATATACTCGTGCATATTTGAAGGCGTTCGTGAACAGATATTAAGTTAAACGCCATTAAAAAAATTGAAATTTTCGTGCAGGATCTGAACGCGAATATCTGATTAAAATCTGCCTGACCCTTTAGTCTGAGAACTCGAAACTAGGTGATTATCAAGATAATGAAAGAATCAACCAAAGTCATTTGATTCGTATTACCTTTTTCTAACTGTGTCCTTGCTTTATTGGCTACGAAACTAAATATAATACCTACAACGCAGGTTTCATTTGCGGCTGGAAATCGATACGTCATGAGTAATTTAAAACAATCGACCCGATACGATTTACATTTTCTTAAGGTTTCGTGAATCGTAGACAGAATTAAAAGCTTACGGTTTTAGCAAAGCGTCATTTATTTTCAGGTAATAATATCTGAAGTATCGAATGCTTGCCGCTGTTGGCACCTATATGCTATCTCGGGGTTCCAAGATTTTCCTGAGATCCTCCTATCATGAGGACAGAACTTCAAGTCGTCGTGGCCTAAAGGATAAGACGTCCGGTGCAGTCATTGCAATGCACTGGTGTTCGAATCCCGCCGGCGGGTACAAATATTTACAATGAAATACGTTTAAGAACACGTTTAAGTTTAACAAATGTTCACGATTGACTTCCACGGTCAAAAAATAACATCGTGTAATAAAAATTAAAACCCGCAAAATTCTAATGTGTGTAATTACTGGTGGTAGGTATCACCGCCCTGCCTATTTCTGCCGTTTCGGTTTGAAGCGCAAGGCAGCCGTAGCTAAAAGTGAGGCCTTAAAACTCATGTCTCAAGGTGGGTGGCGGTTACGTTTTAGATGTCTATGGGCTCCGGTGACCACTTAATATCAAGTGGGCCGTGAGCTCGTCCACACAACTAAACAATATAAAAATAAAAAAGTCAAACTGCCACACCTCAAGGTAATTGATAGTCCTTTCAAGGATTTAAAAAAAAATGGAATAGTCCCTAAAGGACGCTCTGCATGTGTCATAATATTTCTAGCTGACACTGAAATCACTTACAGACCAGACATAATTCCGAAACACACCTCTGTGTTTATATAATAAGAACGATTTTCAAAAACTTGTAAATGATAGGAACAATTATAGATGAAAATTTCAACGTGCTTCTTAACTCGAATTTCAACCTAAAGAATCGTAAGAATACTTATAAAGCCCAGCGTACATAGACCTTTCCTTATTACCTAGGCGTCGTTAATCGCACAGTTCGCTCCAAAAATGTTTCATTAAAATATAAAATACGTTCGGAGCTAATCCCTTCTCTATTTCCCTTCTCATTTATTTGTGCTATAACAGAGCAAATAGCGGCGGGAAGATAAATTAAACTGGCCTTAATGCACTCATAAATTGCGAAGGAAACACTGGCTTGGTACCGATCCTAGGGCATTCCAGGTAATAATCACACAGCCGTTCTCGTATTTTGCTTTAAACATTAATACTAATATTCGCTTAGAAATATTCTGAACGCGATAAAGAACACACAACTTGGTTTTGAAGTATAGGGCAGCCGTTGTAACTATACTTGAGACCTTAAAACGTATATCTGGTGGCGGCATTTACGTTGTAGATGTCTATCGGCTCCAGTAACCACTTAACACCGGGTGGGCTGTGAGCTAGTCCACCCATCAGGGCAATAAAAAAGAAAACTGATGGTAGGAATGTTAACTCTTGACTGACATTGCTTTTGATACGTAAGCAAGCTATTGTAGTTTGAGAATGGAATAAATTCAAATATTTGGAAACTTACCCGCACAAGGGCGTGACATATACGTAGCTGTATTAATGATATTAATTTATCGATAAACATCCGTTAAATCGTTAGTTCTACCCGCCTCTTCTGATTTAGAAAAAAAAACCTATAATATGTTTCAACGCAATTAGCCTCCTACAGAATCCTTTAACATGGCGTGAACAGAACATTGTACAGATCTCGAAGAGCGACTCTAAATGTCTTTACAGAGCACGATCATCACAAACAACTTAATGTTTCTACCGAACATTTAAGATGTGTTAATGAAGTGACAGCGTAAACTGTCGAAGCACATGAAGCAAATGATTCCAGAGTTAATTTTAAAGGAACTGACATTGAACATATCATTGATAGATATAATATAGAAAGATTGTTTTTTTTTTCATTGCTCTTGTAGGCAGACGAGCATACAGCCCACCTGATGGTGAGTGGTTACCGTCGCCCATAGACTTCAGCAATGCCAGAGTCAGTCCTAAGCCGCTGCCTACCGGTAAAATTGAATTAAAGAGATCACTTTTACTCTTTGTCTTCTGATTGTATATTTTAATCATGGGCTTTTTTCGGTTTTATTTTAATTGTAATTCAAAGTCAAGTTGTGATCAAACAACGCCTCTAATAATTTACTATTGGATAATCCGTGAGTTCCCTTTTCAAACGTCACGCCACGTAAAACAATCTCAACTAACTTATCAATTCTATAATGAAGGGCTCGGTTGGTGCAAACATTCGTGTGATGAACATATTAATTTTTTCTTTGTCTGGGTCTTTATTATATATATATTTAAACGTATATAGCTATGTATGTCAGTCTCTGGTACCCATAACACAGTGAATCCTAATTGAGGACCGGGTGACTGTACCTGATTTGTTCCCAGTTATATATTTATTTCTATTATGCAAACACTCTGTAGAACATCTCACTTTCTTGCGCACTTTCGGAAAGTGATGACGATGACTTCATAAGTATGTGTCTACTTTTTTAAACTCAATAATTTATTACTTTACTAGCTGACCCGGCAAACTTCGTAGTGCCTCAATCGATAAATAAAAGACCTATGCTTTTGTATAAAATAAACCTAAAACAAACAAAAGGAATCCGTCCAACGGGGGACACAGCAAAGGAAAAACGAAATTGTTATTTTTATTTAATTCCGAGAATTTTCATATTTATGTAGATTTTAAGCCTTCTCTGGACTTCCACAAATAATTCAAGAGCAAAATTAGCCAAATCGGTCCAGCCGTTCTCGAGTTTTAGCGAGACTAACGAACAGCAATTCATTTTTATATAGTATACTTAGTCTGGCCATAAATACTGTTACAATTAAAAATAAACAAAATATTACATTTGAATTTAGAATCTGTCATTTTTATATGATTGCTCATTGAGTTTTCTCATTTTGGCGCCAATACTTTGTACCATATTTTGCGATATTAAAATGGAGAAAAACAGTTAAATTGTTTTTTTTAAGAGTACGGGGGTGCTCCCCCCCCCCGGCCAGGGCTTCGCCCCTGGACCCCGGCTCGATACTCCATGGACTTTCGGCCTGGTAGGAGAAAAAATAGAATGTACACAATGTACTATTACGATTTCAGAGAATATTACGTTTCGCTGAAAACAAATTGCCTCCTACCGTTATTTTGTACTGTTTATAAATAATTTGCCGCTTTCAATTTGGTGTACACAATACAGGTATGATACAAACCTCGTTTCTATTTTTGTTAACCAACATATCTCTTCTGAAATATCCAATATCATAAACGTAAATTACAAAACAGTTGAGATTTCGACAAGTAAATTATTCGTTAACCAATCAGCCCTGTAATAGGCAGTTAAATATTCAATAAGGTATTATCGTTTCGTAATACAGCTGATACTAATCAAATAGTTGTATCAGAACAACTGCAGGCTGTTTGATTTGTTGTTCAGAGAAATTTCTTCCCATATTTAATACTACGAGCTGCCTACGAGTAATCATGTGAGATATCAAACTAATTTCTAAACGCATTTGACATCTGTCATTCTCAAACGTAGCTATCTCGCTCTTTACGTAACTTCTCTCTTGTTTTTCCTAATAGTGTTCAATTAAATGCGTGTTCATATTAAACCAAGGTGAAAGAATAACATCATGTAATAATAATCAAACCCGCAGGGTTATAATTTGCGTAATGATTGCTGTTAGGACCTCTTGTGAGTCCGCACGGCCAGGTACCAGATACAGATACAGGTTTTAATAAAAACGTTTATTCAACCAGTCAATTTTGAGCAATAAAATCAATTTCTCCCTATTTATTAGTTTCATTTAAGGATTAAAACACTTAATTAATTGATAAGCATTTTTTTGTTTAGATGAGCGGACGAGCTCACAGCCTAGTGTTAAATGGTTACTGGAGCCCATAGAAATGCTGCCACCCACCTTGAGATATGAGTTCTAAGGTCTCAAGTATAGTTACAGCGGCTGCCCCACCCTTCAAACCGAAACGCATTACTGCTTCACGACAGAAATAAGCAGAGTGGTGTACCTACCCGTGCAGACTCACAAGAGGTCCTGCCACCAGTAATCACGCAAATTATAATTTTGCGGGTTTGATTTTTATTACACGATGTTCTTCCTTCACCGTGGAAGTCAATCGTCAACATTTGTTAAGTACGTATTTCATTAGAAAAATTGGTACCAGCCTCCCAGATACGAACACCGTTGTATCGCTCGACACGAATGCACCGGACGTCTTATCCTTTAGGCCAAGACGAGTTCATATACTTTGGCTATATATATATATAGTTTAGATGCCAAGAATTCGACTCAATTCGTGAGATAACCTAAGGGTTTTTGTGTGAGTTATTAACTACGTAGGCGGGTTATTTCATTTCAAACAAAATTCTTTTATAATATTTGCTTCGTCGTAAACTCCTTAAAGGTAATTTTGTGTTATTAAATGATTCGATAAATTGGATATAAAAGGATTCATTTTCAGTGCTTTTGAATTAATTCTTATTATATATTATCGTTATATTTTAGTTTTTATTGTAGATTTTATATGAATTGCGAAAATATAAACATAATATATAAGTTTCTATAATTTTATATTTCTGCTCAAGTTTCACGTGCCTACTACAAATTTCCTTTAATACTCCTCCAAAGACAGACTTTAATATAACAACTGCAGATATAATCTAACAATCTATCTAACTGAAATATGTTTTTCAACCTATGTTGTTACTTAGAACTTCTCCAACACAGTTAAAACTCAAATTATTAGCAAATTTAATTTATTATTTACTCATATTATAACAAAGCGACATTAAATAAGACGTGCTAAAGTAAAACACAGTAAATAAACATTTGTAGTTGTTAAGTATACATACACATTTTGAATATACTTAAATATATTTTTTATTGCTTAGATGGGTGGACGAGCTCACATCCCACCTGGTGTAAAGTGGTTACTGGAGCCCATGGACATCTACAACGTAAATGCGCCACCAACCTTGAGACATAAGCTTTCAGATCTTAGTATAGTTACAACGGCTGTCTCACCCTTCAAACCGAAACGCATTACTGCTTCACGGCAGAAATAGGCAGGGCGGTGGTACCTACCCGCGCGGACTCACAAGAGGTGTCCTACCACCAGTATAAAAAAATATTGACAAACGATTTGTATTTTCTCAACTTAAACTGAACGTTCGTATAGACGGGCGAGTACTTACATTATTAACATTATTGCTACAATGTTCGCGAGTACGCTACAAAATGCGTCCTAAGGCTTGATTTAAACAAATTAAACCGGAGACGGAGAAACCGAGGACTGTTACACAGTACGATACGATCACGATTAGTCGTGAGGGCGAGAAGGTCGTACGCATAGAATAAAAAAAGAGTACATTAAATTATAGTTAACACAAATAACAGAGACTTTTATCCAGAAATGAAAATCAAACATTCATAAAGTATAGGTAGGTACTGTACTGAATATTAGTTTTAATGACCAATATATACGTTTTAAAAACTACCTTTATTAAAAGGAATATAAAGTAAGTCAACATAACTATTGAATAGTAAGTGAAGTTTTATAGCTGAATAATTGTACCGATATTTTTATGGCGGTGATGTGAAGAAAATAGCTTTTCTAATATGAAGTCACACTGAATAAAAAAATAGATTAATTTAACACTAAACATACCATGACGGGTCAAATGACCCATTTTGAATTTTTGCATTGAAAATGTACGTATCATCATATTGCTTTTGCACATTTGACTTCATGACTTTTTCTTACTTATTAATCTACAGTTAATATACATTAATTTTTTTGTTTTCTTTATTTTCAAGTACCTCGGTCACTGGGTAACAGAGGATGGTACGGATGATTGTGATATAGATAGGGAGCGTAGGGCGTTGATAGTAAGATGCAATATGCTGGCCCGCAGATTTACTGGTTGCGATAGCTATGTCAAACTTACAATTTTTAAAGCTTATTGCCAGAATTTTTACGCCAGTAGTCTGTGGACCACATACACACGGAGAGCTTACAATGCCCTACGCGTTCAATATAATAATGCGTTTAGGATGATGTTGTCACTGCCGCGCTTTTGTAGTGCATCCACAATGTTTGCGACATCCCACACCGATGACTTCTTTGCAATAATGCGGAAGAGAAGTGCATCGTTATTGCGTCGAGTTCGTGACAGTGGCAACAGTCTTTTGAGAATCATATCGAGCAAGATCGAGGGATTGCTGATCAATAGCCTTTGCAGTAGGCACTTGGAAGGAGAAAAAATAAAATAAAAAATGTAATGGTATAAAATGTATATATATAATGATAGTTATGTGTTAGATTTTTTAAGTCACTAATCTTATCTTATATCTATAAGTAATTACTACTAACAAAATGTTATGGTTTTAAAAAAAAACTGAAATAAAGTATTAATAATAATAATAATAATAATTTATTTTAAGAAATACTTGTCGCATACCGCTTAGACCCGCTATGGTAGAAATAGGTTTTTTTTTTTTTTTTGTCAGGAGGAAATCGCCGGACTTCTGCCCTCCACTGGGGATAGAGGGCGGAGCATGTCAGAGTCGAACTGACTAAAACCTCCTGTCGCTCAACAACCAACGTCCAAACCTCGCATGAGACAGAACTCATGAAGAGGCAGAGGGGGGAAAGTGAAGCGTTTAGTGCGGAGCACATCTCTCCCATCACCCTCCCCCTCGGGACGCCGGACCGGCGGTCGTCGGCGCCACGACCACCAGCCCTCTCGGTCGGCAGGCTATCCGAAGCCCGCCTAGATGGCGCCGGTTAGAGTGAGCTATCCTACGGAATACCCCGCTGGACCAGAACCAGCGTGGGTCGAGGATAGCCGGCCTTCCATCACCCGGATGCTCTTGCGTAAAACGCGTGCAGAGCAGCTTGCACGTCGTCTTCTTAGGCCCCCCTCGCCGGTCCCCAGACCGACATGTGAGGGGGACCCGAAACACTTAGAGGGCCAGGGCTTGGGCGAGATCCGCCTCCCTGGCCCCCGCTCGACGGCGGCGGGATTGTGCGTCTCTCACGCGCCCCGCCGCCTCCTTCTGCGAGATGGTGCACTCGCAGAAGTCGAGCATCGCCTTCCACGACTCGTCGTCGCCGAGCATCGATGCCACAACACTCGGCAACGACAAGTCGTTTCCTACTTTTGCGACGAGGACACGGCGCCACCCCTCCCATGCGGGGCAGGCGACGAGCGTATGCTCTGCCGTGTCCAAGTCGCAATCACAATGGTGGCACTCTGCCGTCGGCTCGGCTCTGATCCGGTGCAGGAACTCACCGAAGCAACCATGCCCAGTGAGCACCTGCGTGAGCCGGAAAGTGAGGCGTCCTCTGTCACGATTCACCCAATCCACAAGGACCGGGCGAATCGCCTCGACGGTCCTACGACCGGCCGAAGGATCAGCCAGCCGCCTGGACCATGACTCCAGCACGGACCGCCGAGATTGGGCCCTCCGCGCTCTGACCACACTGTGGCTGGGACGCGCCACGCCCCGGGCGCGAAGGTCAGCCCGCCACTGATAGTCAGCGGCGAGCGCCTCCGCTTCCAGAGCCCAAGGCGGCGTCCCAGCCAGTACACACGCCGCCTCAAAGGAGATGGTGCGATAACCACGGATGACCCTGACCGCGATGGTGCGTTGCGGCCGTTGCAGCAGCTTCGCCACCCCCACGGCCAGGGACTGGCCCCACACGGGCGCCCCGTATAGGGCCATTGATCGCACCACCCCCGTATAGAGACGGCGCGTCACCTGGTCAGGCCCCCCGACGTTGGGCAGAAGCCGGCTTAACGCGCCGGCCACCCCCAACAAACGAGGGACCAGGTGCTGAAAGTGAGCACGGAAGGTCCAACGACTGTCCAGAATGAGGCCGAGGTACTTCAACTGCACCCCGACCCCGATCCGGACGCCTCCAACCACGATATGGGCATCGACAGGTGGCACTCTCCGGGGCCTGTGGAACCACATGGCCTCGGATTTACTGAGTGCCACGTCGAGGCCCAATCTCCTGATTTTGCCGACGACATGCGCCACCCCAGCGGTAGCAAGACGGGCAGACTCAGCAAAACTCCCCCCCCGGGCCACGACCAACGTGTCGTCTGCGTAACAGATTACGCTTAGGCCCGGGAGGAGGGCACCCCTCAGTACCCAGTCATACCCGATATTCCACAAAAGGGGGCCGAGCACCGACCCCTGTGGAACACCGCGCACGACCGGGAACCGGTGCACGATCCCACCGTGTCCGGTACACGTGACCGATCTGTCCTCCAAGTAGGAACCCACCAGCCGGCGAAGGTAGGGGGGCACTCCGTGCCGTTCCAGCGCCCCCCCTATCACGGACCAGGGCAGGGTGTTAAACGCATTGGCGATGTCGAGAGACACCGCCAAAGCCACCCCACCCCTGGAGACGGCCTCCTCCGAGAGGGCCCGCACGCGAAGGATCGCGTCTACCGTTGAGCGGCCCTCTCGGAAGCCATACTGCTCCGCCGACAGATCGGGTCCCACCCTGACCAGATGCTGGATGATGCGGGCTGCCAGAATGCGTTCCAGCAGCTTGCCCACCTCATCCAGCAACACGATGGGACGGTACCCGGCGGCAGTATCCGCCGGGCGCCCCTCCTTTCTCAACAGCACGAGTCTGCCCGTCCTCCACGATGAAGGAAACCGTCCCGACTCGAGGCAGGAGTTGTAAAGCCTCAAGAGTCGGTCCCCTAGGGCACCAAGAGCCAAGGCCCAAACCCGGCCATGCACGCCGTCCGGGCCGGGTGCAGTGTCTTTCGCGCACATTTTGCGCACGGCCACACGGAGCTCCGCCCCCGTTATGCGGGGCACCTCAGCAGGGACTTCGCCGTCGTATTCCGGCGGCGCGTCCATAGCGGGAGCGAAAAATCCCTCCCGCTCCTGCGGGAACAGCGCCGAGACGATGTCCCGCAGCTGCTGAGGCTGGAGACGCTCCGTGATCGGGGGGGCCCATGGGCGCATTTTATTGCGCACCATATGATAGGGCCGCCCCCACGGATCCTCATCCAGCGTCTCCAAGAGACCCTCCATGTGTTGGTTCTTGGCTCTTCTGATGGCCAGCTGCAATGCCCTCTGCGCGACGCGAAATGCGCCGTGCAGCCGGGCCTCTGCCGCCGCGAACGCAACCGGATCGTTGCGCCGCGGCAGGCGGCGGCGGCGATGCCTGGCGCACTCGCGCCTCGCCCGAACGCACTCCACGCGGAGTTGCGCAATTTCGGGCGACCACCAGTACGCCTGGCGATTAGGGAGTCTAGGGCCGATCCGGGGCATCGACGCATCACAGATGCGACGCATCGTGTCCCGGAACCACCCCGCCTCTCCCTCGACCTCGACCGGGTGTGGACGCATGGGCGCCCACGCCGCCACCGTAGAGGCTTCCATCAGGAGCTCCTTATTCAGGCGCTTCAGTGCCCACTTGGGGAATGACCGGGACGCACCACGGGGGTGGTCCCCGTGGACGTCCGCGACTGTGGAGCGGGCGGAGAGATCAAACCGAATATATCGGTGATCTGACAGCGTCTCCGCCCCCTCCAAAACTCTCCAGTCGCGGATACGGCGTGCGATGGCCGGGCTTGCGAACGTAACGTCCACAATAGACTCGCCCTGCCACCGCACGCACGTCGCAACCGAACCTCTATTCAACAAACAGAGGCCGGCCGCGTGCGCCCACCTCTCCAGTAGCCTACCACGAGCGTCCGAGCGGGGGGAGCCCCATGCGACAGACTTCGCATTGAGGTCCCCCGCGAGAATCACTGGACGAGGAGCGAGGCGGCGAGCAATCGCCCCGATCCCGCCCAGGAAATGCCCGAACTCGACGGTAGGCCTATTCGGAGAGAAGTACGCCCCGATCACGACGGTCCCTTCCAGCTGCACCGCGACGAACCCTTGACCCCTGGTCACCATCGCCAGGGGGGGGATCGCCGCGTCTCTTCTTATGACTATGGCCGCCAGGCCGCCGTCGTCCCCAAACCAGCAATCATTTGCTGGGGGAACGAAGTACGGCTCGGCGACCACAGCCATATCTATGGACCACTCCGCCATGCTCTGAGACAGCATGTCCTGAGCTCTGGCGGAGTGGTTTAGATTTCCTTGGAGGAAGCGATAGGTGCGGTCCATTACTGTTGGACCACATCCATCGCCCCCTCCCCTTCACCGCTGCCCCCGCCCTCCGGCACCGGCGCCGCATCGGGGATTACAGCGTTGGCCAGTGCTCCTCTGGCCAACCTTCTCTTTTGTCGGCGCTTTGATTTTCGGCGCCGGTTGCGTTCGGTATTATCACCGGACGGGAAGCACGCCTTGCCTCCCGCCCGGTGGTTTGCCCTGCGCCCGGCCGCAGCGCACAGAGCGCAGTGCGGGGCGGCTGTGCAGGACGCCGCTTTATGGCCCGGCTGGCCGCAGCGGAAACACAGACCGCTGCGGTCAACCGAGCTAGTGCACCTAGCGAGGCCGTGCCCGGTGCTAAAACATCGGAGACATCGCCAGGCACGTGGTTCTTGGAGACGCACGTGGGCCGCTATCCAGCCCACGCGCAGTCTCCCCGGGTCCCCCGTCGATCTTCCCGGCGGAGGAGTGGCCAAGGAAGTGGCTGCCTCCACAGGGCAGCGCGCCCACACCGACCTGGCTCCAGAGTACCCTGAGCGAAGTTCGCCCACGGTCACGCTCTCCAGGGCACATCCACCTTGGGCGGCTATTGCGGCTGCCACCTCCTCCTTGGTAGCACAGTCGTCCAGGCCGGTGATTCTAATCTCGGCCATCCTCACCGGCCTGTGCACGCGCACCTCATCCTCCGGCAGTGCCACGCGGAGCGTCGCCACTAGTTTGTCCGCGATGCCAGAACTATCGGCACCGGGACACTCCAGCAGCTTCGCTCCATTGGCTGTGTGCCGGAAGCGGAGGCCCTCCTCTGCCCCGATTTCATCCAAACTTACGGCCGCGCGCGCCCGGGCCATCACCTCATTATAGGTGAGGCCCTTTTCGGCGGCGGCCGGCAGCAACGTCACTACGACGGCAGCCGACCGCGCTGCGCGCGGCCTCTTCTTTTTGCCATTCTTCTTCCTGGCTGCCAGTGCTCGATTCTCACGAGGAGCAGCTACGGCCGCCAGCTCTGTGCTTCGTGCTGCAGCGGTCGGCGCTCGACCCCCTCTGGGAGCTGCCAGAGCCGCTGTCTGCTGCCTTGCTTTCTTGCCCCGCTTCACCACTTCCGTCCAGCCCTCGTCCATGCTTGACGGGGGAGCAGGAAGGGGACGGGGTTGGGATTTTGGGGCAGGATTCTGGGCACCCGTACCCTTGTTGTTTTGGTCCCGGCCTCTACGCCGTGCCAACCTCGCGGATGGAGTGGGGATAGAGGTCGGCCGGGCGGCCTGGCTCCGAGGGGTGGCTGCGGCTGTTGGCGCCGGGATGCAGTCTCCGGAACCAATCGAGGAACGAAGCATCTCCTCGAGGCCGGCAAAGTGCTTGCCGACCTCAACCGCCACCGCCCGCGAGATACAGGCCACCATTTCCTCTCTGCTTGGGAGGGAGTCCACCTCTACCATCCCAGCAGCCGTGTTGTGTGGCCCGCGAGCCTGCAACCCCGCAGCACGCGAGGGCGAAAGAGGCGGCGGTAGCGCCGGCCACTCATCCACCATCCTCGCCAGTGGCGAACGGATGTCTTCAGCCCGCGCTGGCGCAGGGCTTAGCCTTCCTCTCCGTGTAGACGCAGGGGCAGCCGATATCCGCGGAGGCGGCGCAGGCCTTAACTCGACCCTACGTGGAGGGCGAGGGAGCGCGGGGCTAGGCGCTAGCGGGACAGGGGCCACAGGATTGGGCTCTGGCATTTGCGCCGTCACACTCACAGCGGACCGCAAGTGCACGTCAATATCCATCGCCCCCGCGGGGGGGCCAGAGCGTGCCAGCGGCGGCCTCGGCAACAGGGGAGTCCCTCCCCGCAAGGCCGGGGTATCTCCCGAGATGCGACTCTCTCTGGAGTCACAATGAGCGACAAGATCTTTGCTCTCCACCTCTCGGCTCTCTACCAAGTCATAAAGCTTGGACATGGTGGGGATCAGCCTTGTTCTCACCATAGCGGCTGCCTCCCGGAGCCGTTTCCGGTAGCTGCTGCCTGGCTCGGCGCCCTTGGCAGCCACAGTCGACAGCAGCTTGCCCAAATTGACCAGTGCAAGGTCGAGGTCCCGGAACGTCTCGTCCCCGCTAGCCAGGGACGCGGCCGACGTCGACATCGACTCCACGGACGTCGCTGGTGACACAGCGCCCCTCCTCCTCACTGGTACCCACTGGGGAGCGGGCATCGCGTCTTCCGACGTAGCAGGCCCCGGAACCACCGGAGTCACCTCCTCGATGGCCCTCGTCTTTTCCGGCACCTCAGTGCCGGAGGATGACGCGCAGCTGTCATCGGAAATTGATAATGCCGTCTTTCTTCTCCCCCTCTTTTTCCCCGCCGATGGTTTGGTGGGACTGATTATACCCGAGTCGCTGGCGAGCGCAGAGCGCATCGAGCCGGCGATCGGGGAACACCTCGGTTCGACGGGAATTCCGCTGCCCGTCGCACAGCCCCCTTCATCCTGAATGGTAGAAATAGGTACCAGTAAGCGTTGGTATGATTTGTGTTAAATAAATCGTATGGTGTAAATATAATGTTGAGAGCGTCTTCAAATTAGCCAAGTTTCTGGGTGTCGGGGCAATTTCGGCACTCTGTTGCGAATCCGTCAAATTTCGGAAGCAACCCTATTTATATATAGGACTTTGAAAATAAGGGATCTCTGTGGGCTGGACAAGGTGCTGCTTGTTGCGTGTTATATTGATGCGAACTGATTATCTGCGTTCTACAAGGTTGTACGGTCTATTTAGTGATTACGTAACAACTTTTACTCCTTAACTGGATTTTGTGACGTCACAGTATATATTATCTACATAAATGAATTTGCGAAATGCGTACAAAAAAGCGTAAGTATTAAAATAAAAATGTCTTTATGTTAATGAGTTACTGGACTTTTTCTGTTCAATCGCAACATAATTTTTATAATACAAACGTAAAGAAATATACTGACATGAATTATTCTCCGACCGAAATCATCGATAAATCTTCATGAAGCCTAGCAGTGATTAAATCGTCTATGTCAATAAACTCACAAATAAGGTCAAAATTTTCATTTCTTGCACAAATAAGCCTTCAAACTCAAGAGTACCATTAAATCACACATTTAGATTTGTACATGATCTTTGTACGATAGCTCAGTTTTTTTCTGAATTACAAGGTTTTAATACGGACTACCGCCAAATGCTAATTTTTTGACGACTGACGTTTTCCAAATGTTGTACACAAACTGCGCCAGTGCGTAGCTCTAGGGTCGCGCTCGGCGGAGCGGGTGACGGGAAAGTTGGCGGGAGATATCAAAATTTAAACCCTAAAAATCGAACAATCTTTATGGAACATTCAAAATCGTACTACTAATTGCTCTTGAATTGAGGATTTAAGTCCTTTTTCCTGTTAAATTAAGTTCAGATGTGACGTAAGGTACAGTTTACATCACCGTACACGTTGAACTCTTTAATATCCAAACAATCGCGAATCTGATCCGATTGCATTAATTCACGAAGCATGCACGAGTTGTAATGCCTCGGGCCTCGGTTTCTGAGGCTTCCCCCTCCCGTCTGAGTCTACGAGCGCGCCCTCCCGACCCGGTGAACCTCAAAAGGGCTCCAGGTAAATGACATTCCCTCCATCCTTATTAACTTAAGGTATACTAAAGCTGATGGTAGGACCTCATGTGAGTCCGCACGGGTAGGTATCACCACCCCGCCTATTTCTGCCGTGAAGCAGTAATGCGTTTCGGCTTGAAGGGTGGGGCAGCCGTTGTAACTATACTGAGACCTTAGAACTTATATCTCAAGGTGGGTGGCGCATTTGCGTTGTAAATGTCTATGGGCTCCAGTAACCACTTAGCACCAGATGGGTTGTGAGCTCTTGCACTCATCTAAGCAATAATAAAAAATAAAAATAAACTGTTGGGGAAACGTTAATAAGATGCAGACATACCCAAACACGAAAACAAAAAATACTCCAGTCCAGAACCCACAAAAACAATCGATTAACAATAAAAATAACGTTGACAACCAACTTTCCAACAATCCAAAACAATGGAATATGTTCCTGCCTCATTATAACAATCCGAAAATCCTCGACACTCAAATCTCATATGAAATGTTAATATTTAAAATGCGTTTGTTATTGTCGTAATTGGAACACGCGACGTACATACGTATTTCATTAAAATATTAAATTTCGTCGTTAACATTCCAATTAAAAGTTTTTAAATGTTTGTCGACGAGGAAATGATTAAATTATTGTTTTAATTACCGCCCTCGTAGACTAGTAGATTCAGAACGAGCTCGTTGCATATCGGAGAAGGCACAATCACTAACACCATCGTCAGACATCGTAGGGGCAAACAGATCGAGCTTAGAGAAATACTGAGTACACCAATCACGTTTGCTGTCTTAGAACAATTGACCACTGGTGGTAGGACCTCTTGTAAGTCCGCACGGGTAGGTACCACCACCCCGCCTATTTCTGCCGTGAAGCAGTAATGCGTTTAAGTTTAAATCGGCAGCCGTTGTAACTATACTGAGATCTTAGAACTTATATCACAAGGTAGGTGGCACATTTACATTGTAGATGTCTATGAGCTCCAGTAACCACTTAACACTAGGTGGGCTGTGACCTAGTCCACCGATCAAAGCTATAAAAAAAAAATTGAGACCGTCAGCGCAAAAGTGGCCTAAGCTTACCATAGTTAGTATGGAGGCAATTAGGTTTCAATTTTCATGAATTTGAATTTGAGTAGGCAAAAACCTATACGCGCAAAAATAATGTTTACAAAGTGTTATCTATGGGTGAAACTATGGATAGATCGATTTTGCATCAAAATTTATTATATTTTAAATAAATTTGAGTATACGTCATATAAGCTTGAATAAAAAAAACGTGGGTTAGGCCACTTTTGCGCTGATGGCCTCAATTTAGAAATCATCTCTTGACGTTAGCAAACGAAAACGAATGACAGTTGTTAGGACGGAGGCACCGCTCTTCAAGAAGGCTGGTTGGTAAGTGTGCAATGGCGTCGATGCGCCTCCATCGGCTAGGCTCTGACGCAGCACGAAGTTAGCCGAGCTCCGACGATACCGCGGTCCTGCTGCCATCTCTCGGAAATCGTGCTGCGTTTCGTTTAGCTACTAAGCTAATGACCATCTATTGTCAGATAGCGGAAACACAATACTAGAAATGTGAGGAATATTCTTGATAATTGTAGGGTTGTGGTATCGACTATAAAAACGTTGCAGAGATGGCACGCAGTCAGTTAGTAATCAGAACTACTCGAAGCGAAACATCGAACGGATCACCTGAAGCGAAGCGGAAGAAGCGAATTGAGAGTTTTAAAGTGTTTGTTGAGTGTTTTAAGTGTTGAATACAGTTTTTTGTTGTACTTTGGTGAAATTTTATTTAATCTGAACCCCAGCACGTAACAATATTAATAATAATCTAGTAAAATCACGTCGGGGTCGGGTCAGATCGGGAAGACGAACAAAAACGACATCTGAGCATATCCTTGATCAGTGCACATTACGGCTATTTTAGTTCTAGTCGATTCTTCTCAGTGAAACTGCTTTTTGAATAGGTAAAGGAAAATTTAAAGGAGCCTCCAGAAGCCTCCACGCATAAAAACATTTTGATTTGATTAAAATAATACCGTATATGTACATGGCGAAACAAAACACTATCTATTTATATCCAAACTTCAATCGAATTTCAAACGCCCATTGTTCGAATTGCTCATTTTTATTCTATGCAAAAAACATCCTGTCTATATATATTGGAAAAGGAATATGAATTAACTGATTGAAGGACAGGATGACATTGAATTGTCTTGTTAGCAATTAAAGAGATACAAATATGAAAATGTCGGATAGCGCGCAGGATCCGTTGCTGCCGATAAGTTGTAAGTAACTGCTTTTATAGTATTTCAATAAGGTAAAGTTCTGTGAGCAACTTCTCTATGATTGTCTGTGCGAACCAATAAGTCGTGAGTCCTTAGTTACGCTGTCAAGGTATGATATTAATTTAAAATTATAAATACTAGCTGTACCCGTCCGCTTCGCTGGGCATTTAAAATTAACATTATTCTTTCTCACCCCCCACAAAGATTCTCATCATTAACGCCCCCGCAACTGGTGTAGGGAGTCCAACACTCATATAAATATTAGCCTATCCATTAAGTACATGTATTTCCTACATGGATACCAAGTTTCAAGTCAATCGGATCCATGGTGCAGTAGTTATAACGGAACATTCGTAAAAATAACTGTAGATTTATATATTAGTATATATATAGACTTTACCGGCCAAGCTGTTTCTAATTATGCAAAAATACTATGTTAGGACGTGCACGTCCTAACATAGTATTTTTACTGCTTAATTTAAAAAATTGTGAAACAACTCAACGCATTCCTCAATAACTAACAGAACATGCAGCGCCGACATAATAAGTTATAAAGACAAGAAGAAGAAAACATTTTTGTTCAAAGTCTTGATTTCATATAGCTCCATCTCTTTTCATCAACTCAACCAAAAGCCACCTCAGTGAATTACGCAATGAGTTTCAAGCTATGATTTTCTGCAATATTCCCGTGAACATCATCAGAAACCAATTTCCCATCTCAATGTACCCGAGATGTATTTCTTCTGGCGAGACTTAGTAGAGTATTTAAAATGAGTATATCAGAGGAAGTGTGAAAGTAGCCCCGGTAATCAACAAATTAAAGAGCGGACGGTTAACGTGGTATGGACATCTGATGCGTAGAGAGAAGATGCATGTGACTAGGAGATCTATGGAAATGGTAGTGCAAGGTAGAGGGGGAAGAGGTCGATTGAAGAAGATATGGATGGAGTGTGTGAATGACGATATGAGAGAGAGAGAGGAGTGAGTGAGTGTTGGGAGTCCACACGGGTAGGTACGTGAAGCAGTAATGCGTATTAGTTCGAAGGGTGGGGTAGCCGTTGTAACTATACTGAGACCTTAGAACTTATATCTCAAGGTGGGTGGCGCATGTACGTTGTGGATGTCTATGGGCTCCAGTAACCACTTAACACCAGGTGGGCTGTGAGCTCGTCCATCCATCTAAGCAATAAAAAAATAATAATAATAATAATAATTTGCGTTTCTTGAATTTTTTTTTGTATAAATCACCGGAACAATGTCGCGGTGGTTTAATTAGAGAATTATGTTAATAAATCAGCGCCCAAACGCCCTTTAACCGAAATTAAGTAATTAACCATTCGGAATTTAATACAGTCTGTACAAGTCGAGAGCCCTCTGCAACTCAGCCCTTTAGATGGTGAAGAAGAATTGCGTTTCACAAACTCTGTTTTGGTTAAAGCCATACTGGAATGACTCGGTGGTGCAGTAGTTAGTAGCCCTGACTGTTGGGCCGAGGTTCGTGGGTTCGATTCCTACATCGGACAAACATTGTTTGATGAACATATTTGTTTGCTTTTTGGTCTGGGTGTTTATTATCTATAGATGTATATATTTAAACGTATATCAGTATGTTTATCACTTTCTGGTACCCATGACACAGGGAATCAAATTGGGGCCGGATGACCGTGCGTGATTTTTTCCTAGTTATAGTAGTAATATTTTAAGTATAATTTTCGGGATAATTAGGTATTTAAGTTCTAAATCATGAAAAAACATGTACCCGCGTTCTCAATGTGCTTAATGCGAGCTTTTTAACGTTCCCGATAGCGTAAAAGTTTGCGTAAAAATGTTTGCCTCCGTTTGCCGCTAGGGGCGCTGTTCCAACTGCATACAGATTAGAGTTAACTTTTACGTTATCGAGAATGTTAAACAAATCTCACTAAGCACACTGAGCATTAAGCCCACGATCGTGAACTAAAAGGTGTGACTGCTGCTATACATTGAAAATGAGACTTAGGCCTCAAGATGGGAATTTAAATTGTTATGTCCATGTGCTTTAACAACCACTTAGTACCAGGCAAAGCCGTGAGCTTGTCCAACCAAACAGAGCAAGAATAAATGAACGATTGATAAGGTGGGTATGGGATTGGGTGAGGGTGGGGTAACGAGGAATTTAAAATCACCAGTATTAATCATTATGCTATCAATAACCATCCAAATAAATCATCCATCCAGTCATCCACCCAAACAATGACCATCAACCAAGTTAATTTCAAATGCCACAAATAACGACAAAAGATATGACAATCCCATATATTCACATGCACTGTATTCATACAATAACCATAATCCGGTGTCCGACAAAGCGCTTGTTGAGTGAACCATTGTGGTGCTATTACAGACGATAACGACGATATAATGCTTCGATTACATTACAGTGGGTGACGGCCATCGCTCGATCGATGTCATACACAATCGATCTGCATTAGTTTGTGGTCGATAAAGTGACACAACTTTCTATTTGAATGACTACAATATTTACTGGTAGTAGGACCTCTTGTTAGTCCGCACGGGTAGGTACTACCACCCCGCCTATTTCTACCATGAAGCAGTAATGCGTTTCGGTTTGAAGGGTGGGGCAGCCGTTGTAAGTATATTGAGACCTTAGAACTTATATCTCAAGGTGGGTGGCGCATTTGCGTTGTAGATGTCTAAAGGTTGAAATTCAAAAAGGACACTCACTCACTGATCTCATGCTGAGATTTACTATTATGAATCCAGGAAAAACAACGAAAATACAAGTTTACAATTTGATAGTACAGTATTCTGGATTACTAATCAAACAAGGCAATCGTTTTGCTGTTTCAACTGGATTAAACTGCTTCTTGAACTAGCTTCCGATATATCTTATTACGTAGCGATTGATTGCTACGAAGATGAAACATGAAATTCTAGTCAAAAACTCGACTGTACCCTATTCTGGATGTCAATCAAGCACAAAACACACTTGATAACTTAAAACTCAATAGCTTCCACATTAAAATACTGTACATTTTCGACTATTTAACCAGCGTCGATACTTAAGTTTCCCAAAGACCTTTATATAAATTACCTGAGTCACAACCCACATCCAAACGACATTCATTCCAGATTAATTATCGGGTCACCCGTTCAGTTTAAAGCAAACGCTACATTGTCGCTGGTATTGTACGAGAAAGTCATATCATACGAAACGATCTAACCCTGACGAGAAACAGGTCCGAATCGAGGAAAACACAATGGGGATCTATTTAAAAAAAAAATGTTGGTTTAAATTTATCTAATGCATGTAGCGATAATGCTGTGCATTCATCGATTTAACTTGAACTAGTGGTCCGGCAGTAGTCGAAATTCGACTATAATTAATTGGAATTGTAAGTTTGTACACTATTATGATTGTATTTTATACTTCTATAATCACAAATTTCGCCAAGACTACATTACAAAAAATATTAACAGACATACAATATTTAATCTATTCTCAATTTGACAACAGACGTCAAGAACAAAAGTTTGACAATAAATAATATGCATGCGTGTGTGCGTCAAATACATGGTATGTAGTGTGTGTAATGTTTTCTTTATTGATTTAATGTATCTTTTATGCATTATTTAAAAAAAAAATAGCATTGTGCACTGCTTCTCTATATTCTCTATAAGTGTGGAAAATTTCATACTCCTCCGTCCGCGCAATTTTCGTAAAAAGGGATACAAAGTTTTTGCTTCACGTATTAATATATAGATTTAGCGAAAAAGAAAACGATTTGTTTTAATGATTTATATTTTATTAATAACTTTTGTTTTTAATGCTGCATATATTTATCTAAATAAAAATTAATGTTTCTATGTTCGTCCTGTATGCATTCCTTACTCATTCACCCGTTTGTGATTGAGCATGATACAGTTGGGGCTGTCACACCATGGAAGGTTTTTGTTATAACACCATCAGCAAAGGAATGGTGGTGCAGTAATGATGTCGATTTCTGTTACTAAGCGCCTGGACTGCCTAACATTACCCTCTTTTGTTTGTTAACGTATGTTTTAGCCTTTTATGTCTCTTAAAAATAGATTAATTCTCAGTATCTTGGAATTCGTCTTGCCCAGAGTCTACTAGATATTTCGGCGCCTTAGTAAGAAGATCGAAGAGAGAAATCGACATAATTAATTCAGCGCTCCACATAGCGCACTAGACATGGCAGTCTATCAAAATATCGTTATTTTTCATATAAGTACCGAGAATCAGCGCAAACGGCTCGACGAGCGAATTAACCCACAGACACAGCCCACTGAGTTTCTCGCCAGATCTTCTCAATGGGTCGCGTTTCTGATCCGGTGGTAGATTCTGCGAAGCACTGCCCTTGCTAGGGCCAGTGTTAGCAACACACCCGGTTTGAGTCCCGTGAGCTCACCTACACGTCAAGGAGAAGCTTATATAGCCTCTCAGGGCTATCAGCATAGGTAGGAAAAAAATGCTAAACATGATCATTAGTAAACAACTTTTTTTTAATCTATTCAACCCAACTTAAAAGTTGCGTCACGCAATTTTTCATTGACCGGACAATGGATGAGCTCATGAAGCACCTGGTTTCCGAAGCCCATAAAAATTAAAACAATGTAAATGCCGCAATTCTTGCTTTAAATATTGCTCATCGCCATTAATAGAATATACTTACCGGTCTGATGAAAAAAACCGTAAGAAATGTCTTAAACTCTATGACCCCCAAATTCTTCAATGGGTCCCAAACAAAACTCTAACTACATATTCTGTATTGACATCGTTGGAAAACTCATTACTGCTATTACAAGACGTTCTGAAGTACTTTAAGTGTTATTACAATGAATTTTTAAAATAATCATTTATCATTCATTTCATTCGTGTGGGATCATCAGAAATTAAATTACAAGAATTCATTATGGAATTATGAAACTCCAAGAAAAAATCCAATTAAATACAATACTTTTTCCCTACCGCGGTATGTGTAAAATGAAAATATTTGCTCACCGATTTATTTTCTGTTCCAATTGGAGAATGATTGCCGATCTCATTGACAATAACCATGACAGACTGTTAAGTGCATATTATTGCGTGCGTTATTAGATGCTATTCACTGGTGGTGCGTTCATTTCCAGCTTAAGCTCATACGATTGACACTTCATCATCATCTAAAGATGTACAGCGGTATTCACGTTGTGATAACTGTAGCTTCCGAAACCCACTTAATACCAAGTGAGATGTGAGTTTTTTTATTTTTTATTTATTACTTAGATGGGTGGACGAGCTCACAGCCCCACCTGGTGTTAAGTAAGATACTGGAGCCCATAGACATCTACAACGTAAGTGCGCCCACCTTGAGATATAAGTTCTAAGGACTCAGTATAATTACAACGACTGCCCCGCCCTTCGAACTATACTTCACACTATACTGTACTATATATTATTAGCTAAATATAGACTGCTATACTATATACCACTATAGTATAGCGTAATATAAAAGCAGCTTTTCTTTTTTATTGCTTAGATGGGTGGACGAGCTCACAGCCCACCTGGTGTTAAGTGGATACTGGAGCCCATAGACATTTACAACGTAAATGCGCCACCCACTTTGAGATATAAGTTCTAAGATCTGAGTATAGTTGCCCCGCCCTTCGAACCGAAACGCATTATTGCTTCACGGCAGAAATAGGCAGGATGGTGGTACCCACCCGTGCGGACTCACAAGAGGTCCTACCACCAGTTGAGTATGTGTATCTAAAGTAAAGATATGTAATTTCTGTAAAAAAAGAACGTGTTACGCACCTTGTCGTCACAAGCGAATGCCATATTTATGGTTAAAGTATATATCTCAAAGACTTTTCTTTCTCAAACACACTGCTAACAAATAACTATAAAAAGAGCGTAAACCGCGGAGCACGTCTACAACGGGTAGCTATCATAGGTAATATAAGATATTTGACAGATGCCTGAATCTCGCCAACGATATTTTCGAGATAAATTGGCATATATTCAAGTTTCGAACAATAAAATTAGGACCGTCGGTCTACCGAGCCATTTCGCCCGCTCGGCGAAAGATCTTCCCTTTGTCGTATGCTCACAAAAGTCTAGTAGGAAAATAAATAAATCAATTCCGCATCAGCATTAGAACTGCAAAAAATTCGTTCCCCCACCAATATTGTGAGAATCTATACTTAATGTTATAAAGCTGAAGAGTTTGTTTGTTTGAACGCGCTAATTTCAGGATCTACTGGTCCGATTTTAAAAATTCTTTCAATGTTAGATAGTCCATTTATTGAGGCAGGCTATAGGCTATATAACATCATGAGATCCATACACGTGGAGCACGAATAAAGAATGTTTCAAAATATTTTCACTTTCTACGTAAATGAAGTGGGGGTAAAATTTAGCGTTATTCCAAAGTAACTATTCCACGCGGACGGAGTCGCGTGCAAAAGCTAGTCATCATAGAATGATTTTTTATTTATTGCTTAGATGGTTGGACTAGCTCACAGCCCACCTGGTGTTAAGTGATTACTGGAGCCCATAGACATCTCCAACGTAAATGCGCCACCCGCCTTGAGATATAAGTTCTAAGGTCTCAGTATTGTTACAACGGTTGCCCCACCCTTCAAGCCGAAACGCATTACTGCTTCACGGCAGAAATAGGCGGGGTGGTGGTACCTACCCGTGCGGACTCATAAGAGGTCCTACCACCAGCGATTTAAGTCAAATTGTTACCAACTTTTGTTACAAATGTGTGGTTGACTATTTCGTTTTCTTGTTAACAGGTTGTTCGTTCCCGACGAGGTGGCACGGTCGCTGGTTTCAATCGGGCGTGATCCAGTCCATCACTATAGAAGGAGAGAGACTATCGAATAAAGGAAAGTGCCTGTCTTCAGAAGGAGACAAGTTTCTTATTGTTGACGAGTAAGTTTCTTAGATCCAATTAAAATTTCATGATACCAGTTCTGTTATTGGAGTTCAATTCGAATAGTTTATGGTAAGAGGCTTAATTGGTCCCGGAAGCTAAAGTTCGGAATTCAATTCCGCTCAAAGGACCTTTATCATAATAGTTTGTACGACTCGTTTCATTGCAATCGGTCCGCAAAAGACGGTCAATGTGAATGCCGCCACTCACCTTGGAAAAAGAGATTCGCAGTCTCAATCGTCTTAAGAAATTACAATTTTGCTGAAGACAATGTCAGTCTACCCGGTACTGACTCACTCAGGAACCAGTCACTGTCGGCACCTTACAAGACGTGTGTACGAATCCACTAACACTGTCATTACACACCCGTAGCTCTAAGACTAGGAGCAGGCATAGGGACTTTGGTAACCAAACTCATAGAACTCGTCGAAGCCTTCGACGTGTAACCTAACCCAAGACACCGGCCCACTGAATTTCTCGCCGGATCTTATCAGTGGGTTGTGATTCCAATCGGGTAGTATATGTATTCCCTGTAGCATCAGCTCAAGGGTAGGTCTTCCTTGGAAAAGTTCGGGCATCTGTTAGTAAACCCCACCCGTGAATCTAGAAAAGACATCGGACCACCAGCAATAATTCTTTTCTTAAAAAAATTGCATTGTCAGAATGTATACATTCATATATATTAATAATAATAATAATAAATCCGCGAAGTCGAATCTGTCGTTAAGTGATTACCGGAGCCCATAGACATCAACAACGTAAATGCCGCCACCCATCTTGAGACATTAATTTTCTAACCGCATTACTGCTTCACGGCAGAAATGTTCCGGTTGTGGTAGCTACCCCTACCTTGACCCGTCAGGCAAAATTCCTTGGGCCCGCGGTCTGCTTCCAACACCTTGCAGATCGTTGAGTCCAACATACCTAGGCGCGCGGGGACCTCGCAGGAGGTTCGGAACCCGGACCGAAAAAAAAAGAAAGATGCTACCCCTACAGACGCATAGGCGCCGTACCACCAATGAAAACGTTATCATAACGTAATATTCGGTTACAACGGATGGTTTTCTTTTTCAGAAAAGGCTGCTACCGATGCGTGGTGATGCACGAGAAACACAAAAACGTGCTACAATATAAAGAGAGTAAGTACCTATCTTCTCAAGTTTTGTAACTCGACAAGTCGAACTATTGACTCGCACGGGAATAGATAGGGACGTGAATAATGAACCGAATCATGACTCTGTGTTTAAATCACTCATTTATTTAAAGTTTTTGTGAACAGTTCGTTGAGTATATATCATTCTTGAATTTTAATGACTCATTGATCAATCATAAAATTCTTTGTTGTAATAAATATTCGATAATGTTCGACAATGAATTGAGGAAATGATCGTCAGTTGTTTATAAGTTGTCGGCGATTGTATCACTTAAATAAACTTCAAAACGAAGATTTCAAAATAACTTAAATCTGAAATAGAATAAAATATTTCACACATACAAAAATACATAAAACAAAAAACCATAAAATCGATTCTGAATGTGTTTTTCTTGCATTACAAGGTTGACACAATTGTAGTTGGAGGAGTTGAGTGTGGACGATTTAAATTTAGAACAAACCATGAAATTTTAATCAGCAGTATAACAATGTTAAGAATACTGCAATGCGGTCGTGATATTCGTGATACTACATACGAATTGTAGAACAGTAATACTGAATGCATAAAATTGTTATGGATCAATGCCAGCTTCTACCAATCTCGTAAAAATTTGATGCAAGCTTGAATTTTTTCCCAAAAATCATTGACAATAAAAGCTAAACCTTCAAAACTATATATATAAAAATGAATTGCTGTTCGTTAGTCTCGCTAAAACTCGAGGACGCCTGGACCGATTTGGCTAATGTTGGTCTTGAATTACCTACTTGTGGAAGTCCAGAGAAGGTTTAAAAGGTAGATAAATATAAAAATGCTCGGAATTAAATAAAAATAACAATTTTGTTTTCCCTTTGATGTGTCCCTCATCGGACAAATTCCTTTTGTTTGTTTTAAGTTTATTTTATACAAAAGTTTAGGTCTTTCATTTATCGATTGAGGCACTACGAAGTCTGCCGTGTCAGCTAGTAGAAAATATATATTATGATTAGATAACTTTAGTTCTTTGAAAAGATGTGGAAGAGAAACTCGATATTGAAAACGATTTTATCGAAACGATTGCAAAACGAGTTTGATTCGTAAATGTAAAAATGTTAACCACAACACTACCCCGACCTAGACCTCATAAAGGCAATGTCCAAAGAGAGCGAAGCCTGCCTGTGCTCAAGTGAATTACATAAGATATTTACTGCGGCTTTACGTCGCACGGACAGACCCTGCGAGAAGTATTACTCGAAAAACTAAGACATTACACGTTGTTTACGACTCGGATCGAACTTCGCTGAGATTAAGTTATACCCAGAATAAAACATACTGTTTCGTTTCACTCTGGTTCTGTTACAACAGCTTTTATTGTTTCCTTTCTGTTGAAATAATGGAGAAAACTAAACTAGAGTGTTTTTACATCATTAAAGTGTTTTTTGGAACCAAGTTCCTGATGGGACGATGCGGAGGGGTACCCTAACCGGGAAAAAACGTCCGTAACGTAAGATTTTTATTAGTAATGCACACAGTGTACGACTTAACTTTGTAATAATGTACAAAAAATAACATATTTTTTATCAAGCATTGAAGTGTACCACAATAAGTTCGCACGTTACCGCATGACCGTGGGTTGTTGCGAAACCTCCAGTTTTATTTTCTTTATGCCTCGAATAGAACTTAAAATTAATATTATTATAATAAGGAACTTCGTTCCTATCCGGTGTCCCACGACACCACACATCTTTTTTCCTCCGCGTTTGGATCTCTAAAGCCAAGTCTCAAGACTTCTGTTACCACTTAGTATCAGATCGGCAGCTAACTTCTGCATTTAGTAGGAACAATTTAAAATATTCTCTATAATCTTGCATATTCATTTCACATTCATAATTCAACATTGTGAATGTAATTTAAAACAACACAAATTTATGAAGTCCCGTTATTTCTTATATCTTAAAGCTGGTAACCCTGAAGGAAACTAGCTATGAGGAATACGGTTCGTGACCTGTACTTGTTTCGATCTAATGCTCTCATTTATCTTCAGTCCTAACGGGGCTTCGGAACGTGGATTATTTGGCCAAAGTTAAATAGGTTCAGCGAAAATACAGGGTATAGGTAAGTAAGGCACCATTTCCTATAGCGAAACAGGTATACAAAACGTTTTTCGGTCGTGATTTTGTTAATGACATAGGAGCTTATCATTGAACGCTACCAGCTATCTTCAGAATAATTTCTTTCCATGCTCCATATGGTAGTATAGGTAACCAGAGACCACCACGGGTTACGATTTTGAATTCGTCGTATACTTTGTAAGTTTTGTGGTAAAAACGTTGACCGCCGCGGTTACGATGTGATGTCATAGGCAACAGTTTGACAGTTAGTGGGCTGTAAGCTTGTCCACCACATTTTTAAAACCTCCTGTCGCTCAACAACCCGCGTCCGAACCTCGCATGAGTCAGAACTCATTAAAAGGCAAAGGGGAGAAAGTAAAACGTTTAGTGCGGAGCACATCTCTCCCATCACCATCACCCTCGGGACGCCAGACCGGCAGTCGTTGGCTTGTCCATCACATCATCATCATCATCATCAGCCTGTGTCTCTCCACTGCTGGATGTAGGCCTCTCCCATAGTCCGCCACAATGAACGATCCTCCGCCTTCCGCATCCAATCTCTCCCAGCATATCGCCGCAAGTCATCGGTCCAACGGGCAGGGGGACGCCCATCACATACACGTCTTTAATCCGATTGTTATGTTCACCTCCGTCGAGGCACATAGAGGAACATCAGGCTAGTGTGACGGTCGCTGACTTCGCTCGAGGAGGCTGATTCTCCGTCCACCCTTCCATTCCTGTGACGAGTTAGCGACAATACATTATTCATATCGACGGGCGTTGACTAATTTCATTCCAGTGCCCAAGTTCGTACGCTACTTGTTTATTTAAATAGTATATAATTAAAAATCACGACCCAAAATATTAAAAAAATATAATTAGAATGATACAATTTTCAACAATTTTGATTTTAAATACTAATCACAAAATGTGGGTAACTAAGTTGACACGCGAATGTACCACGTCCGTCTATCCCTGGTGCCGAGATCAGAAAGAGGCCGTGAACGATGCAGTATATTAGTGGTCCCCTCAACTCCCCTCTTCAACTCCGACCAGTCTGAAGTCGCTGCTGTATTACGTCAGCAGGCCATGCCCACTTCCTAGGTCTTTGTTCCTTAGAATATTTTATTTATTTTTTGCAGCATTCTGCTATAGAAGAGACGCGTTACCACACCTTTGCTCGCTGATCACCGGCGACGCTCTACTTTATTCCATGTTCAGAGAAAACGCTGATCCAGTCGACTGTCCTCTGAAGGCGCCTTTCTCGTTCAGCTATAATCGGTAAGTTGCACGAAGGATCTTTTCGATGCTCAGAATACGATCTTGTACTTATTCACGGAAATCGAAGATAAACTATTCTTAATATTTTGAAATACTAGGTTTTTCTTTTATTGCCTCTGTAGGCAGACGAACATGCGGCCCACCTGATGGTGAGTGGTTAGCGTCGCCCATGGACTTCAGCAATGTCAGGGGCAGAGCCAAGCCGCTACCTACCGTTTAATACTCTCCACAAACCTCGTTCGAAGAAGGACATGTCATAGCACTCTTGAAACACCGTGGAGGTATCCTCATTCCAAAGCCGCATAGTACGTGGCAAAAAAATATCTCTGGAAACCCATTGTGGATGACCGCAGTGGCTTCAAGTAGTATGAATGAACTCTACTCCGATGGCGGGCGGTGCAATGGTAAAAACGAGATGATGGTATCATCTCAAACAATTACTCAGAGCATTATGTAGGTGCAGCCATTGCGTATGTTATAATACAACGAACAAAATTTATCTGTTCTATTTTATCAATAGCAGTACAAGATTCTTTTGACGATTACCTACATAAAGAATTGAATTTAGATAAAGTGCTGCTATATATTAAGAACAAAAAGTGAACAGTTGGCACCGTCTCGTCTTATTCTCGGGAAGCAATTGTGCATTGTTCAACTTGACGTCTTATTAGAGCGACCTTTACGCTGTACTGACTAGAAACTCCACCGAGGGCTCGTTTGCTAATCAATACCAAAGGATTAGCATAACTGTCTACTTAACTTTTTTAATGCTCTATACAATACAAGATTCTAATCCATGCATCAGCCCGCTGAGTTTCTCGCCGGATCTTCTCAGCGAGTCGCGTTTCCGATCCGATAGTAGATTCATTCGCGAAGCAGTTGAGAGCAGCTCTTGAGTTGTTAGGTCTCCTTCGGAGGCGCTCGGGCCGCTGTTACCAAATCCCACCCCTCCTGGCTGAGCTTTTGCTCGCCCACCTGTCCTGGTGAAACTGGAAAGGGCCACCAGTAATCCTTTAATCATAAACAATACAAGAGCATTTTCAAATTCATTACCAGTTTTCATTACATGCATTACGAAGTACAACTGTCCATCGCAGGCGTCTGTTGACGCGTGTCAAATGTCTTAATTAGCGATCCGTGGAGAGCATCTGTCATTAATTTTCCGTCAGCCTCGCCGTGTAATTAAGTAGCGGAATGACGTTGATATTTAAAATTTATTGAGGATTCATTGTCGCGGGTATTCGTAGTTTCGGAGGATAATGAATGTGCAAATGAAGCACATATTACAAAGAGCCTCGCTCCTGTTGTTAATCATAAATTATAAATGAAAATTAAAGAGTAGTCATTTGGCACTACGAATGGTTTTCGCGTGATTACTGATCACACACACATCCCATAGTTTTGTGCAAAATTTTATTTAGTTAACTGACATTAATCACGCTCGTGATGAAACGGTATCTATCACACGTGCCATTCGTTCTGTGGTCCCGTGGGTATCGTAAAAGACGACTATAGAATTCACCGTAGAATCTACAGCAACTTTATCTGAGCATTTTACCAACGTGCTGCGATCAACAACTTCCATTTACTGGTGACCAATTCGGGCAGTAGTCATCGTTGGCGCCGCTGCCTACTCCCCGAATCCTGATCACGCAGGAGCCAGTCACCGTCGATGCCCTAGACACGTCCTTACGGATCCATCAAACCCTTGCATTAGACGCCTTCAGCTCTAACACTAAGAGCAGGCTTAAGGACCCAAGTAACCGTACTCGTCGAACTCAACAAAAAGTTCGATGTGCAACCTAACCAAACATCAGCCCGGTGAATTTCTCGCCGGAACTTCTCAGCAGGTCGCGATTCCAATCCGTTAGTAGATTCATTCGCGAAGCAGCTGCTCTTGAGTTGTTAAGTCTCCTTTGGAGACGCTCGGGTAGCTGTTAGCAAATCCCACCCCTCCTGGCTGAGCTTTTGCTCACCAACCTGTCCTGGTGAAACTGGAAAGGTCTCCGGGCCACCAGTAATAATACTTCATTCACAAAAAAGTGACGGATTGCAAGCCCTCACAGGTAAATATCACCACGGTCTGCCTAGTTCTGCTAGTCGGATACCTGTTATGCAGTTCAATTGAGGCTTTGGCCTCGTGTCTCAAGTTGGGTGGTGGCGTGGTGGTGTCAAATGAGCTGTGAGCACGTCCACCTAAAACGCATTATAACTTATGGTTCTGCAAATAGCGAAAACGAATTTTAACTAAACCATTCCGAACGATACAAGATGTTTGCCTAATTTTTCAGGGGACACGGCGATTGCAAATATCCCGTGTCGACAATAGAGAGCTGCACAGAAGACTCGAGGCTGCTCCTCAATTACCAGGCCTGTCCTGACATACACGCTTCCGAAAGTGCTGGTTAGTTTACGGCTCAATTGTAACTGTAATCTAGATCCTATGTGTATGTAACCTTAGAACTCATATCTCAGGGTGGGTGGCGGCGTTTACGTTGTGGATGTCTATGGGCTCCGATAACCATTTAAAACCAGGTGGGCTGTAAGCTCGTCCAACCATCTATGCAATAATAATAAAAAAGTCCTTTACCGGAACCAGTTATAAAGTATCTCCGAGTTTTTCGTATTATCTGATGCAACTAATTATATAAACAAAAAAAATATGAAAAAAAAGTAAGCAGTATATATTTTTTTGTAACACAGAAGCAGTGAGACTAGAAAGAGTTTCAAATATTGTTACCTAATGTTAAGTTAGAATAATAAAACCGTTCGAGCACAAGCTACTCGGGTGTTACAATAGCGGAAAATAATTGGGAAATATTTATGTAAATTTACCTATTTATGGAATATAAAAGGTTACGAACACTCTGTTTTCATTACGCGAACGCGTATGTAAATTAAGAACAAAGAGGTATTCCTATCAAGTCAAATAATACGAATGACGTCACCAGTAATGTTTATGTGATCAGAAAAGGCGTGACTGGTTAGAAAATTGCTTACAAACGAACCGGGCAATGTTCCAAGGATAGACGGCGCCGCGCCGGGCGGCTTAGTCTTACGGCAGGAAAAAAGAAATTATTAGTGTATTTAATTCTTGAAACAACTTTTAATTTCGTGTTTTATTGGTTGTTGTTGATTTTTTTATAACTTTCTAATAGTTGATGTTCAATCAGAAAGTTATTTTACCGACACAAATGAACAGATCATCAAAGTGCACTCCGTTCTGATTATGAACACCGTGCCGCTGGATATCTTAAGAGATCAGAGCCATTGATGGCTAGCTATCCTAACATTAAATAATTCGTATATAATATAAGATAAAAATAATAAAGTATCGCTAATAAACATTTCAATGCTTTCTTGTGACTGATTTAAACCTAGCGTTTATTAGGTATTTGCTAGAGCTTAAAACAACGTTTTTAGAGAGAAAAAAACAAAAATGTAAATATATCACAAAATGTTAACAGAATAATAAAATCCTTCATTTTTGATGCCGGTTAAAAATTAAGAATGAATACGAGATTATAAAAGTGATTCAAATTAGCACCGGAATCGCCTTTTAATTAATTGAAACCTATTTCAGGTTTAAAAAAAAGTGCGTAATAATAATCTGTAGGAAATAACAGAACAAGTTTCTTAAGACATTCTTAAAAATCAATGTTGAAGTTCGTCAGTGCTCCCCCTTTACGCCGGCGGCTGCTACACGAGTTTTATTTGTATCGCGATTGTGTCGACTGCTCCGGTCTAAAAATAAAGATAAATCTTGGAAATTATTCTGTCCTTTGTTCTGCCGTTTGAAATATTTGTCTGGATCACGGGGACGTGTAATAAGGAGAACTCTTATTCAGTTGTTCAGCGTTGTGACTGACTTCAATAAAATGTGAATAATTCGTTCAATTTAGACGAAAGATTGCTTGGTTTGTTTCTTTCGATTCTTTAAAGTTAGTTTCTTTGTATGTATTGAAACTATTTAAAAGAGAAATATAGATTATACAAGATTAACAATATGAAGTCGTCGCGGCCTAAAGGGTAAGACATCCGGTGCATTCGTATCTAGCGATGCACCGGTGTTCGAATCCCGCAGGCGGGTACCAATTTTTCTAATGAAATACGTACTTAACTCAAGGTCTGTGGCGCATTTACGTTGTAGATGTCTACGGGCTCCAGTAACCACAGTAACCACTTAACACCAGGTGGGCCGTGAGCTTATCCACACATCTAAGCAATAAAAAATAAAAAAAACTGGTGAATAGAATAACACAATAAAACTATGAAATGACAATCCGAAAAATGAACTTTACAATGCTGACTTTATTCGGTATCTGGTTAAATACGTTGCGACACCCAAGAAAAATCAGTTTGCTTTCCCTCGGTTAATCTGAATTTCTTTCCGTCTTTTCGCGTGCTGCTACAGATTGGCTACATAGATAGCGAGTAGCAAGCAAACACCGGAATGCCTTTTTTTGCTTAACGCCCCAACTAAGGCATTAAAAATCAGCTCTAGGTACGCGTGGTACGATCGAATGTGGCGGCTTCTCTCGACAAATGATTGTCCCAAAATCGTCTAAACTCCGCCCTAATTCTGACTACTGTACGAATCTATACTGACAGCTGACATGGAATAGCAGACTACACCTTTATCCCCAGTTGAATCTACCGCGCATTAAATTTAAATTCAGTATAAAGATACAAAACAAGAACTCTGTTTTATACAACAATATACAAACTCTGAGCTTTCGAGGCAAAAACGACAATTACTAAAGCCGTTTTCAGACTACGCTATAATATAATAGCATATAGTATATCGCTCATAGCACAACGATATGGCACGTTCATACTGTATTGTACTATATATTATTGGCTAAGTCTAGACTGCTATACTATATTATGGCACTATAGTATAGCGTAGTCTGAAAGCAGCTTAATTACCCTAAGTAAACAGAAAATAACACTTTCATTTACTAAGCTTAGTGTATATACTAGTCATTTTAGTGAGTTCATATTTCACTAAATCGCAACTTAAAGCTAAACAGCGTTTTATTTATTTATTTATTGTTTAGATGGGTGGACGAGGTTACAGCCCACCTGGAGTTAAGTGGTTACTGGAGCCCATGGACATCTAAAACGTAAACGCGCCACCCACCTTGAGATATAAATTCTAAAATCTCAGTATAATTACGACTGCCCCACCCTTCAAACCGAAACGCATTACTGCTTCACGGCAGAAATAGGCAGGGCGGTGGTACCTACCCGCGCGGACTCACAAGAGGTCCTACCATAGAGGTCCTACCATGAGATATGATCATAGTTTGCATTTCATTGCATGCACTGCAAATAAACGTTTGGGGAAGATTAAACCAAAAATTAATATTTTCAGTTGAAGAACTCGAATGCTTAGCCACTTGGAAGGAGGGTAGTTTGCGGTACCTCGTAGGGAAGCTACACCACAACCACGCGACCAGCAACGAAGATAGATATAGGTGCTTCGTCTATGAGAAAACAAACGGTATTGGTAAGATTGTAACGATGTTTTCATTTTTTTATTGTATTATTTTTTGCGCTATTTATAAACTGGGCTCTGCGAATAATAATTGATGTAGTATTTTCTGTAGGATAAGAAGATTTTATAAATTAAATAAGAAAATATTTTACAGTAAACGTATTTCATTCATTTTATAGGCACATTCACGTGGTCCTGTGCATTTCACTAAAATCTGGCCAAATTTAAAGGCACTTTTGCAAATAATTTGACTGACGTTTTGTGATTCACAACATAATTATTATAATAATGCTTCAACGAGACTAGTATCAGTTTGTGCTTACTTAATTCTCTACTATTACATCCAAGTTTTTTGTTATTTGTTCTGGTCCTGTAAAAAAAACAGGGCCAAATCGCAGCGGAAACTTGTTTGAAAACTTCCGATTTTCTGTATAATATTCCTATTTTATGAGTCTTTTTTTTGTTGATTGGACGAGTGGAGAAGCTCACGACCCGCCTAGTGTTATGTTGGTACCTATGAGCTCATAGACACCACTACAAGAATACCGTCACCCGCCCGTCACCTTTCAAGCTGGTGCGCATTACATCTTCGCGGCAAGATGGTGGTAGGTGCTTACCTGTGTGGGATCATAAAACGCCCTACCACCGGTAATTACGTAATACCCGTGCTGCTCCATCCAATCAATTCCATCCATTGTACTTCTTTTTCGCACAGCTTCAGGTGGAAACTTGAAAGAAGATCCACTTTCGGATACTGACGTCGAGTACAGGGTTGCGCAATCGGGCGATGCGACGTGCAATGGCCTGTCAAGCGCTACTGAAGGCTCCAGAACAATGGCACTAAAACGGGGTATTTTATTTAAAACTAAATATGAAAATTTTAATTATTTCGATTGCATTAGACTTTTTTTATGATTGAGAGTTTACTGGTGGCCCTGAGGCCTTTCCAGTTTCACAAGGACAGATGAGCGAGCAAGGGCTCAGCCAGAAGGGACGGGATTTGCTAACAGCTACCCGAGCGCCTCCAAGGGAAACCTAACAACTCAAGAGTAGGTGTTTCGCGAATGAATCTACTACCGGTTCGGAATCGCGACAAGCATTAGACTAAAGACAATCCTGCCCTATAAATCGAAATGGGTCAGAATTAGACCAAAAAAAATTAAATAATAATCTTTCAGTCCATACAAAACCTAACTTCAAATATGTATTTGACTTGTTGATACAGATATTAATCTCTTGAGTTTTTTTTTTAATTCCAGTGTCAGTTCGCTTCAACTGTCAATTTCCGTCGTGGATGACGTTCTCTCACACGTGGCACACACTAGACTTCACCAGCAACTACACGTTTTATCAACGCAACGCCACACTGCGGATCACGAACCAAACGGGAGCCGATATCAAAGTATACTGTGTTAACGTAAAGGCCAGTTCACCCAGCGGGAATTCTGTTGCGCTAGTTGCGCATTGGCAACATCATTGGTAAGTCAGATGTCACTTTTTTTTCTGCAAAGAATCCGGACTGCTTTTTTTTATTGCCGTTGTAGGCAGACGAGCATACGGCTCACCTGATGGTGAGTGGTTACCGTCGCCCATGGACTTCAGCAATGCCAGGGGCAGAGCCAAGTCGTTGCCCACCGCAAACTTCGACTTCGACTGCTACTGCTTCGGCTTTTTTGTTCGAGAGATTAACTCACGATCCGCTTTAGGTTGCTGAAACTCATATACATCACAATGTGTACACCGTCGTATAGAATAAAATTTATCTCCGGTAATAAGCACCTTAGTTGTACCCTTAGCATTGCTGATAACCCATATGTATCGATAGTCGAACCCATTATCAGGTGCGCTCCTTACGATTATTAAGAAAATATTACAATAAAATGTGCGCAATTCACATATCGTAGAAATGAAGCTTTCAGAAGTTTTCGCGTTTTTTGCAGATAAAATCCTATAGATATTAATGTTGTGTGCGTTTAGTGTTATTATTACTCATAGGTTAACATAAATAAAAAAACATGTAGACAAATTTTAACATAAATATTGAATTGTTGCAATTTGTATTTTTTTTATTATTACTTAGATGGGTGGACGAGTTCACAGCCCACCTGCTCTTAAGTGTTTACTGGAGCCCATAGACATCTACAACGTAAATGCGCCAATCACTTTGAGATATAAGTTCTAAGGTCTCAAGTATAGTTACAACGGCTGCCCCACCCTTCAAACCGAAACGCATTACTGCTTCACGACAGAAATAGGCAGGGTGGTGGTACCTACCCGCGCGGACCCACAAGAGGTCCTACCACCAGGTCCCCGTTTTTCATTCAATTTGATTAAAATCTACTGGATCTAATAACTGCTTCACAACAAGTCACGTCTATTATACCGTCTTTCACCCACCTTTGCAACAAAAGTTCTTCGAAAAGCGAACATCTTAGCGAACTGTTGGAGAATGCTAATCATTATTTTACAGTGCATCTCGGTACGTTTGTGTTGTATTATACCGAAGAGACACATACATAGCTGAATTGCAACGCGGAGTTCCGACTTCCAAGCCTGATGATGCGTGCTCCCCACATCACTTCAACGCCGTCACGGCGCCTTACATAACTTTGGTTGGTAAGTATATTACGGTCTGTGTTCCTTTGAAATCCCTCTCCTCCATTCGTGCTCCTTATTTCCGAGGATCGTGTCAACCTCCACTCATAACTTTCCTAATGATGCCGTGCCATTTCATCCTACCGTCGGCTACTAGTACGGATCTTGAAGTCGTCGTGGCCTAAAGGATAAGACGTCCGGTGCATTCGTATCTAGCGATGCAACGGTGTACGAATTCCCCAGGCGGGTAACTAGCAATTTTTCTAATGAAATACGTATTTAACAAATGTTCACGATTGACTTTCACGGTGAAAGAACAACATCGTGTAGTAAAAATGAAACCCGCAAAATTATAATTTGCGTAATTGCTGGTGGTAAGACCTCTTATGAGTCCGCACGGGTAGGTACCCCGCCTATATCTGCCGTAAAGCAGTAATAATGTTGTAACTATACTGAGACCTTAGAAGTTATATCTCAATCTAGGTGGTGGCATTTACGTTGTAGATGTCCATAGGCTCCGGTAACCGCCTAACAGCAGGTGGGCCGTGAGCTCGTCCACCCACCTAAGCAATAAAAAAAATCTGGTCAGACCAACTAATTGAGCTGCGCCCTCACGATCCCTTTCTTTCCACTTTGGTGATTACTGCTGCAGTTTTTCAAGATTGAGTCCGTCTTTCCTGGCATTGTGGCCAAATAACTATAGGATTTACTTAAGGTAAACGCTAGAAAGCCTTGTTTTAAATTCGTCCGAAATGCCATGCCATGTTCATGGGATAAACACTTTCCTCCGTTCACATGTCAATATAATTAGCTGATTAATACTGTTTGCAAAATATAAACGAAAGCAAAGAATTTATAATAAGTAATTCGTCTCCACAATAGTTCCAGTAACAGTGACAATATAAGCGTTGACAAAATAACTTTAAGATGATTAAATGTCATTTACGATTGAATTACAGCAAGCAATCCCGAATCTAAGGACTGTCCTTACCCAGGAAAATACAATATACAAAACAACAGACATCGAAGAAACGTAAGGTCTTTAGAAAGAAAAGAATATTCGCATCGTAGCAGGAGCAAACGAGAGGAAACTATTTTCGAACATAATCGTAGAGTTAATGATAGTAGATTGTTCAATCTTAGCGTAAGAAATGTATCGAATGCTCGTATAATGAGAAGCAGGAGGCAAGCGGAGAACGCAGAACCTAGTTGCGTTTTTAATAATTACAACAAACTTGAAGTTGGCTGTAATTCGGTGAAGAATATGGAGTTTTATTCGAATTGCGGGAACAAAGAAATCGTTACAGGTGAATTTTAGCATTATTATTACAAAATTTTATTCATAAGTAGGTAAATATTTGTAGCTAGCTTGCAAAACCAGATGTGGTCCTGCTGTGACTAGCGCATAGCTGCTCATGCCATTGTTCCTTTTTGGTACTATAACAATAATTTCCTGGAATTATAAACAGTGGCAGTACAAATTTTACAACACGCTTGGATAGAAGACGCGTGAAAATATAAACTATTATCAAAAACATTGTTACAATTTTAATCTTCCCTGAAGTGCCGACAACAATTTTACACGGCTCTTAATCGAATAAACATGTTTCTACATCCACAAACATATCCATAAACATACATACACAAAATCACAAATATCCATTTATTTATAGTAATAAAATGCTTTCTATAAATATGTAAGTCTGGTGTCTCATGGATTTTGACTAGTCGTACACACAATTAAAACTATTTTTTTGCTTTAATTCCGACTTTTCGAATACCTTCCACTTTTGAAAATAATATAATGACAGTAAAAATAGCGAAATGAATCCGTAGATTTATCTTTAATTATACATGTAAGTCTAATGTTATTCTATCATTGTGTCAAGTCGCAAATCATAGATAGAAAATACACCATATAATATACCACTTACTGATTGAAATTGATTGAAATTTTTTTATTGCACAGAAGCATTGTACAAAGGCAAACTTAACGCCATTCAGGCATTCTCTTCCAGTTAACCCTCGTTGATGAAGTGAAAGATTCAAGAAGTGCGTAGCTGTGATAAAGTTAATGCATAGCGATAATTTCAAGAATTATAGTAGACATGAGTGATAATAAACACTAGGTTATAATTAAATTACCAAAATAAATACATAAATAAATATACATGTGGGAACGGAGCGGAGCGATATGGATGAATGACAGATATGGAGCATGGCTGAGTGAGAGAGATAGGTGATGTCGTGTTAAGAAGTAAGAAAGATGGTGAATGAATGCGAGACACCGAGTTTTATTTCATAAACGACAGGAGAGTAGTTTCCGGACGCGACGACGCTCAAACGCAGTGTAACCCGGAAGACGAAAGACGTTGTGTTGGAGTTACTTCAGACGAAATAAAGCATCGAGTTTTTGTGAAGTGATCGAGCGTTTCACTGGCCCACCCCGAATTTAAAATCCCACATACATACAAAATACATTCATTCAATTACATATTCCAATTTCAGCCTACACGTGCCACGGAGGCTGGTACGAAGACGGTGCTTCATTTGTTGTGACCACCCCGGTGACCCGGGACAGCACGGCGGCCAGACGCTACTGCTTCATGTCCCGAGAGACTCGGGGCGGGACCCTGATCCTCACCCGCTCGGCAAGCAACTGCGAACGAGCTAACGTTGAGCCTGAACTCGTCTTTGATGCAACAGCTATCGGTACGACTAAATAAGAAATATAGCATTAAAAAATGGAATTCTATTTCCTCTGCAGTGTATACTAAGCAGCCCTAAAACGTATTCTTCTTCGACCGAGGTTGCAGGACAGCCCATATTTTGTTCGATCACCCAAATCCTATTAGGTATTACTAGTTTTTTTTTTTTTGGTCAAGAGGAAATCGCCGGACTTCCGCCCTCCACTGGGGAGGGCGGGCGGAGCATGTCGGAGTCGAACCGACTAAAACCTCCTGTCGCTCAACAACCAACGTCCAAACCTGACATGAGACAGAACTCATGAAAAGGCAAAGGGGGAAAGTGAAGTGTTTAGTGCGGAGCACATCTCTCCCATCACCCTCCCCCTCGGGATGCCGGACTGGCGGTCGTCGGCGCCACGACCACCAGCCCTCTCGGTCGGCAGGCTATCCGGAGCCCGCCTAGATGGCGCCGGTTGGAGTGAGCTATCCTACGGAATACCCCGCTGGGTCAGAACCAGCGTGGGTCGAGGATAGCCGGCCTTCCATCACCCGGATGCTCTTGCGTAAAACGCGTGCAGAGCAGCTTGCACGACGTCTTCTTACCGTTCGGTCCCCCTCGCCGGTCCCCAGACCGACATATGAGGGGGACCCGAAACACTTAGAGGGCCAGGGCTTGGGCGAGATCCGCCTCCCTGGCCTCCCCGCTCGACGGCGGACTAGTGCGGGTAGACAAAAATTGCATTGCATTGCAAACGCATTTGTTCCTATTACGTTTTTCACTATTATTTTTCGATTTTTTTTATTTATTGCTTAGATGGTTGGACAAGCTCACAGCCCACCTGGTGTTAAGTGGTTACTGGAGCCAATAGACGTCTACAACGTAAATGCGCCACCTTGAGATATAAGTTCTAAGGTCTCAGTATAGTTACAACGGCTGCCCCGCCCTTCAAACCGAAACGCATTACTGCTTCACGGCAGAAATAGGCAGGGTAGTAGTACCTACCCGCACGGACTCACAAAAGGTCCTACCACCAGTAATTACGCAAATTATAATTTTGCGGGTTTGCTTTTTTATTACACGATGTTATTCCTTCTCCGTGGAAGTCAATCATGAACATTTGTTGAGTACGTATTTCATTATAAAAATTGGTACCCGCCTGAGATTCGAACATCGGTGCATCGTTCAACACGAATGCACCGGACGTCTTATCCTTTAGGCCACGACGACTAGCATAGATTGCATAGTTTGGTTAAATACTATTACTCTTAGACCAGGAAAACTTCGAAAATAAAGGTATACAGCAGCTATCCAGTACAGTTTACTGTTCCCATCGTGAAAATTGACTTCATAGTCACACTTACACTGGAAAAATAATTTTATAATTAGTGACTGGCTTCTGTACCACGACGTTCCGATAGTCTTTAGTATTTCCGGTTTGCTTATACTTTCCTTTTCTCCTTCTCTTGTTTTCGATATTCTTAACAAGGCTAAACAGAGAACACCAGACTGGAGTCGAATATAAACCATTTAAGCCGACCGTTATAACTAAGAAACTATTTTTGTAGTACCTATCCCATTATTTATCTTAGATTTTAGGATACTGGACCAAGAGATAGAGATAAGACATATCCGACAACGATCTTTGGAATCTTTTTTTTGTCACTCTCCTGTCCTCTACTTCTCATCTCCAAATCGCCGCCCGCATAAATCCTGCAATAGCATTCGAGATAAGAACCAAATTCTTACGCTTACTTGCCGAATTACTACATACGTGATTTGCTACTCTGTTAATAAACCTTTTGTTTCAGGAGAGTGTCAAGATCAGACAAACAGTCAGGAAACAGCAAGGACGTCAGGGATCCTGCTAATATGCCTGCCACTCATCGTGCTTTACATCATACCAAGATGATTCTCGATCGTAGACACCGCGTTTAGTCATTTTGAACCCCTAACCTACCCTAACCTGGTTTAGCTATGGAAATCTAGCAAAGCTTAGGAAACGTACAGTTTTCTTTCCTATTCAAAAATTTGTGTTTATTTTTGCTCAGTTATTGTTATTGCCCTTTTTTTTTTGTTAGTTTAGTTATGATTTTCTTTTTATTTAATAAATTAGCGTATATTTTTTCGCCTTGTCGTAAGTTGACGCTCCCTTTCTCTTAAGTTTTTTATATGCCGTTGTTTTTTAATGTGTTAACCCCGTGTGGGTGTGTAAAAGTCCCGACTGAATTTACAAAATGCTAGTATCAAATTAACTTTCGTAATTTCTCACAGCTCCATTTCGTGTGTGAACAAACGTGTAGTGATGTTGAAAATTTCTTATGTCATCATAGTCTTCAAATATAATTTTTTTTATTACTATTTTTATTAATTTGATTTGTATTAAAAATAAAGTATTGATGATACCACATTTACACACAATCCTTCGATCTTAATTTAATATTAAAAATGTTTTTCATTTAATAAAAAAATAAACAAATTTAGTATAGGTAACATAGCTTTTGATCATTAGAAGAAGCCATGTTATCAGATTGCACTTTTACTAATAACTTTATTTTTAATTAAAACGGATTTTCTCATTTAATTAAAATAGTTCTTTAAACTAACAACCATGAAATTATGCTCAGTGATTTTTAATTTTACTATTGTTTAAAAACTCAACTGAGTTGCGTAATGTTTTGTACGCACAATATAACTAGTTATAAGCATTGATCGATAGTAATTGTTATAGTTGCAAAAATGCATATGGTTGTGAAATCAAGTGTTTTTCTTAATATTATAACAGAATAATCTCTAATTTATATAGCTAACACTAGCAGAAATGTATCGTTCACTTTTTATTTATCTAGCAACACCATGGACCATCCATACTAAAACAAATTGTATCTGTCTTAGAAAACTAAAAATCGGATTCTTTATGGATTTTGTGGTCTACACGAAGTACCTAATTGAATATTTTAATCGAAAACCGAATTTTAAAATAACTTTTTTTATTTAAGATTTTAAAACTATTCTAACTAGATTGCGTAATTTGATTTGATTTTAATAGTGATTTTGTTGTTTATGAAAATAATTCATTACTAACACTAGAAACTATGGTAGTTTATGCAAACGTTTCATTTTCATATTCCCAATCATTTCATGACTTGCACATTTAAAGAATTAGCTGAACTATTTTTTGTCTAAAAGTTTTCTGACTAGCAATAAATTAAATGTGTGCAAAAAAACTTTGTTTTGAAAACTTTGTATTTCATTTTATTTACATAATGCTAAAAAAATAGTACAATGTATGAATATATAGTATGTTTTTGAACTGTAACATTTAAAGTTTTTTTTACATACTAGTTTAAAAAAAATACTAAATAGAGGATGAACCTCTCTTTTTTTAATAATTCTGATTTCACAATTTGGTATTTTCCAACTGAAGTCTATAAATCCTTTGGAGTAATTTGACCATCGATATTGAATTAATTCAGAATTTGCTTCAGAAAAAAATATAGGCTTAACTACTTTTATTCACTAAAACTAAAATCTCAAAGAACTAATATATAATTAAAGCTCACTGATGCCTATTCTTTTTGTGAAGTATCTAAATTTACCTATAATTTGAAAAGTACCTCTAATTTTAAGTTTAGACATACTAAGTGGGGTCAAAATGTTATTAGAAGATACACCATGTAATGGATTTCTTCGATAACTTTTGTATAATGTATTTGTTACGAAATAATAATAAATAAATAAAAACGAGAAAGCAATGTTTTCTCAACGCAAGCAATACTACTATAGGCGAAATTAGATAAGTTTAAATTTAGATAAGTTAAATTTAAAAAAGGGAAAATAGAAAACCAATACTCATTTTGGGGCGAATGTAAAATTTAATTAAGAATAGGCTAATGAATCGCGACAGCAATAATATATTTGTATTTATAGCTATTGTGCGTTAAATTTTATTAGATAGTAGATTGTGAATAATGGATATATAGTATTTTGTTGTTTTTTAATGTGAGAGAGATAAATTTTGGGGAAGCAAGCTCGAGTTGAAAGCAAAACTTACTTTATGCTATTATACTTGAGGACATCAATTGTTTTCCGATGTGTGATATAGAATGAAACATTGAATTAAGAATATAGAACGTCAGCATGATTTTAAATAAACAGCGAACTTCATACTGTCTTCTTTTATTTTTTATCCTTCGGCATAATGAATTGTGATGAATTGAATTATGTACATACCTACTATCCTAATCATATCACGATATCGCTCCCCTTTCAGTTACCGTTACGCCGTTTTCATTTTCAAAGAAGTAAGGTCCAATGATTCCTCCTGACCAAATTGCACACCAGACTCTCTTTTAATAGATGCAAAGGTGACCGATGAATAATTTCAGGGTCTTCCATTGCCCAGAACCGACTATTCTGTTTATTCACATATCCATTCAACTGAAAATGTGCCTCGTCACTCATTATGATTTTTTCGACGATTAGCTAAACGATTACCTACCTACCTAAAAGACGTTGGTTTTCATTTTATTTTAATCATAGACATATATAGTAGGGACACGACATATTGTTCTATACGTACAATTGCTTAAATAAATAGCACCCATTTTGAAGGCACACACATAAACATATATCTATCTCGTTCTTACTTAGCACTTTAACTCGCAGGAAAACAATATAACAGTATTTCAGTGCGTACATAAAATGAAACATGAATATACGTAAATATCTCCGTCTCCGTCTAATGAGGCCGAAAATCCGACATGTTTAGCGCGCCAAATGTCATTGTCACCTCAGTTCGGCCGTCTGTTTTGGGTTGTACATTATTTATTGACTTTGATATCGATTTAATATGATTGATTATATAAAATTTCATAATTTATCATGCTTAAAACATACAAAAATAATAATTAAAACGTATTTTATAGGATCTCAAGAAAGTCGATGTCCTAAAACTATTATCTATATGTATTTAAATTCATTATGGAGCCCTCATCCAAAAAATCCATTTTTCGGTCGGAATCTATTGATCATGACACTAATCATAAATACCACTTTAAAATATGTCATCAAAACATATTTAGACATTCTGTTTAGATATTTCGGGAAAAAGGCTACCGACAAAATCTCTTCGGAACTATTTAAATAAAATAGTTTTATTCCGCAGTGAGTAAAACACTATTGTAAATTTGTTAAATATTTAATAATTAAGTGATTTTAGAGAGGAAGTCACAAGGAATGACGTTTGTAATTAATGAATAAATGTTCTGTAGGTGTTTTTTTTTTCACGCGGTCCCTTGATAAGTTTAAAATTTGAATCACTCTCAAGCGAAAGTGATTCAAATGGTGCGGCGCACCTTCCTTGGGGTGCGCTGCGGTAGTATGTTACGGACTTTAGAGTCAGCAAAACAATTAAAATAGATTGTAATAGTCTAAGAAAAACACGTACTCAAAATACGATAACATTTAGCATGCTAGAAATGGGCTGATGGCTTTGAACTACGCCATATCTTTATGTTTTGCGACAAACGACAACTTTATAAAATCAGTGTAGCAACTTTTAAAAATCATCATATCGTTTACTTGGCAAATTCGAAGGACGAACTTGTCTTAGATTTCACCCATCTAAATCATATCATATTTGCACATAACAATATACCTACTTACTTCCCATTAAAGTATAAATTCTACAAATAAATAATACTCAACAATATTTAAAATAAAATGAGCCAAGAACGTTTATCGATAAAACCTGATAACATTGAAATCTTTTGTACAGCACTAAAGCCGCCATGTTTTGTGGCCAGATGACGTCACAGTGGCACGAAATTTTGGTTGACGTTTCATTTCCATAGGTTTCCTACTTCATTGATTTTAATACTGCCAAATATGAACTGTCAAGTGTCAAGACTCTCAAATATATTAAGTGTTTATTCTATGGTCAAGACTAATGTTTACCAAAATGGCGGCAAAACAAAGTACTATACCATACCTTCCCGACGGACACCAGATAGTAATCGAGAGAGATTACGTATTTGGCAGATGATATGCTAACCAATTTTGAATGGAAGAACTTTAGAATACTGGTCAGATACTAGTGAATGCCATTGTATCCAAAGAGAAAGATAAATATTTAGGTAACGAGTATCTGGACCAAGAAGAATAAAAGAACAGCTAATTCTTCAGTATAAAACGAAACTCTTGCCGTTTGGAGGTCGAAGCTTAGAGAAATGAAACAAAATATCCCCAAGGGCCGATGTTTCGCGCAAAAAGTTGTTCAGCCTCTCGAATAGTAAGATGAGATAAGCAACATCACCAAAAGAATCACAATTAGCTCCTCAGTACTCCTCACGTCTGATTTCTAAAATAAGTATTAAAAGCGCTCGGGAAAACTAAAAAAGGTAGGCCCAAATAAGTATCTTCTTCTCCTTCTTATCCTTCCCCCAAATTGTGTGGGGTCGGCGCGGTACGTTCTCTTATCATGCTATATATGGATTTGGCGTGAGTTTTACAACCAACCGCCAGCCTGACATCAACCCTAACTGATAATAAATCTACAATGGTATATCCATTTTAACATGAAATTTCAAGGGATTTTGTCTCTTTTTTCATAAGATAAACAGTTTCACTAAAATTATTTTTTCACATAGCATCATTCCTCGCGGTTCAGCAAAATTTTGGAGTAGAGTTCATCCCTATCACAAGGAACTCATCGATAATACATTTCGTAATATTCACTTATGCCGAAATAGTTGTTTCAATATAATTTGAAGTGTACGAGTATTTTTAAATACATTTAAAAAAAGTCGTTCGATATAAAATGCATCTAATTATTATTTATTAATAATGCAACAATAGGTATCAATATGGTAACGAGTAACGACAACCCTGCTGTCTAAATAATTTTTCTATTCATTGATGTAAACTGAACGCGTCCAAAACTCAGAGCTGTCAACATTATGAAACGGTGAATGCGCCAGCGCTACCAACATTCCCAAATACTATGTCATGTGTTGATGTTGCTTGGCTTGCTTGCTTTCCGCTTTCTTTACTTTGCTTGAACGCGCGTCGATAGACATTCGGTCCACTTAACTAAAAAATATTTTACCGCATAAGATAGAAATTAAAGCCACAAAACCGGTTTTACGTTATCAATAAACTTAAGTCTCATACCGTGCCAATAAACCTAAATCTATTGTGAAAGTGACAGTCAACGTCTTTTTTTGTGTGAATATAATGTTATTTCGCATATTTACAAGTACCGTCCGTTCGTAAGTGTAGTGGACTTGAAAAATGCTGCACGCAGAGTACTTTTCGCGTATCGTGGTAGACACCTGATTAATATGATGTTTGAAGCGGGGTGAACGTAGCATCAGTGATAATGCAACGCGAGTGTACAGAAGGATTTAGGAGTAAGTTCGAGAGGCGGAAGCCGACCAAAGTGCTAAAGATAGCAGAGAGCTTCACGAACTTGGATGAGACTGCGAAGGCTGGTCGATTTGTAAGAGGTCCGCACTCGAAGATAGGGCGTAGGTATCGCGACGGACAGGAGAGGACTAAACGCGGTGTAGTGTGCTGTGATGATGAGTGTGATAAGGAGTCAGGTGTGAGTGAAGATGGTGAAAGACTCGGTGACCGCAGAGTGACCGGCTCCTCTTGCACAGCTCTGAGAACGGCTGTGGCAGCTCTGTACCCGTTTGATGACTTCGTGCTGGAGAAAATCGGCACTGGATTCTTCTCTGAAGTTTTCAAAGTGAGTATCGCTTTGTACTAACTATGTATCATAAAAATTGTGGCAATTTTTATTCTAAGATCAAAACACTTTTCAACAAATCTATTAGATCATATTCCTTTATCTTGTTATCTGATATACTTATTTGTTAAATTACAAATTTTATTTCAAATTGAACAATCCTAATTTCTTACTAAACTAGGCACAAAGAATTTGTTACAATAAATTAATCACTCAGACAACAAGTATAATTAACAAATAGTGTGTTGTAAAGACAAATTCATATTTCACATAACACAATTTATACTATCAAAAGTTTGTCAGCATCTTGTAATAATTCTTAGATGGTAGTATATAAACAGATATGATACTGACTGAAAAAATTATAGAACAAAAACTGCACTGACTAGTATTATTTAAGGGTTTCGTTAGGGCATGCCCTCTTCTAACTCCCATCATCAGAGCAGCTCGATAGTACCACATCATTGAATTATTATTGAGACCACACACTTGCAAGTTATAAATAAATAAAAATTACAAGTCTGCTAAAAACAATATCCAAGAATTGTTTTCATAACTATGAGTAATGTAGTAAAAATGTGTTGATAATGTTTATGTTCAAATAGAAATTCAGTCATTTTACAAGAATTAAAAATTATCCTAAGAACTGGCTACCATAACATTTTAACGTTTTGTAAATAAATATATTTTAAACTTTTTCTTCTGTAAACAAAGTATTTAAAAAAATACATTTATAGTATTAGTAGTTATTTTGAATTTAGAAAGAATGTTATCTATAGTGGTAACGTGGAGTTATTTGTTTAGCAAATCTACATTATGATGATTTGAATACATCTTTAAAAACACAAGTAATATCAAAACACATTTGAAACTATTCTTTGTATAAATGCTAAAGAGTCTGGAAATGATCTTCATTTAGAATAAAGTTGTAAACAGACTTGTCTTTAATCCTAAGATTCACAATATTTCAAAATGATTTTTGGTGTATTCTTTGAGCTTTGATTAAAATTTTTCTTTTGCATTCAATGTAATGAAAAATTGACTTTTAACATATAATGAGTTTAAAATTAAGATTATCTAATAAATTTGCCTTTTTTATTATTCGTTAAGAATTTTTGTCCACAGTTGTAGATTATTATAAAATTCTATAACTATACTTTTCTGTTAATAAATCAATTATGTATGCGAATATATTAGAATTGCATAAAAATATTATGTACATTCACTTCTCAACTATATATTTTTTAAAGTTCTTAAGGATTGCAGACCCATGTAGTAAATAAATTACTTACTCCAAGCAATAGAATGCACTCTATTGTACTTACTTAATTTGTAGCTTTATGTAATTATGAGACTAATTCTAATCTAAAAATATGAAAAAAAATTTTTTTTGCTTTTTATGTATTTAGTAATTTAGCACAAAAGTATCCAGACTCCCTTTCTATATAAATTTACTTAATTATATGATACAAATATTGTCAGTGATTCTTACATAGTGACAGATTTTTCAGCAATTTCCCCCAGGCTCCCACAAGATATTAGTATACATGGGTGTATATCATCCATTCACACTATTTACACCTAAGGTTGCTACCTAGTTCGCGCCTCCGCGCTGATAGTATATCGCGAAGCAGTCATGCATTCTGGTCGGAAGAGCTATGATTATTGCCTCCATAAATTACAAAAAGTTAGGCAATCATCCATAAATTAGTGAATTGAAAATTAAAAATATAATATCCTAAAATTACAAAACTAGAATAACGCAATATTGATGACTTCATTATTTTGCTGCGTTTGTATATTTAAAGGTTTTAATTAATTCGTCTGATTTGTAGCTGTTTCCTAAATATAATTAAGAAGACTTACGCCAAAAATAGTAATATTTCGTTTTTGTTGAACACCGTTCCCATGGTTTGTCGTCATGCGATGTTTTTGAATCAAAGCCTAAAGATGTAGGAATCTGTCCTAAATGTACTCTTAAGAAACCGGGAATACTGTATAATACTAGTCGAGGTCACGAACCATTAGTCCCAGTCGATCGATTTTTATGATACATCTTCGTCGATCGCTAGGGCGATCACAAAATAATAAACGATTCCTTTCGTTTTCCGCAATGACGATCGACACACACGGTATGTCATTATTATTCAGCAACACAACGAATAAATCATTGACGGAATAATAAATTAAAGTATTAAACCGCAAAGGTTTCGCTAGCCGATTGATTGTTTGTCGCATGAGCGCTTCGGTTTCCCGTGGCCTTGGCAGTGACCTTCGCTTCACTGCAATCACGTCGGATGCCCTGCGTGTTCGACGTCGAAGAACATAAAGCATATCTAATGAGGGGAAACGCGGAATTCGTATATTTTTTTTGTTATTGCTTAGATAGTTGGACGAGCTCACAACCCACCTGGTGTTCAGTGGTTACTGGAGCCCATAGACATCTACAACGTAACTGCGCCACCCACCTCGGGATATAAGTTCTAAGGTCTCAGTATAGTTACAACGGCTACCCCACCCTTCGAACCGAAACGCATTACTGCTTCACGGCGGAAATAGGCGGGGTGGTGGTACCTACGCGTGCGGACTCCTAAGCGGCCCTACCACCAGTGATTACGCAAATTAGAATTTTTGCGGGTTTGATTTTTATTACACGATGTTATTCCTTCACCGTGGAAGTAAATCGTGGATATTTAAAAATCTATTTTAAACTTTACAACGCGGTTCGAAAATACCTCGATGATAAAGCATTATGAACATTTTAGTTCATAAATGCATCATTCGGATTTGCATATAACGTTTGGGTCTCTAAAAATGTCCGATTTACCGCTGCATATGTTACGATATAGAGCTTGAAAGGTAAAGTTAACGCGTCTTGTCAAGGTATTTCTAGACCGTCTAGACACTATCCAATATTCACATATACTTTAATACGTCTCCGTCTTTCCGAACGCAATTCCTGTATCGTTAAAGACTTTCATTATTTAATCTGTTACAAGAACCTTCCAGCGAAAAGAACAAAGGTCGTACTTGTTTACGATAATTCAAGTATTATGCAAACACTAAAAGGCCTACATTACGTGTCGCAATAACGATTGAATGTATTACGAAATCCTTCGGCATTCTGTTACTTAAGCGCATTGATAAGGCGCCTGTCTCCTCATCCGTGACTTGCCGGTGTTCAATACAATAACTAAATTATTGCTATTATAGACGAAATCGCCTCTTTAATTGTTGTTAAACTGCACAGTTATCCTTCCTATCTTATTTATATGTAGGTATAATTGAAGAATATTAGATCGTTCTCGGATTTAAAGTGTGTTATTATATGTAATGTGTTTTGTAATGAAACAAAGAACCAAGTTGTTGCTCTGCAAAGAGTTTTTTATTATTATTATTTTATTAACTTATTTCTACACTTACAATTATTATAATTATTTTCGAACCTGCAAAGAGAAACAACATGGAAAGATATTGCTTCACCCTTTTTTAAATCTGCAAGTTTTTTTAATCTATTAAGAAAGCACGTTATATTTTTGAATGTCCGAAGCCAGAGAGCAAATCCAATTATGGAATGAACATAGCTTCCACCACAGATAATATTATTATGATAGTGGTGGAAGCTAATGCGCGGGAAATTTAAATGTAATTAATGAAGGGCCAAGAGAGCTTCATTTACATATATTATTATTGTTTTGTGTTTAAAATTTGATTAGGCTTCGAATTTCCAGGTAATCAATACTTATCTTATCAAATTTAATAAAATTTGTTATCTAACATCAATCCGTAGCACGGCTGGAACAAGAAAATGTACACAAAATTTTAGGTTTTCCTGTTTCTTTGGAATGTCATGAACGTAACTTCAAGTGTGATCACGTGTTTTTTTAAATCTTGTTATTGCTTAGATGGGTGGACGAGCTCACAGCCCACCTGGTGCTAAGTGGTTAGTGGAGCCCATAGACATCTACAGCGTAAATGCGCCACACACCTTGAGATATAAGTTCTAAGGTCTCAGTATAGTTACAACGGCTGCCCCACCCTTCAAACCGAAACGCATTACTGCTTCACGGCAGAAATAGGCGGGGTGGTGGTACCTACGCGTGCGGACTCCTAAGCGGCCCTACCACCAGTGATTACGCAAATTAGAATTTTTGCGGGTTTGATTTTTATTACACGATGTTATTCCTTCACCGTGGAAGTAAATCGTGGATATTTAAAAATCTATTTTAAACTTTACAACGCGGTTCGAAAATACCTCGATGATAAAGCATTATGAACATTTTAGTTCATAAATGCATCATTCGGATTTGCATATAACGTTTGGGTCTCTAAAAATGTCCGATTTACCGCTGCATATGTTACGATATAGAGCTTGAAAGGTAAAGTTAACGCGTCTTGTCAAGGTATTTCTAGACCGTCTAGACACTATCCAATATTCACATATACTTTAATACGTCTCCGTCTTTCCGAACGCAATTCCTGTATCGTTAAAGACTTTCATTATTTAATCTGTTACAAGAACCTTCCAGCGAAAAGAACAAAGGTCGTACTTGTTTACGATAATTCAAGTATTATGCAAACACTAAAAGGCCTACATTACGTGTCGCAATAACGATTGAATGTATTACGAAATCCTTCGGCATTCTGTTACTTAAGCGCATTGATAAGGCGCCTGTCTCCTCATCCGTGACTTGCCGGTGTTCAATACAATAACTAAATTATTGCTATTATAGACGAAATCGCCTCTTTAATTGTTGTTAAACTGCACAGTTATCCTTCCTATCTTATTTACTTATATGTAGGTATAATTGAAGAATATAAGATCGTTCTCGGATTTAAAGTGTGTTATTATATGTAATGTGTTTTGTAATGAAACAAAGAACCAAGTTGTTGCTCTGCAAAGAGTTTTTTATTATTATTATTTTATTAACTTATTTCTACACTTACAATTATTATAATTATTTTCGAACCTGCAAAGAGAAACAACATTGAAAGATATTGCTTCACCCTTTTTTAAATCTGCAAGTTTTTTTAATCTATTAAGAAAGCACGTTATATTTTTGAATGTCCGAAGCCAGAGAGCAAATCCAATTATGGAATGAACATAGCTTCCACCACAGATAATATTATTATGATAGTGGTGGAAGCTAATGCGCGGGAAATTTAAATGTAATTAATGAAGGGCCAAGAGAGCTTCATTTACATATATTATTATTGTTTTGTGTTTAAAATTTGATTAGGCTTCGAATTTCCAGGTAATCAATACTTATCTTATCAAATTTAATAAAATTTGTTATCTAACATCAATCCGTAGCACGGCTGGAACAAGAAAATGTACACAAAATTTTAGGTTTTCCTGTTTCTTTGGAATGTCATGAACGTAACTTCAAGTGTGATCACGTGTTTTTTTAAATCTTGTTATTGCTTAGATGGGTGGACGAGCTCACAGCCCACCTGGTGCTAAGTGGTTAGTGGAGCCCATAGACATCTACAGCGTAAATGCGCCACACACCTTGAGATATAAGTTCTAAGGTCTCAGTATAGTTACAACGGCTGCCCCACCCTTCAAACCGAAACGCATTACTGCTTCACGGCAGAAATAGGCGGGGCGGTGGTACCTACCCGTGCGGACTCACAAGAGGTCCTACCACCAGTAATTACGCAAATTATAATTTTGCGGGTTTGATTTTTATTACACGATGTNGTCATGAACGTAACTTCAAGTGTGATCACGTGTTTTTTTAAATCTTGTTATTGCTTAGATGGGTGGACGAGCTCACAGCCCACCTGGTGCTAAGTGGTTAGTGGAGCCCATAGACATCTACAGCGTAAATGCGCCACACACCTTGAGATATAAGTTCTAAGGTCTCAGTATAGTTACAACGGCTGCCCCACCCTTCAAACCGAAACGCATTACTGCTTCACGGCAGAAATAGGCGGGGCGGTGGTACCTACCCGTGCGGACTCACAAGAGGTCCTACCACCAGTAATTACGCAAATTATAATTTTGCGGGTTTCATTTTTATTACACGATGTCATTCCTTCACCGTGGAAATCAATCGTGAATATTTGTTGAGTACGTAATTCATTAGAAAAATTGGTACCCGCCTGGGATTCGAACACCGGTACATCGCTCAACACGAATACACCGGACGTCTTATCCCTTAGGCCACGACGACTTCACTCATTTGTGCTCACTTTATTGGAAGAGCTTGTCTTCACAATGTTAACGGTTTTGTTTGTGATAAAATAATGAAATTTTCTATTGTCATTTTCCTAACGTAGTCGTTTCTGTTTCAGTTTTAAGTTCAGTACTAGTTGGTTAAAGGTAACTATCGCTCGTGTACACGAGCGATAATAGAAGCAAAGTGAATTTTAGGCCCGTATGTTAAAGCCGACTGAACAAAGCGGCTTCGGCTGGTGGTAGGACAGGTAGGTAGGAGTAGGTTCGGTCTCTTGTGAGTCCGCACGGGTAGGTACCGCCGCCCTACCTATTTCTGGCGTGAAGCAGTAATGCGTTTCGGTTTGAAGGGCAGGGCAGCCGTTGTAAATATACTGAGACCTTAGAACTGATATCTCAAGGTGGGTGGCGCATTTACGTTGTACATGTCTATGGGTGGAGTTACCACTTAACTGAACTGACTGAAGCTCAACTGCAAGACAAATGACGGCATCCGATACGTATTTATTGTTTTAATACAAAATTAATTGTTTTAATGTAAAACGGAACAATGTCTTTGTGTGTCTTTGAACGATACGGTACGCGGCACGGCGATTGCAATAAGTAATTCATTGTTAGCACAAATGGCGCCGTTCGAATACGATGAAATTTTTTTAAACTGACATCATTACGTTAATTTTTCATATTTATGGAGGAATTTATGTGTTTATGTCTTTTGTTGTTGCATCTGTCTGACACATGGCACATTTCGAATTTAAGTGGCTTTACTAAAGATTTTATGAACATTAGTTTTACTTGTAGTCCCGCAGTAGTCGAAATTTTGTAGGTGCACTATTACGATTCTATTTTCAAACACTATTATACTTCTATAATCACAAATTTCGCCAAGAATACACTATAGAAAAATATGAATAAAGACAAACAATATTTAATGTATTCTCAATTTGACCACAGACGTCAGGAACAAAAGTTTGACAATAAATAAATAGTATGCATGCGCGTGTGCGTCAAATACATGGTAGTGTGTGTAATGTATTTTTTATTGATTTAATGTATGTTTTAAGCATAATTTTTAAAAACAGCATTCTGCAGTCCTTCTCTATATTCTCTATAAGTGTGGGAAATTTCATACTCCTCCGTCCGCGCAATTTTCGTAAAAAGGGATACAAAGTTTTTCCTTCACGTATTAATATATAGATATTTCGAACGATTTATGAACATGTATTTTATCAGTTTATAAAATTAAACAGTCGCATTTTAGTCTAGAAAGGACAAAAGTACTCTTTCCATAATCAAGCGTCATATCTTAAAGTGTTAAAATCAAGGACCTCAAAAATTACAATTCTTCGATTAGGTCATTTTTGGCGTTTAATAAAAAACAAGAATTTTGATTTAAGCCACTTTGTTTTTTTTTTTTCATTCTTCCGATTTGAAGTGGTAATCATACAAATGGGATACATATTTCAGCCTATCAAAACATACCATACTTTCGTTTTCTGATAATCCAATATGTTTTCAAATCTGAATGATAATAAAAACAATAAATTATTAAATAAACAGAACAGTAAAAATGTTTAAAGATACGATAACCTCAAAGGCGTAACTCACACAGTCGTGTATCGACTCGGTATTTGGTATAAGTCTAGACCCTGGATTTAAACCAATTAGTGTCTACGCAAGTCCGATGTTTCTTCTAATTAACTCACTAATTCAATTGATTCGACATCGGAACATTTTACTTCAAACTAATAAATTATTTTGAATTCTGAATGAAGGTTTTAACTTACGATAGAAAAATAGATGGGGGAAGTATTACGACCCGGAATGATGAGGGGAGGTCGCAATAGTAACAATTTAAAAAGACTGAATCGCGGACACTTACCTACTGATGAATAAAGGTCAGACATCATGTAAACCGTCATAGCCGATGCTGCGGACCAAATGGCAAACCCTCGACATCGCCCAAAACACATAATCTCGGATCCACCCGATCCACTAACGTTGCTTGTAAGGTACCTCAAGCACCGGTCATCGTTCTCGTCGAACCCGTCGCTTGCGACGAAGGGCTCGGCGAGTAAATTAACCCACGGACGCAGCCCACTGAGTTTCTCGCTGGATCTTCTCAGTGGGTCGCGTTTCCGATCCGGTGGTAGATTCTGCGAAGCACTGCTCTTGCTAGGGTTCGTGTTAGCAACATCGTCAGGTTTGAGCCCCGTGAACTCGCCTACTAACCCGATGACGCTGACGCCACTCATTGTTTGTACGTATTCATCAAATTCTACAAAATATTATTTCTCGGAAATAATGATAAAGATATCGAAGACCCATACACTCGTTTTAATCTAACGGAAGAAACATTATCGCCAAACACACAAACATGAGGTCGTTTATCGTAAAAAAATATATGTGATTCAGGATATTTTTATTTCCTGTAGGTAAGTGTGCGTTTAGAATAGACGAGAAACGGAAATGGGGTTGGTTCCTTGCGATACTTAACTTGCTCAGAGCTGAACCGTTCGACTCGGTGTGACTCATAAATGTTTGTAAACACAGCCACGTAATTTAAATGGTATCGTTATTTTTACACGACCGCACTAGTAAAAGGGTCACGTTCTTCGAATTTACTGGTGGTAGGACCTCTTGTGAGTCCGCGCGGGTGGGTACCACCACCCTGCCTATTTCTGTCGTGAAGCAGTAATGCGTTTCGGTTTGAAGGGTGGGGCAGCCGTTGTAACTAAACTTGAGACCTTAGAACTTATATCTCAAGGTGGGTGGCGCATTTACGTTGTGGATGTCTATGGGCTCCAGTAACCACTTAAAATCAGGTGGGCTGTGAGCTCGTTCACCCTAATAAGCAATAAATAAAAAATTCTGTATTTGGTGGTGCATACTGGTGGTGCGGGGTATTGTGAGCACCGCACCGGTAGGTGTCGTGACCCTGTCTGTATCTGTTACGTCATTTATTTCGACCTCATGAGCAGGGCAGCCATTATACAAATATTTTCGACCTAATTAATATACCAACGGTAAAGCATTCGGGTCCTTTCAAAGGGATAATCGATGGTTCGGAGTCGGTGGGCATCCTTTTGTGTGCTCTACCTTACCTGTCGCGAGTTCTTCAACTAATAAAGACAATGCTCTCTTTCTCAATCTACCACCGTTCCATCGGACACCGGAGGAAAGTTGATGCTTTTTACCTTTAACCAATTCCTTCCGTGCATTGCTCGAATTATAAAACTATGAAAGGAAGTCCCCTTTTCGTTATACCCCGAGATCTATGAAACGTATCTTTAAACGAGGTTTGAGCAGAGTATCTAGTATTTCTGATACTAATGGATAGCGTCAACTACTCTCCATCAAACCGCGCTTCACTCACTTTAGTCCATTCATTATGGACAAAACTCACGATAATATTTTATCGTTACATAAAAAAACCCGTTGGTCAGATAACAGAATGAATGACATTCAGTGACATTTAAAATTTGTATATTTCAAACTGAACTCTAAGGTTGATAACATTGTTTATTTAAAATGCGAATAACCAAACGGGTTTCCCAACTTAGTTGTCTTCTTCAAGTACTCTGGTTTCTCGTGTCTCAAGGTAGACGACTGCTGTTATGAAATATCACTAGTAAAACTAATTACGCCAAATAGCGCGCAATGTAAACAAAAATGTATGTACAGAGCATGTATCATCTATGACCACGAAAACTAAGATACCAATTTTTTATTTTATTTTTTATTGCTTAGAAGGGTGGACGAGCTCATACAATACAACTATATCAAAAGGCCGTCTGGTGTAGTGGTAAGTCACATGGTCGCTACACAAGGGGGTCGCGGGTTCGAATCCCGCCAAGGGAAGATATTTGTATGATAAATATAAAATGTCTTTTCCAGGGTTATGAATGTATATTAAATATATGTATGTGTATAATAAAAACCTTACATTTATTTCCGTTCTCTGGTACCCGTAACACAAGTTCTTTACGAACTTAGTACGGGACCAGTTAACGTGGCGTGATTGTTAAAAAATAAGTAATAAATATAGTAAATAAAAAAATATACGTACGTATAAAACTATTACTATTTCCCTGGCATCGAGGAAGTGATTCACTTAATACAGGATGTAACCTTCGCATTCGCTAACAAGGCTCACTTACTGATTTTTAATCGTTCTATTACTCGGCACGAACGGTTATGTTCGGTTGGCTAGTGTGAACCTACATAATAATATGGCTTCTAATTTGATTAACGTCATAAGCTGTTGCGAAGGTCCCTGAGGATAATTTGTGGCTGGAAGTAATTACTTGTAGGATGTGCTAAAGCCATGCAAATAAAAGTTCGTTTAGATTGTTTTATTTTTTATTTTTCAAATTAAATAATTTCGACTCATATTATCTCGAGTTCAGCAACTACGTTGTGAGAAAGAGAGGTCTCTAAGGCTTAAGAATTGTTTTTTTAGCAGATCTTTCTTTAATAACAGAGTATGAAGAAAGCCGTAAGCTGTCACGTAAAAATAATGTGAATGCCGATTTCTCGGCTTAGATTAGACTTTGTGAACTGATCGTAGATTTGGAACACAAGGAAAGCGAATAAGGAAAGAATAATGAAAATCACTTCAGAATCTGACATCATTACAACCTTTGAAAATTACGCATTAATAAAGCTCCCGTATTACATGAAGTCAAAATAATGAGAATATAATCAGTGATTATAATCAAATTACTTATTTATTTATTTTATTTATTTATGTACACACAGAAAACAAGACACAGTACAGAGTAATAGGAAAATTATGTACAAAGGCACTTACTTGGTATTATTAATCAAAAAGAAAATCACACTTCAATTGCACATTATTCTCTACCGGTATAATTATATCTGTGCAAATAATAAAACTTTCATCGGTGAATGCTTTCAAAATAATTAACTTTCCAACGGTTTTCGACTGCTCTTTGTTTTCGCCGTAGGGTAAAAGCCGTCTGTAGTGGAACAGGGCGAGGCTTTCCGCCACCCCCACGCCGCTCCCACATCCAATAAGCTAGTGGTTACAGTTGAAATGCATGGTCTAATGTATTTTAGCCCCTTACTAAATTACGTGAGGTGAGCTGTATTGGATGTTATAAATTATTCGAAATTTCCGAGACCTTGAAAAGAGTTATTTTCGTTAAGCGATGATCTTTTTTGTTCATTGAATAGGATAATAATTTTAAAATATAAAAATGTATTGCTGTTCGTTAGTCTCGCTGAAACTCGAGAACGGCTGGACCAATTTGGCTGATTTTGGTCTTGAATTATTTGTGGAAGGCCAGAGAAGGTTTTAAAGGTAGATAAATATGAAAATGCTCGGAATTAAATAAAAATAACAATTTTGTTTTCCCTTTGATGTGTGCTCCGTCGGACGGATTCCTTTTGTTTGTTTTAAGTTTATTTTATACGAAAGTTTAGGTCTTTTATTTATCGATTGAGACACTACGAAGTCTGCCGGGTCAGTTAGTAGTTTTAAATTTTCAGATTCGTTTATTACCACGTACTAGTTATCAACTTCAAATCTGTCGCATAAAAGTTTTCATTTTTTTCTTGCCATAAATCTTCAAGTAGATGCAAAAGTGCTGTTTCGTCTCACTATCAGTCTACAAGAGTAACACAGGTCATACTTATTGCGTACATTCCACGTAACAGAAAATCGTTTAGGAAAGAATTCAGGTATTTCATTGTTTGAGGATGTAGCGTGGAAACTATGGGTTCGATTTTATAGACGTATTAAAAGTAACTTTACTGGTGGTAAGACCTCTTCGGAGTCCGCGCGGGTAGGTACCATCACCCCGCCTATTTTCTGCCGTGAAGCAGTAATGCGTTTCGGTTTGAAGCGTGGGGCAGCCGTTGTAACTATACTGAGACCGTACAACTTATATCTCAAGGTTGGTGACGGTTTTACGTTGTCGATTTCTTTGGACTCCGGTATCCACTTAACACCAAGCTAGTCGAATTAGAGTTCGCTCACCCAACTGAGCAATAAAAAGGAATAAATCTTTCAAATTTTGTAACTTACTTATTTGGGATTTAATTTTACAACGAATGTTTGTAAATCTCTTCTCTAAATCACAATTCTACAAACATATTATTCGAGAAGTAGAAGTAGAATTTACGTTGTAGATGTCTATGGGCTCCAGTAACCAATTAACATCAGTTGGGCTGTGAGCTCGTCCACCCATCTAAGCAATAAAACAAAAAAACTAAATTCAATATTAGTTCATACAGCAGCCTAATATAAATATTTAGTAAACTAAGAATATTCGCGCACTCGCAATGCTGTTTAATGTTTGGACATTAAAACAATTCTAATTTGCGGAAGTAGGTACGTACATTGAGCGGTCAGTTAGCGCGGACACGCGAAACAACAGTTAACGTTTTAATGTATGTGCGTATGTCTCGAGAATGTTTATGGACACTTCCACGCGTTCTCACACGAGCTATCTATCTATCTCTAAGTCTATTTTCATTTGTTAATTGAAATCTGACGACACTGATTTTTGTTTTGAGAATTTGATAAGTGAAATCGATGTTTCATATGCACAACAGCAATACTATTGTAAACCTTGTCTATGTCCTGCATACGGTACACCTGGTGGTGTGTGGTCACCGTCACTCATTCTCAGTGGGTCGCGTTTCCGATCCGCTGGTAGATTCTGCGAAGCACTGCTCTTGCTAGGGCCAGTGTTAGCAACACCTCCGGTTTGAGCCCCAAGAGTTCACCCATACGCTAGGGTAACGCTGATATAGCCTCTCAAGGCTAACAGCATAGGTAGGGGGAAAAGATCACGGACAAACAATGACAGAGGCATATCCAAGAACATGTAATGGTAGGCAGCGGTTTGGCTCTGCTCCTGACATTGCTGAAGTCCATGGGCGACGGTAACCACTTACCATCCGTATGGGTGGGCCGTATGCTCGTCTGCGTACAAGGGCAATAAAAAAAAACATGTCTATTGGAACAAATGATTGCTTAGGGGCATAAATAGTTAAGATGCTTGCACTTAACTGTACGGGGTCACAATAAAATCTATTTCCAGTTTTTACGCAATACAATGTAAATACAAGCAAATTTTTCAAAACTGCACGTTAAACATTAATGCATAAGATTCGTATTTATTATTCTTAGGTTAATGTATTTTTTCGTTAAGTGACAACCTTCACGGCAAGGTCGCTTTGTTATCGTTTTGTTTTCGTAAATATAACGAATGCATTTTAAATCTACATAAATACATATTGTGTTAAAATGATAAAGTCGTCGACCTCCACACAGCTTCCAATATTTAAGTCGTCGTGGCCTAAAGGATAAGACGTCCGGTGCATTCGTATGTAGCGATGCACCGGTGTTCGAATCCCGCAGGCGGGTACCAATTTTTCTAATTAAATACGTACTTAACAAATGTTCACGATTGACTTCCACGGTGAAGGAATAACATCGTGTAATAAAAATCAAACCCGCAAAATTATAATTTGCGTAATTACTGGTGGTAGGACCTCTTGTGAGTTCGCACGGGTAGGTACCACCGCCCCGCCTATTTCTGCCGTGAAGCAGTAATGCGTTTCGGTTTGAAGTGTGGGGCAGCCGTTGTAACTATACTGAGACCTTAGAACTTATATCTCAAGGTGTGTGGCGCATTTACGCTGTAGATGTCTATGGGCTCCAGTAACCACTTAACACCAGGTGGGCTGTGAGCTCGTCCACACATCTAAGCAATAAAAAAAATTAAAAAATATCCATACATTCAAACAATAATTTTGCGTGCCACTGTTGTTTTAATTCGATCTACGAAAATATGTGAAGTGCTTATCTTTATTTAAACGAGGTTGAGGCTACATCACGATTGGGACCTCAGTATTACCAATATCCATAGGTAATGTAATTGACACTAGGCGTAACCGCTTCTCGTCAGCTGAGTGGAATAAAGGTCAAGCACCTTAGGCCGTTGTATTACTGGTGGTAGTACCTCTTGTGAGTCCGCGCGGGTAGGTACAACCACCCTGCCTATTTCTGCCGTGAAGCAGTAATGCGTTTTGATTGTCTACGGGCTCCAATAACCACTTAACTCCAAGTGGCTGTGAGCTCGTCCGCCCATATAAGCAATAAAAAAAAAGTACTATTACAATTGATAGTTCAGCATTTTCTTTCTGGTGTCCATGGGTCCTGATAACCGCTTAACATCAGGGGAGCTGTGAGCTCTACACGTCATATCTAATAATTACAAGCCGTATACTACATGTAACATAAACAATAATGAGTGGCGAAATGAAGGTGTCCAAATATCTTTGTGATTGATTTTGGCCTGAAAAAACGAAAAATGGTTTTTTGTTAACAAAATCGTTGTCAGTTTAGAAATGTGGCAAGCAACGTAATAAATCTTGTATCTATCGCACGTGATAATAAGGACGAAAATATATATGAAAACATCCCTGCTATTTAATACGCGCTAAATATATTCCAGAATAACTAATAAATCCAGACAGCTCTTGAGCTTACGATGCCTCAACCTGAAATGCCAGCGACGTGCTTAAAGCCCATGTTAAACCAGTTAATTTACAACTGAGACTGTGTATTTAATTGTTAATCTCTGATTCTAGGAATAACCCTTGAATTTATTCTAGTCTAGACGCTCTGTCACTTATTTTACCAGCGCTAATGTAATCTTTATAATTATAATTGTGTGTGTGTGTGTGTGTGAGTGTGTGTGTGTGTGTGTGTGTGTGTGTGTGTGTGTGTGTGTGTGTGTGTGTGTGTGTGTGTGTGTGTGTGTGTGTGTGTGTGTGTGTGCGTGTGCGTGTGTGTTACTGAAGTCCTAAATGGCTGCTCCGATTGCACTGGGAATTGTTTGTGTTTGTTTTAGATTTTAATCTGGAGTAGGCAAGTTATGTCATTAGGTACTTCTCTCTTACTAACGATTTGGTTTTGGAAAGTTTATAAAAATACGATTTTATTCATTCCATTCGCAATGCTCTGTTTGCTTACCTTTTCATGTACAGAAATCAGTTTTCCAATTATTTTTTACAGGCCAATCATTTTATTACACACGCGGTTTTGCTAACTCCATTATATTTGAATTATTATTCGTTACTTTTCGAAAGTGGTTCAGTTGTTTTAACTAAGTAATTTAAATTAATTGTATATTATCTAATTTATATTTAGCTTGAAGTGTACATAAACGTTTTGCAACATAATAATGTAATAGTTTGTCTTAAAAACATTTCATCATAATGTTATGTTCTAATGTAGTTTATGTGTAGATAGATATGCAATACCCTATCTACCAAACGACTCCTCTTGTAGGGTTGTTCCCGCTGTCAGCTCTACAACCAGACTCGTAGTGCCACCCCCGGGAATGCCCGGGCGACTGGCGGGTCTTCGAGGTGATTGATCATTGACGTCCAACAACCCCGGTCTACGCGGTACGGTGGCCTGTCAGGCCTACCCGGCGATGCCGCTGGTATTCCCGGATACCCCGCTGGGTCAGAAGCTGAGGAGTCTGTTTGATTTTACATATTTCATACATCTATTTTTTCCTTGAAACCAAATAATGCCTTGTAATGAGCTTGAAAGTGTACCTACAAGAATTATTATTGCAGACGTAACGAAACGTGTCATGTAATTAATTAAGCAACCCATCTCGAAGCAACGTATTAACTGCGTAGTTTCACTCTTTATTTTCCCATCTGCTGTTTTAATCTTACAATCAAATAAACAACTTTAGTTTCATACTAATGAAACTCGATTTTTCCTTTGGATCTTTCTCACATTAATAACTAATGCGATTACTATGAATAAGTTAATGGTAAATGTATTTACGATATAGTCGTTAATAAACGTAGAAGTGATTATCATTAAATCATTATCGTCAGCCTACGAACACCCACTATTGGATATAGGCCTCAAGGTTCACCACAATGACCGGTCCTGTGATGCTTGCTGCAACTGGATGTTGAGTGATCGGTCCACCTTGTGGGAGGCCTACCCACGCTGCGTCTTCCGGTGCGCGGTCGTGACTTGAATACTTTTTGGCACCAGCAGTTATCTGGTTTAGGAGCAATGCGCCCTGGCTACTGCCACTTGAACCTCGCAATCCTTTAGGACTGTATTCCTTACCATAATTTACATAACATTTCAATTGGCCTATCTATAACAAACAATGATCTTTTAAATTCCTCAGTTTGTTTTATTCGCCTGGTAACTTATATTGTTTGATTGACGTAGTATATTTTATTTAAAAGACAGTATTATCAGTTGATCTCAAGAAAATAAAAGAGAAACATTCAATCAGCTTAGACTTCCCAAATTAATTAAAAAACCTATTCCAGCAACTACTACTTGTAACATAAACGGCGAACATCAAATCATCATATTAAATTATTTTCGAAAGTAAAAGCGGAACAAATAATGTTTCGACAAATATAATCGAGTAAAAAACAAATCAGTCGACGATCGAGTTCGCGTGGTTGCACCGACGCTTTCCCGATAAGACGATGACTTTGCATGACGTTCAATGCATATACAAAAAGAGAGTCACCGTGCCTTAACACATTTGTATTGGGAAAGTGTAGTGATGAAAATAAGTGAAAGTAACAATCTTAATGTTGGAAGTTTTCCGTATTAGCTAGATCGTAAGATCGTTACGCTTCTGTGTATAATGTATGAGAATGATCTGTATCTCTCTGTTTTAGTATTCAATACGTGAGTTGGAATTATTTAACTCGTTACGTCTTCGTTGCAGATATTCCGTGTTTTTTTTTTCTTTTAAGAACACTTATGCGATATTGCTTTAAATGTAATTTTAGTGCAGGTGTGTTCACATTTCATTTGGTGCTGAGTGCTTATATCATCAAAACGCGTGGTGGACTTATTAGTATTTTACTTCGATTCACCTACCCCTCAGAGTTCGTACGTGCTATGATGTAGGATACCCGCACGTTATAGATTAGAGTCATTTCGATATCGAGTAGAGGGAACTCGCTCTCGCCCCCGTCATCTGACTGCCGGAGTCCCGCAATGCTCCGCGCTCTCTCTGTTATTATTCAGTTTGTATATTAACAATATACCCCGGTCCTCGGAGACTCATCTCGCGCTCTGCGCCGATCTACAACTATCTACAACTCGTGTAAGAAGAAGTCGCTATTACATCGGCAACTCCAGATCGCAGCAGCCACCATGGGACAGTGGTTCCAGAAGTGGCGCATTGACATCAACCCCACGAAAAGCACAGCGGTGCTCTTCGTTGACAGTGCGTTACAGACAATTATTAATTGATGTATTAGTATATGATGAATGAATAATGAATTAATATCTATTTAATGCAATTTTTCAGACTCGACCCAATTGTTACAGCTATAGCCTGGATTTGCATAATCGATACTTTTGATCGTGGTAAATAGATCCGGACAATACCGCGTATACATAAAATATGCATATGCCATAATATGGCATTAATGAATAACTACAAATCCACTTATAGTTTGTTGTTGTTGATCTGAAGTCACGCCGGTCTATTTATATTAGCAAATATTTATCCCGAGAAATTGCAATGCGATTTGTTACTTCTTCGTGACACCACGAGGAATGAACAAACGATTCCGCGTCAACATTGGAAAAGAAAGAATACTGAAAAGAAAGAAAGGAAAGAATACTGGTGGTAGGACCTCTTGTGAGTCTGCGCGGGTAGGTACCACCATCCTGCTTATTTCTGCCGTAAAGCAGTAATGCGTTTCGGTTTGAAGGGTGGGGCAGCCGTTGTAACCTTAGAACTTATGTCTCAAGGTGTGTGGCGTATTTGCGTTGTAGATGTCTATGGGCTCCAGTAACCACTTAACACCAGGTGGGCTGTGAGCTCGTCCACCCATATAAGCAATAAAAAAAAAAGAAAATCGTTTCTCCACAAAGTCGCAGCTACGAATAAACAAAATCTTAGTCACCCAGCAGTCGGAGTTCATTCAATTAACTAAATTGATGTGTGTTCGCTGCACATATATAGAGGCCGCCAAACAGAAACGAGGGGGCTCTTCGCTTGTTTAATTCAATCAAGAAGCCTAATGTACTCGAATCGTGTCCCGGTTCGAACGCTGGGGTAAGTGTAATGAAGTTTTATAGAGAAATAGACGGTAGTCACCTGAATAATCAAATGTCAACAAATAACACCTTAATCGTCCGTGTGACCACGAAAACTGTTATCGAAATGTCTGAAATGATATAATGATAATAATAAACGTGAGATTCATAAGTAAAATTAGTTTTATTTATATCTACGAATCGCGATAATGGAATAAAAAACTGTAGGTATGCATTTTTTTTCGACTACCCTAGAAAACTCAAGAAAACAGTAATATTTTTTTTTATGATAATCAAAAGCGTTACCTAAGGGTTAAGATATTTATCTTAACCCTTATTTTTTTTATTATCGCAAATAAATATTTTCAATCCACAGCAACAATTATAATAAGAGTACCTACATATTTCTGTTTCCTTAGTACCGTCGACAAAATATCATTTGCTCTTTTAAATAATTTCATTTTCATTACATACAATTCTTTTTCACGGTGTTTAGTATTCAAATCGTGTCGTCAAATTATAATACCTCTCGTTTATATAACCGTGTAGATTTATGCCCATCTCATCGTTGTATTGTATGAATATTCCATTTTCAAAAATGCGGAAATCATTACATTCGATGCATCAATTAAACTGAAATTGTTGAGATAAAATTAACTCCTTTTTATGTATCATTACATCGGAACGAGACCAAAAGAACCGGACTCGACGTTTATCCGTGAGAACGTAATAACAATGGCAATCTTCGTTACCACTATTAACCGACTAATTACAGTTGTGAATGACATCTTCTGAATTATTCCTTTATTTTTGTCAATTAAAATTGTGGCTCTTGTTATGAAACGGTGATGTCGTGCGAAAATTAAACATAAGCTATTAGATATTCTAACGTCTTATTAACACTAATCATACCAACACTTACTGGTACTTATTTCTACCATTGCGGGTTGATAACGGTATACGAAAAGTATTACTCAAAAAAAACAAAACAAAAAATAGTATAATAACTGTAGATCAATTGGTAAAAGTCATGAAGTCAAATGTGCAAAAGCAATAAGAGGATACGTGCATTTTCAATGCAAGTAAAATTTAAAATAGGTCATTTGACCCGTTATGGTGTGTTTAGTATTAAGACTGACTTATTAATAAGCTGTTTTATGATAGCCAGATATATTCTAATACCGCTGACGGCTTGTTGTTAATAAGTGTATGAATAATAAATAATAATTAAAACTATTACACTTTACGGTTTAAACTTGCATTTTTTAATGTTTCATTGCAATGTTGCATCTTGCATAATATTATTCCCATCATTTCGAATACTTTATAGTTTTCGTGCTCACGATCGACTAATGTTTTATTCGAATACTCTGCGAACTACCGTCTTTATTTCTATAAACGTTATTTCTAGAATTTTACGTTTTATTTAACTCAGAACCAACTAACACTGTCTTGAGGAGGTTTGTTTAACATTATCTTCATGATAAAAGGATCCCGTAAATAACCGCAACCATCGTCTCTATTAAAGACTAGCTGACCCGGCAGACTTCGTAGTGCCTCAATCGATAAATAAGAGACCTAAACTTTTGTATAAAATAAACTTAAAACAAACAAAAAGAATCGTCCGACGGGGGACACATCAAAGAAAAAACAAAATTGTTGTTTTTATTTAAGAGCATTTTCATATTTATCTACCTTTTAAACCTTCACTGGACTTCCACAAATAATTCCTGACCAAAATTAGCCAAATCGGTTCAGCCGTTCTCGAGTTTTAGCGAGACTAACGAACAGCAATTCATTTTTATATATATAGTTAGATAGGTTTTTTTTTTCCATAGCCCCGCGCATGATCCTGCGAATTAAATTGTTTTCTTTAGCGAGTATTTGGATTTTGTGAAATCTTTTAGAATTGTTGGCACCACTTTCCGAGGCATGTTGACAAACTGCAGACTCTTGTACCCGGTTATCCTTGACGCACGCAATGCCCCAAATTCTTGATCAGATGAGGCGCACACTCGTCGGTGTTTATTTAAAAAAAAAAACATTTATTTTGAAACTGTTATATCTTAACAGCTATGATATTTGTTCTTGAATTCCGAACCCAAAGTACGTACGTAATAAAATATTGTAACATCTGAATAGTTCATCAAATTAATATTTCAACTTTCCCAATGAAGAATTGTATTAGCAACATCGCATATTTACATCGCATGCACAACACGAGTGTGTCAAGGCTTTTAATACCTTTCGCTTATAAAAACTAATCTCCATTACAAAAAGCTATTGTTCTTTAAGAAATTCACAACAACCGTTAAATTGGATTTCAAACTATCAAGCATTAATGAAATAGGTAGTTGTACTGACTGAGCCGTGCGTGTCATCTACCGTAGTGGCTTTCATCTTCGTTTTAACTGACTTGCACTAATTTAATAACGGCTTACGGTCAGGAACCGGTATCTGCCAATCATTTCGTCAATTACTCGTACATTCGCTTGTTAGATGCGTTGGCTAAACAAGCATTACGCAAGACTGTGCTGTTCAAACACTTATTGTAAGATGTTGTTTTCGTTGTTGTCAGCGGATATATTCATGCATATAAAACTGCCGTGAAGCAGTAATGCGTTTCGGTTTGAAGGATGGAGCAGCCGTTGTAACTATACTGAGACCTTACAACTTATATTTCAAGGTGGGTGGCGGCATTTACGTTGTAGATGTCCATGGGTTCCGGTAACCATTTAACACCAGATGGGCTGTAAGCTCATCCAGCCGTATATGCAACAAAAAAAACTACACATAATGACTACCACGGTAAGACTCTAGCGTACACTTCGCACCAAAAACTCTACATTAAGGGTTCCCGGAAATTACAAGAGACTCGCCTGGCTACGTGGGGTTACGAATGTGCTATTAACTTCTCAACATAGGCCTGGAGGTAGCAAAACAATTCCTAACATTCTGACTTTTCGAGCAGCGCAAAAGAATTTTAAATAAAAAAATTCTTTAACTTTATGAATGAGAAATTATTTTGATTATAAACTGTGGCAGGTCGAATCGAGTGGTGATAGTAAGCGCGAACAATCCACAGATAACTCAAATGTACTTGCAACTTTCGAATGTATAGCATCAGATTTCAATAGTTCTTGCGCAAACACGACGTGTTGTGAGCACTTATATATTTGCGTTTAATCAAACGTGTGGTGACGTCAGCCGTGCGGTGACGGAGTAAGAATACAATGTGTCACCACCCCTATACTGTCCTAGGGAGTCGTAAGAACCGACTAAGAGGATGTGCACAAGACATCAGTGCAAGAGAAGGAAAACTCGAAATTAAACCCTGTACCGACCCGTCTAGCCAGCGTGGTACAGGAGGCTTAATACCTCCATGGAAAGGAGATCACTTGGGGAGGCCTATGTTCAGTAGTGGACAGTGGACAGGCTGAGATGATGATAAAACGTGTGTTTTCGTAAGAAACCACTCGTTGAGCAACGGACCCTTGCGGGGAAGAAAAGTGAAGCACTAAACCGCGTCACGGTTTCGTTGGATGCTGCTTTCAATAAATATTTATTGGATTTCGTCAATTCTATAAGCGTGTTGAAAACAACGACCGAACCTTTAACTGTCATCGCTCCCTAAAGATAAAATGCGGATTTGTACAATGCTGATTTTCTTCCACAGACAACAGTAAACAATAGTACATTCTCTTTATTGTACAAAGATGAAAATGTTTTGCTGGACGTCTTGTGGAGTCCGCAAGTGTAGTTCCATACATCCTGCGCATTTCTACTGTGGAGCCGTCATGTTTTCCAATTTTGAGGGTAGCTGTCACTGATGCCTCAAAAGGCAAGAAAAAAAAGACAATTTTTTTTATTTATTGCCTAGGTATGTGGACGAGCTCACAGCCCACCTGTTGTTAAGTGGTTACTGGAACCCATAGACATCTACAACGTAAATGCGTCACACACCTTGTAAATTTAAATAACTACAATTTGAATTTTAATTGGATATCTTATCGGCAGTCTATCTATAAAATTATTAGAATAATATCGTAGGAATGATAAAGTCGATTTAATAATAAAACCAACACGTAATCTAGTTCGAGTTCCACTTTCGTACAATGAAATTAAATAATTTTTTATCAAACATCTCGATCTAAACAAACAAAAGTTTTCATTGTGACCTGAAACACTTAGGGATTTCGTAACAGGATTGCATAATTTCAAAAAATAACACACCGACAAACTAGAAACAATTACGGCACATCCTAACTACGATTGTGGCGGTAGTATTCACATGGGCACGTGGGACCCCGAGACTTTCACACGACTTTCGCTTGTAATTAAACTTGCTCTGTAGAACAATGGCGAAGAAGCAAGAAGCTGATCTCGAATGATTTCGATTGCCGTTAATTGTCGATCGGATCGCCCACGCTTTCTAACACGACGCGACGCCGCACCTTCTACATAGACCCAGCCGATTTTCCCTCAATCTACTGTCACTAGGAACGCATCGGCATTTCTGTAAATAAGCGATAGCCATAACTAATTTTGCTACGGTCGACGGTCTTGAGCAGTTTAAATGCTAATTTTATCAAAGCATTAGAACAATTGTCTCGTTTTCAAACTAAATTATGTGAATTTGAAATTCGTATACATTATGAGTAATGTGTTCAACGGAGATTTATCTCGAGGAAATAACAATTCAAAAGAATCGTAATTGTCATTCACGTGCCGTCTCATTATCTTTAAATGGTCTATTTTAAAGCGGGATAACGAGTTGTTTTTTCCGAAGTATACTCACGTAACTTACCTCGGTATCCACACATGGATATTTCAAATGCAAATAAAACAGGTGTTCATGGAAATATCACGAATGCAAATACATGTTTGCACGACCAACCATGGGATTATCCATACTATGGTATACTAATATTAAAAACGTTTGCATATCTGAGCCAGGCCACGGGGCAACGCAAAGCCGGATTCCTCCGAACATATCTTTCATGTTCATCCCCCGGATCCATTCTTGGTGCTTTTAGACTCTTCAAGCACTGGTCAGGGTCCTCGTCGAATTCGTCGATTACGACGAAGAGTGCGACAGGCGAACGAACCCATAAACACAGCCCACTGATTTTCTCAGTGGGTCGCGATTCCGATCCGGTGGTAGATTTTGCCAAGCACTGCTCTTGCTAGGGCTTAGTATTCAAAAATTCTCTCAGGTTGAGCCCGTCAGGTCGACTATCCGTCAGTACGTGCGTCAGCTGGAATAGCCCCGCAGGCTACCGTCGTATATGTAAGAAAAAATGTTTAGCCGCCTTTCGCGTCTCATTTCTCTGGGAATCGTTTGCCTCCGTCGATAATAAAATAAATCAAAATTGTAATGAATTTATTTCACAAACAATATCGGTAACGATTATAATTATTATTTGCAGATCAGTTAAAACAATTGAGTCGAAGTTTTCAAAAGGTCGGCGTAATGTTTTATACAAAGTCCCGCCCGGACAATGAATGCGTCGTTTGTTTTTGTCCAACCTGCTGCATTAATGTATTGTATTCGGACATTTTCGTTTCGATCGGAATTCATACCGTTTGTTTTATGTTTATTTTAGTTACTGAGCTTTGTTGGAGGTGTAAACTAAAAGGACATTTTTGTTGGGTCTCGAACAAAAGAGCATCATACGAATTGCTATGAGGCCGCCGCTTGTTGGTTTCGATCGTGCGTGAATTTCCAAGACGCAGTTTGTTGCATTAAGTTTTTGTAATTCGTTTTGTTATAAATGTTTCTGAATGCAACTTTTGTTTCTTCCTAAAGACGATCTTTTTTTTTTCTACCTAAGCTGATAGCCTTGAGAGGCTATTTCAGCGTAACCTTAACTAGTAGGTGAGCTCACAGAGCTCCAACATGACAACGTTGCTAACACGAACCCTAGCAAGAGCCGTGCTTCGCAGTATCTACCACCGGATCGGAAACGCGACCCACTGAGAAAATCCAAATACAAATTTTTAATCAAATTTTTAATTTAGAAATCGGAAATAAACAATGTATTCTACATATATCATATTCAAACATATGTACATACTTCTATATCTACAATTCATAGAGTGTCACTTTAATGTTAACACGACTACACAAATCCTTGTACATATGTATTTCTTTCTTGTCGAAGTTATCAATACGAAAAATAAGATATTATTATACATATCTTAACAATTACATATCTATAACTGAAATTATTATAATTGAAATATAATCATTACCGGGAAATTCGATAGATTATAATTTCGATGCCTCCAATGAACACTACGCTAACTCCAAATTCGTAGATTTACAGGAGGAGCGTTTAAACGAAATAAGTTGATAGAAATCTTTATTATTCCAGATATATTTATGGTTATTGTGTGTAACTAGCTGATTTACTCTTGCTTCGAACCCCATCAATAATGATTAATTGTAATACTTTTAACATAGTGAAGCGATTTGCGTGAAAAACGAAAATTTCAAAATTTTGAGTTAGAGTAGTGTTTGTTCATTGGAGGCATCGATTTGTTAAATATAAAATTTCCATTATACGTATTTGCTTAGAAACTTCGGTTATCGTAAATTAGGTGCTCATAATCTGACAGGTGATGTTTTCGAAACTCTTCATACGGAAAGTACGAAATTGATTTGTTTCGATTTTAGTGTGAATACTTCCTAAATCTTAATATTATGTTATACTTAACGTGACCATTTTTTTTTCGTGTCGAAGCCGGACGCCTACGGAATTTCGTATATAAATAAATACATATATAGGGTACGTCGACGTAAGATGTAATATTGAAGTGCAAAATAAAAAATATGGTTTAAAAGATGACTGGAAATAGTTTATTATGGTATCTTTCTTACCCTCACTGACATCTTAATTCTTACACCAACTTGCCCTTAAAATAATATTTATAAATAATTTTGCAACAGAAAACTACTTTTCTACAGCAAAATTTGTTACTTTAGTATATATTTTGTAATAATACGATAAGGATCTGGGATAAGTAAGTTTCTGCACAACAGATACATGAAAGCGGGACATTTTTGTTCTCGTTGGGGATAGCGGGATGTGCACCCTGAAAGCCGGACAATCCCGCCCAAAGCGGTACGTATGGTCACGCTAGTTATACCTCCTTCTTGTTAATATATTATTGACCATGACTGTCATTAGTGACGAGTTAAGAATTAACCAAATTACTCAAATCGTTCACGTAAAAGATAACAACCATATTCTTCACGTTGAACGCGAATTTAACGAAGTCTAAGTAATTTTTGTTTCTTTGTCTTGTTTTTGTGTTAGCACTTATTAACATTTGAGTGAGATTCATCTCGAATTTTTTGTACGGTTCGCGTCAATATTATTTCAATTAGGTATAGAATTTTTCTCACGTCATAACAAATTTGCTAGCATCGGCTCCTTTATTTTGTTTTTATTACCAATTATATTTATAGATTTCGGTGTGAAGGAATATTTTGTTACCGTCTTTTCATCATTCTTGGAATATATTATTAAAACGATTTAACATTATTTTACGCTGTAACTATAGAAGGTTGAAAAAGAGGATTTACCGTTATTGAGACAAAGACGTGTGACATTTCAGGTTTATATACACAATGAAGACTGCTTTGCTGAATAGTTTGTGACTTGTTGCGCACTTTTTAAGGTATTCCCTATTTTTTTTCTATTGACAGACATTACTTCTCAGGCCACCTGTTTTTCCCCCTACCTATTCCGGGTAGATGAGCTCACGGGCTCAACCTAAGAAAATTGCTAACAGTGGCCCTAGTAAGAGCAGTGCTTCGCAGAATCTACCACCGGATAGGAATCGCGACCCACTCAGAAGATACGGCGAAAAACTCCGTAGGTTGAGTCTTATGGGTTTCATTCGCTCGTCATAACCAATGAGTTCAACGCAGACGGTGACCGGTGCTTGAAGAGCCTAAAAGTACTGAGAGTGGAACTGGGGGATCCGACAAGACATGTTTCAGGCGACGGCTGGGTCGGATATATAATTAGCACAATTTGTTGAAATAGCATTCTGACGCTAGCTTAAGATACTTATATATCGGTTACAAATTTAGATCATCGTGAAGATCGACATTCTTAACGTAATACCACGGTGCTCTGAACGCATACACATCTCAGATTCTTACGCCTAACTGAGGTTTGCTGTCATCTGCCACTATCTTGGAACGAATCCGAAATTTGAAGTTTTAATTTCCTTGCCATTCATGTATTCATATTATAACGTTATCTCATTTGTGTACGTGACGAAATTAGCGTACGCATTGTTGTTAAGCAGTAACAGATTGTAATCTAATGTTTCGAGATATAAAAGATTCTGTATGGATGCCGCATGGAAGAAAACTGTTTTAAGTTTATTGACCTCCTCAGTACCCGGAATGTCTAGGATAATGTTAGAACGGGTTAAGTTAATTTGTTGCTCAACTTTTTGTCACTTAACTTTGCTGAAGCCGATACTTTGTATTCTTAACTTGTACGGATTTTCTTTACTTTGTAGTTCTATACGCCGCAGTTTAGATCTATAATATAAATACAACTATTCCTACCCTGTAATATCGGGTTTTTTTATTGTCATTATATTATATAATATATCTGTTGTCTGTCATTACAAAACCTGTAAAGTACCTATTCGAAACATGGAAATAATGACAAAAAAACGCAAGATTAAACCATAAAAGTAGGTTTAATTATGTCTCGCGACTCGCGAAAGCTAAAGAAAATGTCGTATTAAAACATATAATTAATCCACACGATTAAATTATATTATATAAAATTCGTATACAAAATACCCTACGATGCAGTGCAGCCCTACACCCGGTTTTCTCTTCGAAGCTACTAAGCAGGCGCACCAAGATTCAGATATACAAGACTGTAGTCAGACCGATCCTATTGTATGGATGCGAAGCATGGACGCTTACACAGAAAGAAGAGACAAAACTTCTCGTGACGGAGCGAAGGTATTGAGAAAAATACTAGGACCAGCTCGGAAAGAAGACGGTTCTTGGCACGTCCGGAAAAATAAGGATGTGGAGAGGCTTTTTGGTGAGCCAAATATTCTGGGGGAGATGAAGGCACGGAGGCTCGGATGGCTCGGATATGTAGTACGTATGGAGCAGGATCGGGCTGTGAAACGGGTGTACACGGGTGTACCGGAGGGACGCCGCCCCGTAGGGAGGCCCAATTACCGCTGGTGTGACGCTGTGGAAGGAAATTTACGGGAGCTCCAAGTGTCGGACTGGCAAGGTGTTGCGCAGCGCCGGGATGAATGGCAAAGTTTATTGTCGGAGGCCAAGACCCACTTCGGGATCATAGTGCCAGCTTAGTAGTAGTAGTAGTAGTAGTATTAAATTACATTTGCAAAAATTATAATTACCACTCCCAAACCCCAAAAATCAACAGACATGTTGATCGAGGAACTAAAAATATATTATTGTGTTTCGCAAAACTGCCGGCGAATCGTAATTTATGGCCGATATTAATTTTCGATTGCTTCCTCGAAAAGACACGAGCAAAACATGTAATTGTGTTTGGCCTTGAGTGCGGAGCCGCGTCTAATCTACGTAGTACATACGCCGACATAGACAATAATACTGCCTGCGCCGGCGCCTACACAGCGGGCCGCTGACCCCTACCACGGGTTAAAGCACGTTTCTTAAACCGATCTGCTTATTAGGTATTGTATAGTAAGTCAAGAGCGGACTCCCTTTATCTAAAAATCCGGCTCCGTGTGTGTACTCTTGCTTATTAATAGTATGGTGCGATTAAAATGGGAAGTTGATCTTTTTTGTAGATGAAGTTGTTTTGCCGCAAGTTTGACACGCTTTGAGATATGTGGTCAAAGTTTGAATTGTATAATGGCTGTACCGCTCTTCAAACTGGAATTGCTTGCTATACACGATGTTATTCCTCGTGGAACTATTTTTTTTTATTGCTTAGATGGGTAGACGAACTCACAGCCCACCTGGTGTGAAGTGGTTACTGGAGCCCATAGACATCTACAGCGTAAATGCGCCACCCACCTTGAGATATAAGTTCTAAGGTCTCAGTATAGTTACAACGGCTACCCCACCCTTCAAACCGAAACGCATTACTGCTTCACGGCAGAAATAGGCGGGGTGGTGGTACCTACCCGTGTGGACTCATAAGAGGTCCTACCACCAGTTATAATTTAGTAGTTTTGGAGAACACGTCCTAATTACTCATTACGTTAGGAAAGTCGATACAGATCGGATTTCAAAACCAGCATAATCGCATCGCTTCACATGAGTAGGCGGGTGCACCAGACGAAACAATTTGATTAGATAACAAAAAACTAAATAAATATTATTACATTAGTGCCCATTATAATCGGCAATTACGGTAATATAAGTGTCAATATAGTCGTGTTGTTACCAGAAAGAATGACATTACAAATTTGAAACTGCGGAAACCAGTTAGTACTACTCCTAATTCCTATACTCGTATCTTTTTTTTTTATTGCCCTTTTAGGCAGACGAGCATACGGCCCACCTGATGGTGAGTGGTTACCGTCGCCCATGGACTTTAGCAATGCCAGGGGCAGAGCCAAGCCGCTGCCTACCGCTTAGTACTCTCCACAAGCCTCGTTTGAAGAAGGACATGTCATAGCGCTCGGGAAACGCCGAGGTGAGGAGCTCATCCCATAGCCGGATGTCTGTCTGTCTATCTGTCATAAACTAAACCTAAAGTATGTACGCGACATTCCATACGTTAAAGATAAATTAGCTTAAATATATAATATAAATCATGAAAATTGAATTAAAAAAAACCAACATCCAGATCGACGAATAATAATGCGGTAAAATCTGTTTTCAATTTTAATCAAAGATCATTTTAACTAACCGTACGTTACTCACTTCATACTGCTTAAAGCGATTTTAGATTGTTTGCAAACTTTATTATTGAGATAGGTACGTCAACAGCGAAAAGTAATACGAGTAATGTAGGTATTAAGAAATTTATTGTCGCCGCGAAACCGGCTGTGTGAACGACCTACCAAACGTCGCCCCAATTACGAAGATATGATAAGATACAACAGTATTATTTAACTGTTTGAGTGACCTGAATAACTTAGATGTTTCAGGTCTTCAGTTAGTCACCGATTCTAGTTCTAAAACTAAATATGATAATGATTAATTTTATGAAATCGATTTATAATTGGTATTAAGAAGTTGTAGAAATAATTTTGTTGTGTCTGTGAGAGATATTTTGCATATTCCAAGAATTATAATAACGTTTTTTTTGTTTATCACACAGCAAAGTTCAAATGTGAAAATCATCTGTTTCGATACGGAACACGTAAATAAACTTTGTTTTTTTAAATAGAGCACAGGCGAAAAGCCGGAAGCCCTTAAAACGAATGAAACAAACCGAAAGATCTCTTAAATCAATGTTCCGCTATTTATCCAAGCTCCTTCTTTACGTCTAGTTTGTCCCTTCAAACAGATACGAACTCGGTAATTTTTTTTTAATGTCCAATAATAAAACATACTTTGAATTGATTTTTTTGCGCGAAAAACAATTTCTCTAAAATTAGATTACGGTAGACCCTTAATATTCGGAATTGAAGTATAGGTCAATGCAATTAATTGCTTATTAAAGCATAGCACGTATTAAGGAATACATATAAAGAGAATTTCTGTAGTATTTTAGCGAGTCGTAGACACAAAACTACTTTAAGATTTATTTAATCATCATCATTTCCTGCCCTTCTCCCAGTCACCTGAAGTCGGCGCAACATGTTTTCTCCTTCCATACTCTTCTATCATATACCATTTCTTCGCTCACTTCCATATCGTTTTTCACACAATCCATCCATCCATTTCTTCTTAGGTCATATAATATATCGCGTTTATATATGACACGTGGTCGTTCGTGGTCACGAAAAATGAAAGTATTCGTAAGTATTGGTATTCGTATTCGAGAATATTCAAAACGTTGGAAATGACATAATGACAATAATAATAGACTAGATGATGACCGAGCTTCGGTTTTTTTTTTGATAACGCCATCTTGTTGTCTTTTGAGCGGTTAATTGCCCTTAATTAAGAAAAATAGTATTATTATTTGCCAATAGATGTCGGGAAGAGTTGATTATTGAAAACACAAATAAAACAACATTTTCTGAAAATAAATCGTAGCTAGATCGATTTATCCCCGCCCCCGAAATCCCCTGTATACTAAATTTTATGAAAATCGTTGGAGCCGTTTCCGAGATTCAGATTAAATAAGTATATATTAATATACAAGAATTGCTCGTTTAAAGGTATAAGATAGATAAAACCGAAAGACACAAGATCATGGATACGTAAGTATTTGATTTTGAATATACAGCACAGAGTTTATATTAAATCGTATAATAAAATGACACGTGCTATGAAATTCGTTAAAGGAATGCTTTGCAAGATAGAATCGTTCACTGAGAAAGTGTTGAGGCACGGTTGAGTGTTCAAAATCAACAAAAAAACTAGTCAAAGAGGATGTCGCTTAAAACGTTAAAAATTCAATAACTATATTTGTCACATATAAATGATTTAAAATCACTAAATAACAAATATATGTAGTTTAAATACGTGTGCAAATTTTCAAGTTAATCGGACGTGAAGTAGGTGCAAATTACGTTACATAGACGCAAGTCAAGCTAATAGAAACTAATAAACATTTGTTTTCTGTTCATGTGAACATAAACAAACACCAATCACAATTCAAGAGAATTATTAATATCTTTCCAATTATTGTATATTAGTATTATTAGTGTATAATTTATGTGACGATACGCGTACTGAATTGGTTTTCAGTCCCGTTGGAAAAGTCTTCGAGGCAAATGAATAATAAAAAATCTAACCGATATCCCATTGTAGTGTTCGACAACTATTTATTTGCAACCGAATCCTCAGTGCCTAACAGTAGTAATTGATGTGTGAGACCTAGAAGTGAAGTCTGTGGTAGACAAATGTTGTATGCAAGTAGTGATGGGCATTAAACAAAAACTAAAATTTAGAATATAGGTCGTTGAAAGTTGGCGTCGAATTTAAGAGTAAAATGGGCCCCTGAGCCGAGCACTTGATTTGATACTTTTGTCCCCTCGGATCCAGATGGGGTCGACGACCTCTGGACAAAGCGGCTCGGAGACTCCTAGCACCTCGTTGGTGGTAATTTATTACTTCTAACGTCAAGTACTTTCAGATTATGCATCTACTATCACAAGGTTTCGTTTGGCTTAGGATATTTCACATTATTCATTTTATTATAGGCTGTTAAATTTAGCGATCAATAAAAAAGGAACTTGCTACAAAGGAAAATCATATTTATCGCCTCGTGATAAAATTCATAATCATGTGTGATTGGTGGTGTGTTTAAAGCCATCCGTTAGACAAACAACGCATAGGAACTTGCATTAAGAATCAAAACAAATTAACATAATGTTGAATGGAATGTTTTAATTTTTTAAATACTCAATCAACATAGGCGCTGCACTCTTAAGTACGCGCATACTTTTGTCTATAGTAAATTTATCGACCTCCAAATTGTGTTAAGTTTAATTAATGCTATTGAACTTGTATGAAAACAATGATCGCATTCGATTGTGTCATTACGTAATCATTTGACGGATATGACAAAGCTCACGTTTAGAAGAACGAAAGTTTTTTATATATTTAGTAAATTAGGTGTATTTTTTTGATCGAATTTGGAATTATTTGAGTTTTGTTAGACATTTCGTAATTACCTTGCATAATTAATGGTGGCAGGACCTCTTGTGAGTCCGCGCGGGTAGGTACCACCACCCTGCATATTTCTGCCGTGAAGCAGTTTTGCGCTTCGGCTTGAGGGGGGGGGGGGGCGTTGTAACTATACTTGAGACCTTAGAACTTATATCTCAAGGTGGGTGGCGCATTTACGTCATAGATGTCTATGAACTCCAGTAACCACTAAACACCAGGAGGGCTGTGAGCTCGTCCACTCATCTAAGCAATAAAGAAAGTGTAAAAAAAACATAGTACAAGAATAAAAAATCTTCCAAACTCGCTAATAGAGAGAAGACGGTGTTAAACTATTAACGAGGACCTGCAAATTTCGACCGACCTTGACACGATAAATCGATGACGGCAGTTGTAAACTTCCTCTACCAGATATTTGTTTTTTTTTTAATTCTGATTATCATCATGCGTCTTCGTTGACAAATTGACAGAATATTCTTTCAATTACCTACCTACTTTGTGCCATTCCCGCGATTAAGATGACACTTTTAAAATCACACATATTAATCCTTTACACTACTTAGGCTACCACTATTCACATTCTAGTCGTTCTAGTTCGTCGTAGGGTAGTCGGAAAAAATGCATTTAGTATTTTGTTCAAAAAATTAAAACAACTTTAAATGGTTAAATATCGCGTTCTTTACTATCATTACGTTATTTACGACTTTCCGAATATTTCACAGTTTTCGTGGTCACGGAGTTTTTCGTTATTATGACTATGAAATTGTAACATGTAAGTCGTACTCAATATCGACTTGTAGAGGATCTTAGTTTATCCGGTATGCGATTCTAAACTCGTCGACCTATCGGAAGGCATCCGGCTTCATTATACGTTCATTTTACCAGGATCCTACTTAATGGGTAGTGCATGTAGTATATGCGGCTAAGGAATATAGGGCAATATTTTTTTTATATGTTTTTGAAGTTTTGCTGTGCGGTCGGGTACGCGTCTTTTCAGCTTCACCAGTTGTGTCATTTGAGATTTAGACTTCAATATTATGTTGCATCCGCGAGATTACGATGATCACGTGCTGAGTCAGTCGTTTGCCAGTCTCAGCTAAGCAAAAACATAATATTATATTTTAAATCAATCACATATGGCGCCTTATTGATCACTTTGTAAGATTCTCCTTAGAATACTACAATAGATGTAAAATTTTAGCAATCAATAAATTTAAAACCAATGATTTCGCAATAAATTCGAATATAACTGAAGATCCAGTCAGTGCTCACAATGCAGCGGTGTCCCTCCGTCCAACAGGTTAATCACCGCCTCCGAACTGGTTCCAGCGTCAGGAATGCACCAGCATCTAGCACAAGCCCACGCTTACATTGAGACATATCAATTGCTTTAAGGCGGTTCACGATTTATCACAAGCATGTAATCAAAAGGTCTCGTTTGATTTATTGCGTGCCGCTTTGAAAAAAAAAAGCTTGTTTAGTAGACTCGTTACGTCATAACATGTTTCTGAATTACTATTGAAGTTTTTATTTTGTTGATTTCAAGACAAGGTCATATTGCTGGTGTATACTGGTGTATGTTTATTCAGGTCATACATACATTGAAATTTAATTCGGTAATTATTACGGTGACCAGTTTCACTGAAATCAATGTCGCCAAAGACTATTAAAATTTTTGGCCAACATTTAATATGCTTATGACATAAATTTTGATTGGATTGCTTGCCTCTGGTAAAGTCACTAGAAAATAAAAGTGAAAGAATTCCTTTGAATTTACGAGTGCCTACAGATATTCCAATAATGTTGCGGTTTTAGATAATTATCTCTCAAAATCCCATTAATCAATCCACACTTGCGACTTGCTGGTTTCTGTCCGGTCAAGTTGATCTTATGGACTTGGTCGGCGACATTCCGTCTCTAACGAAAACGAGAGTCGAACGACTGGAATGCAAACGTTATCGAATCAACCGGAATCGGACCCGGTGACAGAGATGGTCAATAAAGCCATCGGCACACTATCAGTTCGACAAGGCCGTCAAATTATCGTTACAGGGCATTATTTGTTTATAAATTGATTACAATGATTATATTTCTAAGTACCTAAATGTTTTTGTTTACTTTGAAACTTTTTAAAAACATAGTCCAATATAGTTTAACAACACTTTTCCGTATGGTCCCATTTTTTTTTTTAAAATGTAGATGACCGTTTTTTTTATTTATTTCTTTTTTACATTTTTGTTTATTTTACACGCTAACCTCGCAGCAACCTACAGACTGCCAACCGTGAACACTCGTGAGCACACCGCACGTTCTTTTAATACCGCCCGCTGGTCCAAAAGCGCGTTCCTTTTTATCGTTCGTTCGCATGAATTTCGGTGCGTACAAGCCACGAGGAATTCCGTGTGTCCGAACCTTAAAACATTTTTAGCGTTTCGGTATCCGAAACGAGAATATAATTGGCATCGTATTTATTTCTGGAAGCCATTCCGGGAGGGAACTTTCTTTGTCTCATTAAAATTAATGAAGTTGCTTCTTCGCTTTACGAATTTTTTCCGACGACAAGGCTTTCGGGTAAGAAGCAGTCGCGATGCTTTATTAATCATCATCATCAATCATCCCAAATAAAACTATATTGTAGAACTTTTTTCTATATTCATAACTCTAATGTATCCGCTAAAACACTGGAATTACTGGAATATCTTTGTAAAAAGGCGTTTTAGACTGTTGAATATCGAAAGCGATCGGAGATGTATAGTCAACTACGCCAGAGACGAAAGGTCTTGCCCAGACCAGAACGCGTATGCATGTAGTTTATGGGCAGCCTCTGTCCATCCAAGACACATATTGTGTTAAACTTTTTCTCCAACAATAAATCTACTGCTATTAGTCTAGTAAATCACTCTCTGGTCCATATTCATACCTGATCCTGTAGACCGAATGGTAAACAGTCGACTTCGCCCAAAACACGTCATTACGGATCCTCCCGATCCATTAACGGCGCTTTTAGGGACCACAAACACCGGTCACCGTTCTCGTCGAACGAAGGGCTCGACGAGCGAATTAACCCATAGACACAGCCCACTGAGTTTCTCGCCGGATCTTCTAAGTGGGTCGCGTTTCCGATCCGGTGGTAGATTCTGCGAAGCACTGCTCTTGCTAGGGTCAGTGTTAGCACCACTCCGCTTTGAGCCCCGTGCGCTCACCTACTAGTTAAGGTTACGCTGAGATAGCCTCTCAAGGCTATCAGCTTAGGTAGGAAAAAAAAAGGTCAATAAACCATATCCACGAAAAATTACATCGCTCTGTATCCGCGCTCAAAATGGACAAAACCCACCTGCTTACCTTTTTAATTAATATTCGTGTCTTTACAAAATCTTTAATCCATTTCTTATGCAACTGTAGAAATAACTATAGAGAAGTTGTAGAAATAATTTTGTTGTGTGAATACTTACGTGAATACTTAAATAGTAACGTTCTCGAATAATTAGTAAGTAAGTACCTACTTTTCGATTTCCCAACGAGTCTCGTTTTAATTTTCACACGTGACCCGTCACGAGTGTGTATAAATAAAAGTTTGGCTCATTGTTTCCGCATCGTACGTAATTAAGTACAAAAGAATCTTGTGTGTGAAGCGTTATATAATATTCAGGCGAACAGGTAACAGTGGTGTAATCGCACGTGTTGTTATTATGATCAGTGAGAACGTTAAACGTAAATATTTTGGTGTTTTTTTTTTAATTGCTTTTGTAGGGAGACTAGTACACACGGCCCACCTGATGGCGGGTGGTTACCATCGCTAATGGACGTCAACAATGACGCAAAGTTAACTGTTAGCATCTGGAACGCTATCGTTTTCAACTGTTCTCTTGTTATCCTTATCCCAGTATAGGAGGTCGGCGCTGCATGTCCTCTTTTTCAATTCAGGCCTGTCATCTCTACATATTCCGTCGCTTATCCTTTTTTACACATTCCATTCAACGAACGAGGACGAAAATCGAAAATATCAGTACTTAACAGTAGGCAGCGGCTTGGCTCTGCCCCTGGCATTCCCGAAGTTCATGGGCGACGGTAACCACTCACCATCAGGTAGGCCGTATGCTCGTTTGCGTATACGGCAGTAAAATAAAATATATTCAGTACAACTTACATGTTACAATTTCATTGTTCTAATAACGTAAGACTTTAGGTTTATGCTAAATTAAGACTACGTTTACGGACGACTCGGTGACCACGAAAACTGCAATATTTGTAAAGTCGTTAATAACATAATGACAGTGAGCCGTATGCTAGTCTGCCTACAAGGGCAATAAAACAAACTCAAACACCTGACGCTTGCCATGAAAATCGACTTAATTCCTGCCGTTTTATTTCATATTCTGCTACAGTTCAAAATAACATTTAGTATTTGACATTTAAACTACCCACGTTTTAATTGTGAACAGTTTTTTTTTTACTAGTCATTTCTCTGTCTCGACTTTATCTGAAGACTTTAATACCGTACATTCCGTAGTGGAGATTTCGTGCATTCTCAACATCAACAAAACTAGTTATTCTGTAATAGCATTCATAATATCTTATGTTGTTACGCACATATGTAGGTACGGTTTTTTTCTTTTTATGTAACGCAATATATCACCTGCAATCAGTGTGAATTATTACTTCAATTGATACGGTACTAAATGGAAATTATTTTAAATGTATTCTATAGTCATAAAGAATACGTCCACAACGGATATGGAAAAATATTTCTCCATCTTAAAGCTTTCTAGTGATTTTTATTGCTTATTTATGTCGAAGATCTGACGGCCTATTTGATTTCAAGTGGGTACCAGACCCCGTAGATCTCACACCGTGAATACCGCAAAGCACTTTGAGACATGAGGTCGAAATCTTCAAATGGGAAGGCATGACTGCTTTGTGATAGAAGTAGACAGGCAGGAACAGTGTAGTCTCTGTCAGATCAATTGAGACTAGGATCATAGCAGGGTAGTTATAAAACAGAATTAATTGTATGTTATGTAGTTATTGCCTTATAGCAGCGGTCGGGGTATATTACCCCAAATGGGGTAAAATTAAATTTTGGGGGTAAAAATGAAACTTTTGTGATATAAAATATCATATGAATTTTAAAATAACAAGAAATTATCATTTAAGTACTTATATTTTCTGTGGGGGCGATTTTTTTTCCTCAACTGTAAATTAAATATATCACTATTATTACCGTTATATATTACTAGGTTCCATTAATAAATTGAAAAAATGATGTTTAAATTAATTTTTTTGTTAATATTTTCTTTTCAAAATTGTCATGGGGGCTATAATATGAATGACGCTGAAAAGAAGCGATTTCGTTTTTTTTTTGTTCTTCGCCACGGGGTAATATCAACTTACACAAAAATATTTTGGGGTAATAATTAAAAAACTTCCCCGACCGCTGCCTTATAGAAACATCGAAGCTTGCCAAGTTTAGGTAACAATTTTCTAGTTCGATCCGAAAATACACGTTCGAAATTAAAACACAGAAATGGCCAATTAAAAACCAGTAATTTAATTTACGAAAACCGGATTACGTGCTTGTGATCCTGTCTTCGTACGCGTGATTCGGTTCTAAATGTCACATGTCACACGCCACACGCGTATTGACTTTAAGCTTTTTAAATCCTGTCAACGACGATGAGTACGGTGCGCGCTCTTGGCCTAGTTGTCGTCACTCAGGTCTGACGAACGCGTTGTAGATAGTTCGTGATATCAATGTGAGCAATTGTTTTCCCGAAACATAATTTGTTTTTAACGTGACAATTGACAGCGCGTTGATTTTAATAAAAGTTCATTATTTTTGCTTTATATATGATTGCATGTACTATAATCAGAACGAACGCATCTAATGTGATTTTCTTTTTACATTTAAGAATGAGAAACTAGTCGCGATATGTGCAGTGTGCCCACCCACAATAAGGGCATACCGCTTGTACAAGGTACCAGGAATACGATGGATGACGTCATCTAACTTAATTAAGTACGTAGAGTGAAACAACTCTATGCCGACTGAGATTTTGAAATTTTTGTGAAAAGTTGCCAGATAGTTTTTATGTAACGAAGTGTACGTTTTTAACACTGTCGTTAATCTACATCTACATATATATAAAAATGAATTGCTGTTCGTTAGTCTCGCTAAAACTGGAGAACGGCTGGACCGTTTTAGCTAATTTTGGTCTTGAATTATTTGTAGAAGCCCAGAGAAGGTTTAAAAGGTAAATAAATATGAAAATTCTCGGAATTAAATAAAAATAACAATTTTGTTTTCCCTTTGATGTGTGTCCTCCGTCGGACGGATTCCTTTTGTTTGTTTTAGTTTATTTTATACAAAGGTTTAGGTCTTTTATTTATCGATTGAGGCACTACGAAGTCTGCTGGGTCAGCTAGTTATGAATGAAAATATACTGTAATACATCATAGTTACGACTTATAACAAAAGTCCGCGGAGTAAAACTCAATGTAGTAGCTGATAAAGAAACATCTCTAAACACTTCTAACGAACATCATCGCCTTGATTTATTAAAAAGGTTCTAAACAAATTAATATAACACTTGAGCGCACGACAGTACGTACGCATGACAACCGCGGTTCAGTCACGAACGGGTTAATAAACTAAACGTGAATCACCCAAACTAATCTGTATGAATCATTCATTGATTACAATTCAGGCCGCGCGAAAATACCATACCTACGTAACATTGTTACCACACACATTGTCGTTGAATGCACATTCTGATACGTGTGTTTTGATCTAACGCGTCGAATTGGAATGTTTTTGAATGTGTTGCATTGAGTATGATAGGGATGTCGACTCGATTTTTACTAATGAAATATATAATTTGGACATTGCATTTAAGTAGGTACTTACGTCATCAATTTTTAAGCTATTGCATAGCTTCTATCGCGGGCCTCGAGCGCGGCGACTGTATCAAGAAATTCCGTAACGAAAATAACCTGACACCCCCACTACGCCTACTATGTAGCTCGCGTTCTACACATTCACATGTTGCGCTGGTGTAGTGTTTGTGAATAAGCGCACGGCGTGACGTCGCACTGCATGAGCATCATAAAAAGTCTGCCCATCTCTCTCTCATGCGGTTTAGCTTTTGGGTGTGAAGGGGACAGCTAATGTTTATAAATATAGCGTGGTCTTATTTTTATTATTGTTTTAATATTAATTTATTATTGTCTAATTGTAATTGCATAATTTGATAAAAATGCTTTGCAATAGCTTTACCGTGGCAGTCCCCGAGTGCCACATGTCTTTTTTTTTATTTCGGATGTTAGAGAAAATAAATGTGACGTTTGCATCTCTAAAACATTAATAACTACGTCGATTCACAACTTTAATGCTGTTGTCACAAAAAAGAAATCATTTTATATCAAAAAGAATGCAGCATACAAATGAAATTATTCTGGGTTAATTCAAAACTAAACGAATTTGACAACACACTGATTGACAGTACTTTTGAATACGAATATCATGTTCTATCTATTCAAGTGCCACTCCATTATTGAAGGTTGGCAATCAGCTCCTTAACTATTGCTTGTTGAAACCAAGTTTAAATTGACCTTATGCCTAATTCATACAAGTACTTTTGAGAATTTATTTTAAATTTATAAACAAATGAATCAATATTCGTTGTATAGAATATATTAACCATAGTCGTTATGGTAAACGAATCACGACAATATGAGTCGACTATTATCAAAGGCGGCAATCTGACTTTTGGACAATGATTGGTAAATCAGAAAAACGAATTATTGACTTTGTATTCCATTGGCAGTCACAAAACTCTTCGGAACGACATCTTAGATAAATAACAGGTTAACTATTAACCTTTATTTAATGCAGGTTTTGAACCGTATTCTTTGAAGGAGACGATTATATTCAAATAAATCTGTATTGACATATCAATAAAAAAATTTTGTCCAAATGTACAGATTGCCGCCTTTGATAATAGACGACTCATATAACATCTAAAGAGTCTATGTAAAGTCTGTGTTAAGAATAATAATAAATAGAATAATTTTCAAATGAACTGTTTGTATATTTTGACGAAATGTGATGTGTAGGTATATCGTTGAAAAGAGTATATTTACATCGGTATTATATTATAAAATTACACAGAAATAAAACTCTGATATTGATATTAACATTGAAAAGATTTGGTATAGAAGTTTAGACAGACACCAGCCCCGGAAACACCATATTGATTTTTGTTTGTTTGTTTGTTTGTTTGAGCAGTCCCTTTTTAGACTAATGGTTCGATTTTGTTTTTAAAGCTCACTCAAAACTAGTAAGTGTTTTTTTTTTCATTTACGTTAACAGAACCAAAGACATAACCGATGTAAGGAGGCTATCAATTTTAATTAAATTAATAATATTTGATCCAAATTCAATACAAATAGCGCTGTGGAATCAACTTAGTATTTTATTAAGATACTAGCTGACCCGGCAAACATTGTTTTGCCATATATAAGATTTCTAGGGAATTTCTAGTGTAGAAAAAAAAACTAACTTATTGTAAGTGTGTAAGGATGTGGTAAATGAGTGAAAGAGGTATGTAGTGCTGTGAACGATGAGGGAATATATAATAAAAATAACAAAACCTCAATCACCCACATAATACCTCATTATAACAAAAAAAATATGTCCAAATAAAAAAAAATATGTTAGGGGCGGCCGAATTCCGAATAGCCGATTCTCAGGCTTACTGAATATGCATAAAAAATTTCATGAGAATCGGTCAAGCGGTTTCGGAGGAGTATGGGAACGAACATTGTGACACGAAAATTTTATATATTAGATATTTACGTTTTAACAAAGTAACAGTTCGCGGTATACTTTTAATGACACGCAAAGAAAATTCGTTCTTTCTTCAAAATTGTTGCTTTTTAAGAGCGTTCTTATGTAAAACAGGGACGGTACGAATAAGTTCGACAAGAATTTCCTGAGGATTCAAAATGTTATTTTTAACCGGCCTTGTGTGTGTACTACAAAACACGGTTATTAAATTAATTCCTGACGAAGATGCCTGCTCTGATATCAGGTTTGATTGATTTTGTTGAAGCGATATGTTTTTCGCTTAAGCAATAATGGGATTAGAAATTGTATCTGGCTCAAATAAAACTTAAAAAAAAATCAACAATTAATTAAATATTTTCAAATGAACAATAATAAAACAGGATCAATAGGGTTTTAACAAGTTTATGTTTAATTCAAGTAAAACTTTTGAACCAATAATTGTAAATAGACACGTATTAACAAAAACCGACTTCAAATAGAAAAAAAGATATTCTAAAACAAATTAATATCCCCAAAAAACAATAATCATCGAAATCGGTTGGCGTGATATTGAGTTATTGAGATATTCATCTATTTGTCGCGCACGTACTTAATGCAAATTTAAGACTTATGTGGTTTTCTCATGGAAACCATTATCAGAATTGGACTAAATTGAAATGGGACCAAACGGGAAGCGTCAGCTTTCTAATAAAAAAAAGATCATCAAAATAGATTCACCCAGTCAAAAGCTATGAGATAACAAACATAAAAAAAACATAGTCGAATTGAGAACCATTCCCTTTTTTTGAAGTCGGTTAAAAACCAACTTTAAATGGTTTAATTTCAAAAAACCACTCGACCATACATAATGATTTTTATGTGCGACTCAAAAATTTCCAGCAGCGATATAAATAAAAAATATATTACGCAAACGAAGCGAACATTTTCGGAGAAATCGACTAACATACGCAAATATGAAAGACTAAATTGTACGGCGCTGTGTCATGTTATTATATTTATGCATGCTGTGTGTATTTTGTATATACACACATATAATATTATTTTCAATAAAGCAAGACACCTACCCAATACCGTCTTTACTATAAGGGCACGCGGGGCCCGTGCCCAGAGCCTCCATTCTCAGGGGGCCCCTAAGCACCGACAATTTCTCTCACACATTTATTCGGTTTCCGTTATCGTGATCGTAACCAAAAAACCAGCAGTATTCTAATATCATTAATGACATATTATATCATACCGTATTTTATTACCTATAATAAATGATCATACTCAGTAATTTTTTTTAATTATAATTCGCTTTTTTTACTTTCCAAAAGGGCCTCAAATTCTTGTGTGCCCAAGGACCCCAGCCTAATTTAAGACGTTCCTGCACCTACCAAAGCAATATCTATACCGGGGGTCGCCAATTTGATTGGAACCAAGATCTACTGTTTACTGATGTAACACTACAATCCACTAATGACATTTCTTGAAATTTAGTGAAACAATGTAGTTAAATATTCAAATAAGTAGTTTATTGAAAAGATTAACACGTAAAGCTGAAATTATACATTAAAAGAGAAATATTGTGTCAAAGAGAGGATAAATAATGTGACGTAATGGTCATTAACAAATGATACAAAATGAAGATGATGCGTTCAGCAACTGTTGATTACGTTGCGCGTTTTGTTCTATGTATTTATATTTTTTTGTCTTGCCACGACCGGCCGTTCGATCGCGATCTACCGGTTCACCACCCCTGATCTATACCAACTTTGGTTGACGGGTAGAAAATGCTTTAGGCATTATTAATTCTGCCACTATACTCTTTTGCTGTGCGCCAAGTGTAGTCATTTTGGGGGAGTGTCGAATCTCCCGAGCGTTTTTATCGTGTTGCTAGAGTAAAAAATGTACTATATCAGAAAGTTGTCAGGTATTAACTCAAAATATTTTTTTATGGTTAAAATACCGAAGGATTCAAAGTTGACGATGACAGAAAAAAATAAAAAAATATATTTGGTCAACCCTGTTTGAGAACGCGTAGAAAGTGTGAGTTGCCATAAATTTTACAGCATGTACCCATGCCATAAGCGAGTTTAAATCTTTTATTGTAAACAGTAATCACCAATTGCTGTTTGTTCGCATTGGAGGTAAATTTTTTCTCGTATAATTGAACGAATTGCTTGCTATGTAATGTATCGTGTATTAGAGGATGAACGAGTTCACAGCCCGCTTGTGTGTTAATTGATTACCGAAAACCGTAGATGTTGCTGCGCCACTCACCTTGAATGTATGGTGGACCCTATGAGAAGTGTGGGATAACCGTTAATAAATACAATTGAGATTGCCACCTCATATCTCAAGCTGGGCAGCCGCGTTCACGTTATGATGTTCATACGTTCCGGTAACCATTAGGGTGGGTAGGTTGATGCTAAAAGCACCGTGATGTCATTGACCCGTCTACGCAATAGGTAATAATAAATCTTCTATATATCTAAAAATGAATCTGCGTAATGTATGTACGCGCGTAACTTCAGAACGCCGGCAACAAATTAGATAATTCTTTTTTGTTCTGTTTTACCGGGAGAAGGATTGTATGAAAAAAAAATTAAGAAAATTCCGCGGAAAATTAGAAAATTTAAGAAAACTTAACCATCATATTAAATTTTGTAATGTAACCTTATGGCGTTTGAAATATAATAACATTGACAGAATGCATGCTGCAAAGATCAGAGATTTGATTAAAAGAAAATTCTATAAAATGAATAACAAATTATAGTTCCCGAAGCGAAACGAGGGCGGGTCGCTAGTATTATACAAAAATAAATAATAAATTCAATAAGTAAATAAGTCAAACACCACAAAAATCAATTAACCACGAATCAACGATAACAACCGAACATTGGTTCTAATGTATTTTAAACGATTCCGTCTTACAGATCAGCTTCATTAACTAACTATCAATACAGTTTATTATTGAACCTCTTTAATAACGGCCTTGAGATAAACAACGAATTAATTAATTTATCGTCCTAGTCAATTGATTTGTAGGTTTGAACGTTACTGTCTATGCAGCAGAAACCATGTATAGTAAGTAATGTATTGTAATTTGAAATAGATAAGAATATCTGTGAACAAAAAAATGTGGTTTTATATTTTTTTTTAATTACTAGCCTAAATCAAGCCCCCTCGTACGTTAATCGTGGATAATGAATGTCACTGAAGGATTTAGATTATATTTTGCCAGCTATGTACTTACGTGCGCACTTGTTTATATAATTTAAAATAAAGGTCCTAATGTCTATTACGTACGTTAGAACCAATTCCTTCAGACACAGCCTACTGAGTTTCTCGCCGGATCTTATCAGTGGGTCGCGTTTCCGATCCGGTGGTAGATTCTGCGAAGCACTGCTCTTGCTAGGGCCAGTGTTAGCAACACAACACTCCGGTTTGAGCCCCGTGAGCTCACGTATTAAGGCGAAGCTGAAATAGCCTCTCAAGGCTATCAGCATAGGTAGGGAAAAAAAAAGAATCAATTTTTGTGAGTTCTCGGAAAATTTATAACTAGCTTGATTGTAGAAACAGAATCGGCAGTAGTTAAGGAACAATAACAAGTTTACACAAATAGCCATTAGTATATTTATGATGGTATCTTTTATAACTTATATATTTTTTTCTATTTTATTGTAGATATTTTTGCGACCACTGTTTGGAAATGTTTATAATCAAACAATTATTGATCTAGTCTACGTGTGTGGACACTCGTGACGCATCCAAGGACAAACAAATTACTGGCGCTAGTCATATAACAAACGATCAAAAGCAAAAAAATAATAATAATTAAACCTTTTGCTTCTGAACTGAGAATTTCTGTTCGATGTTTTTGTTTTGTTATCTCGATGCTAGTTGCGCCTCTGCGGCTAATTAAAAGACCATAATGCAATCAGTGAATTGCGATATTTGAATCGCATACCTCTTGCAGAGTTTAAAAGGTAAAAAGAAATAGCAAAATAAAGGCGACTATAAAAATACGTCTGCGATCCCGTCGGGCAGGTGCATTGCTAATAGCCGACAGGCGTTCCGAGACAGAATAACGCTTAGATTCCTGTGCCGCGATGTAATTAGTGCTTTGAACTCGAAAAAGTTTCGTAATGAACAAAGATCCACCCTTTTTTTGGCTTAGATTCCAATGTACTATTGAACATTTATTCCTTCTAATTAGTACAATGTTTGAATTTTAATCATTAACACCGGTAAATGCGTTTTTTTCCTTCATTTTAGTTTAACATGAACGAATTAAATGAGCTGATGGTTGTCTGGAAGAGATCGCTCTTAGCGATAAGACCGCCAATTGTACTTGTGTTTAATGTATCGCACTGTTTATTTGTTGTTTGGTGTAAAATAAAGAATACTCTCTCTCTCTCTCTCAAAGTATACAATTTAACATCAGCTCGAATCTATAGAAAGCGCTGAAAATCATTTTAGTGCCTATATCTTTTACAAACAGAGCTCAACATGCGTACTATAGATAGGGTACCCGTATTGTAAGTCCGCATGTAGTATGTACCATCATTTTATCTGGTTCTGCCGCGAACCAGTTATTCGTTTCGTTTTGAAGTCTGGGAGACAACCTTATACAACCTCAGGTCTCAGGTAGGTGATGGCTATGTACTTCTTGAAGCGACGTCCAGGCAAACTCTACGGTGAGGAACCAATACCTACACGCAAATTGACGGTAGAATAGTTTATCATAAAACAATTTAAAATCGTATTGAAAGTTAAACAAAAAACTTTCCGGGTAGTCGTCGATTTTGTTAGTTTACGCGCGATAGTAATTATTGTACGTATATATTCCTCCTCGTTATACCAACGTACGATCTTCGAATGAATAATAGGGAACGAAACGATATCCATAAAAACAGTATGCTGTCAATACTAATATTATAAAAATGAAGAGTTTGTTTGTTTGAACGTGCTAATCTCAGAAACTACTGGGCCGATTTGAAAAATTCTTTTAGTGTTAGATAGCCCATTTATTGAGGAAGGCTATATATAGGTTATATAACATCACGCTAAGACCAATACAAGCGGAGCGCCAATAAATAATGTATGACAGGATAGTAAATGTCTATATGTTAAGGTTGGCTCACTAAAACGTTTTTTTTATGCTAACCAAATTTTTTCTAAAATAAAGCCTAATTTGTGAGCTATTCTACGCCGAAGAAGTCGCGGGCAAAAGCTAGTTTTGAAATAATTGTAGTGTAATGAATAATTATTCCGTGAAGCAAGTATGAGTGTGATATAAAGGATTTGATCGAAATACACTATGAATGATGGCAGGAACTCTGCTTCGTTGACGGCTACTCAAAGTGCTGCCCGTGGAACCAGCGGACAAAACACCTAGTCAACTTCAAATCTCCGTGTACACAGCACAAACAGAAATTTTCTATTTGGCATCAAATTTTAGACGCCAATATTATAGTCCCTGTCCGGTGAACACAAATATGAAAAAAAAAACCTCAGTTGTTAGCCACAAATCATAACTATTTGATTATCTGACTATTATTATTTTTTCTAACAAGTCGAACATTACAAGTGTATTGTAATGTAGCTCATATAAGCTAAAGGTCACACACCAATATCTTAACCAAATTTAAATCCAAAATTAGTTTAAAATTGTGTTTTTGTTAAATAAAATAAAACTTTGGTTAAAGTTTACCTGGTTTATCATACGAGCAACGCGTTTAAGTTCCACTGACTTCAAGCTCCAATTCTGCTAGATAAAGAAAACAACAGGACAATATAATTGCTGTATTCACGTCTCTAAATTACTCCGCTAAATTATAACCCGTTACGATAATGTCGTTGGTTATCTTTGACAGTTCATATGTAATTAATACTTGTGAGTATATATTAATGAATCGAACATGATACCTAAAACACATTTAATTGAATGGAATTAATTGAATTATTTTAAAAGTTAGCAGACGAACAGGTGTCTCCGATGAACACCGACAGTGACATTAATAGGTTCAATATAAAAATATATATATCGACGCTTGAAAGGCAAACGTGACTAAGCGACAATAACTGCTTTGTTCATAAATGATAGGCAATAACCATATTCGATGCGCAAAAAAAATATATTTCTAGATCTATTAAAATCATTTCAATCTTACAGCTAGATTTTATAGATTTTATACTGGTGGTAGGACCTCTTGTGAGTCCACACGGGTAGGTACCACCGCCCTGCCTATTTCTGCCGTCAAGCAGTAATGCGTTTCGGTTTGAAGGGTGGGGTAGCCGTTGTAACTATACTGAGACCTTAGAACTTGTATTTCAAGGTGGGTGGCGCATTTACGTTGTAGATGTCTATGGGCTCCAGTAACCACTTAACACCAGGTGGGCTGTGAGCTCGTCCACCCATCCAAGCAATAAAAAAAAAAGATTCGTTCAAATAGAATTTTTTTCAGGTATTTCTCAAGTATATTTTAAATTAATTTCAACTTTAAATTAGTCTACTGTAAAGTTTACGCATTGTCGCTTAGTCACGTTGCCCTTTCAAGCTTCGATATAAACACTGACAAGTATGCATATGAAACAAAAACAATGACATATGAAAAAAACTGCACTCAATTAGCGAATTCACCACTATAAGAGGTCCCGCAGTAGTCGAAATTCGACTATAATTAATTGGAATTGTAAGTTTGTACACATACTATAATCACAAATTTCGCCAAGGCTACACTATAAAAAAATATCAATAAAGACAAACAATATTTAATCTATTCTCAATTTGACCACAGACGTCAAGAACAAGAGTTTGACAACAAATAAATAGTATGCATGCGTGTGTGCGTCAAATGCACGGCATGTAGTGTGTGTAATGTTTTCTTTATTGATCTAATGTATATTTTATGCATTATTTTAAAAAAATATTAACATTGTGCATTTCTTCTTCTCTATAAGTGTGGAAAATTTCGTACTCCTCCGTCCGCGCAATTTTCGTAAAAAGGGATACAAAGTTTTTGCTTCACGTATTAATTTACCACTATCAAACACGAACTTACGTATGTGTAAACCACTGACTCTCTAGTTTCCTAAGCATAATTTGTCACTGTATAATTTTAATAACAGAAAGAGTTTTCGATAACGGACAATGAGAATATCAAGAAACTGTATTCATGGTTAATGTTAACCTTTTGAGTTCCGAGTCCACACGTATTGGACATGTAGTTTAGTCTCAATTAGTCCGAGGACCGCTAAGGGCTAACATACATTATGAGTTTTATGTTCGACGGATCAGACCAGTATTTCTAATGCTTTAAGTGCAAATGGCATTTCATATCATATCAATTTTCACCCTACGATCGCGAGTACGATCGCGAGTTTTCTCATTGTTTGAATTACGATTTGTAGATGCGATTTAAAAAAAAAAACAGATTTCCTTCATCCTAATTTGGCGTATTTATCTGACATTTGAATACCTTAAAGCTAACCATATTTTTTTATGATGTAAAAAGTTTAAGGGCGGCAATCATATGGAGTGCACATAGTCTTGCATTATTTAAGAAACTCACTCTTGATTATTAATCAACTTATACTAAACATCTAAAATGGCCTAATTTTGGACGAAGATGACAGGCTCATGTCGTATTATCTATCAGCAAGATAGTGTCATTAGGATTGCCTTAAAACTGTTACGACAGCAGTATCAAAATTTGTGGTCCAGCGTGTGTTGTGATATCTATAAAGAGGTTGCAGATTCGAATCTACAATCACCATTTTTTTTTCTCAAGGATTTCCTATCGTGAAACTTATTGTAGTTAAATTTAAATATTGCCAAAAAACTGCTCCAACGGTTGTACACACGCAAATATGCGTCATCCACGTATCATACTTATCATCATATTCATTATTATTATCACATCATATTTATTTATACTAGCTTTTCTCGCCCGCTTCTCTGGGAATTACAATTTACATTATTATTTATTGTCATTATTACTAGGGAGTCCAACACTTATATAAATATTAGCCTATCCATCAAGTACATGTATTTTCTACATGGATACCAAGTTTCAAGTCAATCGGATGCATGGTTCAGTAGTTGTAACGGAACATCCGTAAAAACCACTGTAGATTTATTATTAGTACTAGCTGACCCGGCAGACTTCGTAGTGCCTCAATCGATAAATTTAATAAAAGACCTACATTTTTGTATAAAATAAGCTTAAAACAAACAAAAGGAATCCGTCCGAAGGGGGACACATCAAAGGAAAAACAAAATTGTTATTTTTATTTAATTCCGAGCATTTTCATATTTATCTACCTTTTAAACCTTCTCTGGGCTTCTACAAATAATTCAAGACCGAAATTAGCCAAATCGGTCCAGCCGTTCTCGAGTTTTAGCGAGACTAACGAACAGCAATTCATTTTTATATATAGAGATAGAAAATAGATTTGTCAACTGATTTATATACATTTAAGTAACTCCATAATCACATCCAAATCGGTACAACCGCTGAGGCTCTAAACGTACACAACGTACCGACAAGCCGGCTCATTTGTTTACAAATTTGTTATCAATACAAGTCGTATTGTTATACGTCAACGGCACGCTTCAATCGTTTATCACTACATAGTATAAAACAAAGTCGCTTTCTCTGTCCCTATATCTGTCTGTCCATATGTATGCTTAAATCTTTAAAACTACGCAACGGATTTTGATGCGGTTTTTTTTTATAAATAGAGTGATTAAAGAGAAAGGTTTATATGTATAATAACATCCATTAAATAGTGAAGAAATCAATAATAAATTACAGTTTCCGAAGCGAAGCGAGGGCGGGTCGCTAGTTAGCTTATAAAAAAAACATAAGCGCCGAACAAATTAATATGTATCTTGCTTACGCGTAAAAACTTGGACAAAAAGAGTCGAGTCACGACCGTTAAAACTATTTCGATTGTAACGGTCTCCATGGCTTATATAAAAAAAACCCATCGTTTCCGGTCGGAGTCGCGTGCGCACGACACGCGTCTTTCTCTTGCGCAATTAAATAACCCCACAGCATTGTGGAAACGAATACATAATAATTGATAATTTGTATTTATGTTCCATGGGGAGTGCTCTGAGAAATTGTTTGAGATGATATCGACATCTCGCTTTTACCATCGCACCGCCCGCCACGGGAGTAGAGTTCATCCATACTACCTGGAGCCACTGCGGTCATCCACAGTGCGTTTCCAGAGATATTTTTTGCCACGTACCATCCGGCTTTGGAATGAGCTCACCTCCACGGTGTTTCCCGAGCGCTATGACATGTCCTTCTTCAAACGAGGCTTATGAAGAGTATTAAACGGTAGGCAGCAGCTTGACTCTGCCCCTGGCATTGCTGACGTCCATGAGCGACGGTAACCACTCACCATCATGTGGACCGTATGCTCGTCTGCCTATACGGCAATAAAAAAAATTGTATTATTAAGCAAGACATAAAATTTCTTTTCTATTTAGGGCCGAATCTCATTCATCTTTTAACCGTTTTTGTTTATGCATTGGTCGGATACTACTAGGGTTTAATATTGCGTTTGCTATTTTAATTTGTTTGTTTCCGATATTTCGAATGCTCTGTCGTTTTCTTGGTCACGGACGACTAAGATGTTTTTAGTTGATATTTGAATATTTTGATAAATACCGTCTTTTTTTTAAATATATTCGTTTAGTTATAAAATTTGTAGGCTGATTAATCTGGTGGAGTTTTCATGACTATCTTCAGAAGACCCGTGAAAACGTAATTCGTTCTTGCACAATAATATTGTTAGGAAGAGAGAGAAAAAAAGAGAGAGAGAGAGAGAGAAAGAGCAACAATAAAAAAAAATTAACTATAATATTCCACAGCAAAAAAATGCATCCATACTTTTATGAAACATAATTACTTTCGATCCAATATAAGCATCTTTCCGCCCTGCTTTCATAAATATATGTTTTCAATTTTTTTTAAAAAAACCTTGTCGATATGAACACGTTACAAAGATTTTTATAAAATATATTCCCACAAAGCTAGCAGCTTATTTACAATGAGTCTTTCATCAGGCGAAGCTAAAAACAAACAATGATCTATCAGTCTAAATTTCACTCAGTTACTACCGAGAAATGGCTTCATAAACATCGTGCGAAATTCAAATTCCATTCAAATACGTTATTGAAAATATTTATAATAACAAAATACTGTTAATAGTGATGTCCATATACTTTTTCTTTAAACAGGTACCTCCAATTTGCTGCGTCACAACTATGACTACACTACTAGATCTGAATCGATTGTTTTCGAAAAATATTTAATTAACTTCATCGAAAAAGACAACTAAGTCATTTTGAATAAAAATGTACCGCCTTGTAGACAATTCTAGATATGCATACTCTACGGCTTTCTATAAATAGACCATACAACTCTTGGCACCTGCAGCACGGGTCATTGTGAATGTAATCACTTTCTTATAATCTATCTTTAGTGATACTAGTGCTGAATATGGCCGCGGCACTTGTTTAATTGGACTTATTTACCTTATGTAGAGAACAACGTTATAGAAATCGCATTGCGTTTAATTATCATGTAGTGTGTGTGTGTTTTTTTTTTTTGTACAAACTCCGTGCGTAACTCTCGATTGAACGCGTTTGATTTTAATCTATACTAATATTATAAAGAGGAAAGATTTGTTTGTTTGTTTGTATTGAATAGGCTCCGAAACTACTGAACCGATTTGAAAAATTCTGTCACTGTTTGGAAGCTACACTATTCCCGAGTGACATAGGCTATTATAATCTTTTTGAAAAAAATTTGGGATTCTTACTAAAACTCCAATGATGTAACCTAAGGTGTAAAAAAATCATCTAAAATATTCTTTACATCGCGTGCCCTGTGAAAACTATTGATGATAGAATAAAATAATGTACTACGACTTTGTAGAATACATTATTATTTACAAAAAGTGTCGACAGCTTATGTCTAACTATTATAGTTATGCCGAACCAAAAATTTCAACGCTATTTCACGTTGGTAAAGACCCGAGCGGAGCCGGAGCGGGCCGCTAGTAGCAAATAAATTAAGAAACAAGTATTATATTATCATTAAGAATCTTTATTCATTCTTTAGATGAAACTAAATTACTCCCAAGTACGAAGGAAGGTCGATGCTCATACGTGCTCGTTCAGAATACAATTGTAACCTGAAGTGTCTCGGGGTCATCCGTATTTATTTTGACGCTGAAAGCAATGCTATTGTGATTACTAATAATAGTTTGGATGACGATTGCGGCTTAGACTAAGTGTACTATAGAAGATGTGATCGTTTAACGGGAAAGATTACTATATTTATTTACACGTCTTGTCGGAACTATCTGACGCGCTAAGACCGTCATTACACGCTTGCAGCTATAGCACTACGAGTAGGGATAAGGATAGATAGGGACTAGGGTAGGCGTAGGGATCTGATACTACTATTTTGATTTACACTTCTTGTTGGACCTATCTGACACGCTAAGACCGTCATTACACGCTTGCAGCTATAGCACTACGAGTAGGGATAGGGATAGATAGGGACTAGGGTAGGCGTAGGGATCTGATACTACTATTTTGATTTACACTTCTTGTTGGACCTATCTGACACGCTAAGACCGTCATTACACGCTTGCAGCTATAGCACTACGAGTAGGGATAGGGATAGATAGGGACTAGGGTAGGCGTAGGGATCTGATACTACTATTTTGATTTACACTTCTTGTTGGACCTATCTGACACGCTAAGACCGTCATTACACGCTTGCAGCTATAGCACTACGAGTAGGGATAGGGATAGATAGGGACTAGGGTAGGCGTAGGGATCTGATACTACTATTTTGATTTACACTTCTTGCTGGACCTATCTGACACGCTAAGACCGTCATTACACGCTTGCAGCTATAGCACTACGAGTAGGGATAGGGATAGATAGGGACTAGGATAGGCGTAGGGAACTGATACTTGTGGCAGCGGTTTGGCTCTGCCCCTGACATTGCTGACGTCCATGAGCGACGGTGACCACTTATCATCAGGTGGGCCGTATGCTCGTCTGCCTACGAAGGCAATAAATAAAAAACGGCGAATACGTCAAAAAGCTCGACGCGAAACCTAACTCATATGATATCACGGAGGATCTTCTCCGTGGATCGCGATTCTAATCCGGTAGTAGATGCATTGGCAAAATCGAGTTTCTCGGACAGCTCTTACCAAATCCCACTCCTCTCGGCTGAGCCCGTGCTCGCCCAACTTTTATGCTAAAATTGGAAAGACATCCGGACGTTCCCAAAAGAATATTTTTGTCATGCACTAGAACTTACCTTCTTTTTTTTATTGCTTAGATGGGTGGACGAGCTCACAGCCCACCTGGTGTTAAGTGTTTACTGGAGCCCATAGACATCCACAACGTAAATGCGCGCCACCCATCTTGAGATATAAGTTCTGTGGTCTCAAGTATAGTTACAACGGCTGCCCCACCCTTCAGACCGAAACGCATTACTGCTTCACGGTAGAAATAGGCAGGGTGGTGGTACTCACCCGCGCGGACTCATAAGAGGTCCTACCACCAGTAAAAAACCTATTCGACCTACCTATTTCGATATTGGGATAATGTAATAAATACCATCCAAGCACGCCCTCCGCCGTGTACAGCTATTGAATTGATAATTTCCTGCTTACAACTATGAACACTTTCCATTAAATTCTTATCTCGAACGGAGTACAGAGTGCAGCCGCCTCGCACAAAAGCGATTCACTTCCTCTTATGTCACAGTTTCTTCAAATACTTTCATTTCCGAATACGGTAACGCGGGTCGTTTACAAATGATCGGGTAGAAAAATGCAATTATTTCTTCTTCGATGTTACGTAATACGTTTTATTTTTTTATTTTTTGGCTATTCGTAATTCGTATCGTATAATTATTCAGACTTGTGTTGGAAACAATCAATCAATCAGTTTCGGACATTGTTTTTTTTTTTTTATTGTCCTTGTAAGAAGACGAGCATACGGCCCCACCTGATGGTGAGTGGTTACCGTCGCCCATGGACTTCAGCAATGCCAGGGGCAGAGCCAAGCCGCTGCCTACCGTTTAATACTCTCCACAAGCCTCGCTTGAAGAAGGACATGTCATAGCGCTCGGGAAACACCGTGGAGGGAGCTCATTCTATAGCCGGATGGTACTTAGCAAAAAAGACCTCTGGAAACGCACTGTGGATGACCGCAGTGGCTCCAGGTAGTATGGATGAACTCTACTCCGGTGGCGGGCGGTGCGATGGTAAAAACGAGATGCCGGTATCATCTCGAACAATTCCTCAGAGCACTCCCCATGGAACATACGGTACAAAATACAATGATTGTTGTGGTTGTTCTTCGAGAACGGGTCAGTGTTCTGATTAACAGTCGAGCGTACTAATATCATGTGCGATTTTTGGCAACGGTATCTTAAGGATATTCTTTCGTTGATTTTACAAAATCTTTTATGAGCAGTAAGTAAGCTTGGTTCGTGTATACTCGAAACCAACGCCATATAAAATATAATTATCTATACTACTAATAATAATATTGTTTAAATATAAGTATTGCAAAAATTTGAAAAAAAAAAGCGTAAACATTTAAGTAATTTATTGAATATTGTATCAGGAACACGATTGTTTCCTGTAAGAAAAGGCGGTTTTTTTCAAATTACGCAATTTTAACCGAAGATTTTTGTAACAGCTTATTTATTTATATGCTATCATATTTTTTGTTCTATCGTGGCTCTACATTTATTTATATGTAGAGCTACGCTTATGCGCATCTTTTTTTATTAATCCTTCTAAATGTACTAGATAGAGCCTATTCTGACAAATGAATATCTTTCAATTTATCTTAATCCTGTATCAGAGGCTATGCGACTTCACAGTAAATTTGATGTCGTTCAGTTTTTCAGAGCCTACTTTTTATAATGGGATTAAAATATGTAAAAAACGTTTTACTACATGTAAAGGTCACGACGCGGTGACCACTTAATATCGAGTTGGTCACGAATACGTCTGCCTGTCTAAATTAATAAGAATACAAAAAATATCTAGATGATTTCTTTAATTTTAAAATATTTAGAAAGTATTTCGAAATGCTCGTATTCACGAATTATGTATGTAGAGTTTTTAAGTGGCAGATTTAAATACGCTTTTTTTATTATTTAGATTTCTTTACACGCAGCTTATGTTTTATTACATAACAAATACTAACACAGAAAAATATAAATAGTGAGTCGACAGGTGCTTAAAAAATCTTTTGAACTTCATAAGTCTCATACAATTTAACGCCAATTATTTTAATGTTGAAAATTTGTTGGTCCGACATAACGATGCGAAAATAGAATGTTCGCTCGGAAGATTTTCGCGAATTCGCAATCACTTTGATGTGTTAATAATACGCCCAACACATGAGCCAGTCAATAACCGCCTCGTTCTGAGATGGCAAACTGTCGTCCCATATACCGTTTCGGCGCTTGGTATTTTGCTATTTATAGCTAATAGTAATAAGACTGGTTGGTGCGCGTGTGAAGATATTTAATTTGTTGTTACCGACAAGTCGAATGTGGGTTAACATCGAGCTAAAATAGATCGTCGCCCGCCGTCCGATTTTAACGTGGAGTGACGAAAAATTAGGATATGCTAGACAGATCAGTTGCGGACAAAATACGGCCCGTGAAGTTATTTATTCTGGGCCGTCAACGCTCTTGTCGCAATCGTATAGTTTCAGAGACAGTTTTATATCGGTATTCCACGACTACCTCGTCATTTCCTCAACTGATCGATATTCTTATTCAGTTCTATAAAATTGCCTCCATTTAGAATAACAAGACACTTTTCCTCAGCTCAGCCAAGGAAACATTAGTATAAATCAAAGTACGTAGTATCGTACTTTAAGAAAGTCGAGGAAAATTGACACATATATGTATATCTGATTTGCGTGCACACATTCAAAAGTTAGGATAACTGTAGTAGCAGTTTTTACAACAAATATACCAAAATTAAAATTAAAATGTATCATCATCACTATAAGCCTATATCTTAAGAAATAAACAAATAATTTATTGTCGAGTGCAATATGTAAACGATAAAAGATTTGTTTCCAATTGAAAATGGTACAACCCTTAACCCTAAAATGAATTACCGAGCTGCTCCGTCCAATATGAACGGTCCAATCTCCGCATTCGTAGATTCACGACAGAACGTCCGTAGTGTGATGAACTCGCTTCCGTTTTCATTATACACAAACTATATAACGTACACGGGACGCGCTTCCCACTTACAGTCATAGTAGCACTGAACTAATTTGGACGCTCGTAATGTTTTCTTATATTAAAACTATACTTACATTACGAGAAGTGAAATTTGGTTTAAACGACATTATTGCAACTTTACATGAGAGTCATTTAAAGTAAAAAATTTTAAAAAATAAAAAATCGAACTGTTGATGCTAATAACAAATAAAACCAACCTTTATGTTGGAATGTTGCTTAAACCAAATAGCCTTTTACCTCTCGATACACTAAGTTTCACTCATAGGCCATAGTTCTCGTAAAATACGCTCAAGACTACGATTGGAAATAAAATCACCCTCAATAGCTACCGGCGTGGCTAATTATTTCATTGGACAATATTAATTAGAGATATAAGTTCTAAGGTCTCAGTATAGTTACAACGGCTGCCCCACCCTTCAAACCGAAACGCATTACTGCTTCACGGCAGAAATAGGCAGAGTGGTGGTACCTACCCGCGCGGACTCTCAAGAGGTCCTACCACCAGTAACATTTAAATTAAACAAACAGACAATAATAGTGGAAACAAAACGAACTAAAGTCTATATTAGTCATAAACACTTTATTTCTGTGACCGTAGCCTGTTACACACAGGCTTTTCCAATCGTGCGACATCATTTGCTTCACTCTTGTGCGTCATATTTCGTAATATCTGTCTCCCTTATGTCCTTTTGGACATTTGTCATCCGCGTGGTTTGCGGTCTTGCTTTACCGTTCTCTTTTGTAGACATTAAAAGCACATTTTCATGATATTATGGTCTGATCTTCGTACATGAGCATACCATTTCTTTTAATCCGCAATTTCTTAACCTTGAAGTTCCCTAGGATGTGTTTTTTGTGTGCCTTATCTTGGAGTGTAACTACCCCGGTCATAGACTTTCGATATTCTGTTTTGTGCCCTTTTTGTTCATAAGCATTTTTATCGATCAAACCTTGCTGACTTATAGTAATGTTGATTTTACATGTTAAGGAGCTGAATATATATCTTTTAAAAGTAATATAGTGCGCTTAGGTATTAAAAAAATGTTACGTATTTTTAAATAGAATCACTGATTCACCACGCAATACATAATTTTGACTCTAAAATACGTCTCAATCATCCATTATAATTCCGAAGTCCGACACATAAATAATATTTAATAGCTTCGTTTTCATATCTTTGCAAATGTAATACAAAACTACCAATACAATTGTTACGTAATATTTAAATTATTTGCGCATTAATGAAAGTAAAACGTCAGCATTATCGCTAATAACATCCACAAATTATGGGTCTGTGAACTTTCGTTCAGATAATAATCCTCCATTCTGATATTAATAGCAAATATAAAGGTGGACGTTTGAAAATTGGAGCCATAAACACTTGTGAAGAATTTCAATTTTAAATTGTAAAAATTTTGCATTGCCATAAATATAGCGTACCAATTCTTTTTCTAATTTTAAACTTAATGAAATCACGAACGACCACTACCTACCCGCGCTTTTGTGTGGTAGGACCTCTTGTAAGTCCGCACGGGTAGGTACCACCACCCTGCCTATTTCCGCCGTGAAGCAGTAACGCGTTTCGGTTTGAAGGGTGGGACAGTCGTTGTAACTATACTGAGACCTTAGAACTTATATCTCAAGGTGAGTGGCGCATTTACGTAGTAGATATCTATGGGCTCCGGTAACCACTTAACACCAGGTGGGCTGTGAGCTCGTTCACCCAGCTAAGCAATAAAATGAAAAAGACAGTCAATTGTTTCAGTTGAAGGATAGTTAAACGACGATCTCTGTCATTGTCATTGTCTACGGGCTCAAATTCCTCTTCAATAGTATTTTCGGAGTATTTACGCTAAAAAAACTACGAACTAATTAAACTTTATTAAATTCAACCGTAGTATCAAATACCATAAAATTTTACGCTTACAATTAAACCAATTCTTATTAATATAACAGCTTAAATTTCTAGTCTCTCCGCATTTAAGATTCATCTTCTATTGAATCAAGTGATTAAAAAGCGTAAAGTAAACAGTTTTGGCCAAACTAATACTATAAATACGTATTATTGGGCAAATATTACATAGGATAATAATACGATCTTCACTCTGATCCTGAATAGAAACTTTAAGCTTTGTAACAGGTAATTTGAAAAAGTTTTTGATCACGTTTTTGTTATTTAAATACTGATGTTAGTTTCATTATTATAATTCGTGGAATAATCTAACAGCGTATTTGCTATCCTAATATTATACATGCATTGCATAATGAAATTCGATATATCGATGAATATTTATAAAGTTGTATATTTGTTGTAATGTTAGCCTACCTACCACCAGTAACTGCAGGTTGATTAACGTAGTACTTAGAGTACTGTTGCCCATTTTCCAACGAATCCCTTAGTCTCCTTTTGCGACAGCCACGAGTGGGTGGACGAGCTCACAGCCCACCTGGTGTTAAGTGATGTGCTTTCCGTTACCATTCATTCGCTCTTCATGAAGCTATGTAGTCAGTTGCTAGCACTAAAGTTTCCGTCACTATTGAATTACGAGGCGTGATGCGCAAGGTGTCTCCGGTAATTGGTCCTTTTCATATTTTAATGACAGTCACGCCAACATCACATTGGATACTCGGAAAGGTACGCGATTCTGCTCGCGTTTAAATTTGATTTAATAAATATGTAAACGTTTTATTGTTAATATTATAATTATGCTAAAAATATGAATGCTATTATAAATTGAAGGCATGAATGGATGAAGGGGTTAAGTACAATTTTTAAGATTTTTTTGTTTTTACATTGAATGATGGTGTTATGTACCTATAAACCATATTAGACCTTAAAACTTAACGGACTTAAAGGCTATTTTTAGAAATTGCTTGTGATGAAGGAGTTATGTACCTACGAAGAAAAGATACAAGTAACAAAAGTTTTTTGCCAGTTTTCTCAAAATTAACAAATTCTATCATATCCCCTTCATCCACATGGCGGGTAGCCATCATACAACGCAAGGTAATTGACAGATGCCTGAATCTCGCTTACGACATTTTCAAGATAAAGCGCATATATACAAGTTCCGAACAACAACATTCGGACCGTCGGTCTACCGAGCAATATCACCCGCTCGGTGGGAGATCTTCCCTTTGTCGTAAGCCCCAAACACTCATGTCTTCAACTATATACAGTTTCCAGTCATATGCTCTATCAAAATCAGTTCGAACTTGACAGACTTCAATATTTACAATTTACAGTACCATCACTGTCTAGCTCTGAAGTAGTAAAGATAACAAAACTGGTAATACGAAACGACCTACCGGTTTAACGGTGCAACGTTGAATAACTAACCAGCTGTTTTGACATGGACGCAGTCAGCAGATGGTATTCAAGAACTTAAGTCATAAAAATCGATCGATCATTTGCATTACAATCAAGCGAATCGCCACTTTATGTAATATGTTTTTATGGTCTGTATCAAATATTTTAATGGCTTCTCTTACGAGTGGTCAAGTCAGATTAAGGATACGATGCATTCGCAGACTGACTTCCACGATGAAGGTAATCACGACCTGTAAAAAGAACCGAACCCACAAAAATAATAATTTTCGTAATAGTTATACTATACAGGGTGTCCCCGAAAGAATGGATAATCTTGAAACACCTCATAGTAGAGCTATTGAAGACTTAAAATAAACAATTTTTTTTTTCTTAGGTAGTACCCAAATTAAACAAAGAAAAAATACCAAATTTCATGATTCAAATTTAAGACCACCTCCTCGCAACAAGAGTTTATTACGGACCATTCCACGCCATTTGCATCTTATCTGCCGCCGCAAAAGCACCTACTGATATATAAAATCCTCATCTATAATTTATAACAGAAACGACTGATTTTTTTAATTAAAAAAGTGTTTTTTTTACAATCATTAATATTAAATGAGCAGGCAAAATCCGTATATGCTAAATTAAAAAACAAGAAAATGCGTACGCTTGTCCCATTTATCAATATCGGTCAAGGCGATCTCCAATTACCGAAAACACGTTCGGTTAATTAATCGTTTCTGTTTTAACGACCAAGAAAATTAGCATTTTAATCTAAAATCGCGTTTGTATATGAAAACGCTTCAGTCTAAATGCCGTAACTAATTTATTTGGAGACCAAGGCAGAATATGTTATCTATACTTTAATATTATAAAGCTGAAGAGTTTGTTTGTTTGAACCCGCTAATCTCAGGAACTACTGGTCCGATTTGAAAAATTCTCTCAGCATTAGATAGCCCATTTATTGAGGAAGGCTATAGGCTATATAACATCACGGTAAGACCAATACAAGTGGAGCATCAATAAAGAATGTTTCTAAATAGGTGTTTAAATAGCTCCTTAAGATTCTACAATTCAAAAATATCTTCACTTTCAAACTTAAATGAAGTGGGAGGTAAAATTTTGCGTTATGCCAAAGTAACTATTCCACGCGGACGGAGTCGCGGGCAAAAGTCAGTTATCTTGATAGATGAATCTGCTGGGAATGTAGCTTTGTTTGTTTGTATTGTATTTATCAAAGCCCATGACTGGCTTCCTTCATAAAACGCATTTGAAAATTACAAAACTACAAAATGACATTATGTGGTTAACATTATGTAAGGTATAGCATATCGGTGACCGCATTTACCTCCAATGTCGTATGTGACCAGGCGTGCCCTTCCACCGTTTCGAGCTATCTGCAGAACGAAAGCGCATTGGACATTATTATTGCTGAGTGGAAAGAAACTAATCATAAACTTTTCAAGCTTGCTCGTTATAAAGATATAAGAAGGAGAAAGAAAAAAACGAAAAGGCTTAATTAAAAAAAAAACAATTCTTAAATCGCATTGGTACGTAAATTGATATTGTACCTACTTAAAATATTATTTTGTATTTGTGTGTTCACGACCGTACCCAGCTTACATACCTACCTACGTAGCTCTAGTAATTCTTTTTAAAATAATATTTTGCTTTTCTCAGTTTTGCCGGTTTTATTAGCACCGAAATCACCTTGGTCTAGACGACTTTATCTTTTTTGTTTAAATTAAAGCAACCTAAGCTGAAACTTTAAATCATAATATTAAATATGAAACTTTAATATTTGTAGTTTTCTCTTTAAAAAATAACGAAAGCAAACAACAGAAAATCTGTAAGTACTGATTCGTTTTGAAATGAAAAACTCATTCATGCTACATTGAAGTTGGCTTCGATTTGTATTTTTTTTTTTTTAAACACTACCTTTCAATTATCTACTGCATTGAAAAGAGATTCTCTTATCAATCAGATTTATAACTATTCGCATTTAGAGTCTATGTTATTTGAGTCGACTATTATCAAAGCCGGCAATCTGACTTTTGGAAAATTATTGGTAAATCAGAAAAACGAATTATTTACTTTGTATTCCATTGGCAGTCACAAAACTCTTCGGAACGACATCTTAGATAAATAACAGGTTAACTATTAACCTTTATTTAATGCAGGTTTTGAACCGTATTCTTTGAAGGAGATGATTATATTCAAATCAATCTGTATTGACATATCAATAACATTTTTTTGTCCAAATGCACAGATTGGCACCTTTGATAATAGACGACTCATTTATAACCCTGTCATAAAGGAATATTCCTTTGCATAATCGTGTCTCAAAATGAACCTTATAAAACCAGGCACATTCTCATTAAGTGAATAATGTTTTCCACAAAAGGATTCGATTCGCTAGATTTACTCCGTCCGATGTCCTAGTAATACAAGCTGCTTCGTGACAGATGGCAGGGTCGGCCACACGGCGCCAACTGTGCCTTATTTATTTCGATATGTTGTATTAATTACAGTACTTACCTGTATTCAGTTTGTAGCGCAATTTACACAATTATTTCTCCATGTATTTAAGGGTGTAATTTTTGTTTACGATAATGCTTACTGTGAGTGTGTATTCTTTTTTTTATTGCTTAAATGGGTAGACGAGCTCACAGCCCACCTGGTGTTAAGTGGTTACTGGAGCCCATAGACATCTGCAACGTAAATGCGCCACCCACCTTGAGATGTAAGTTCTAAGGTATCAAGTATTATGCAACGGCTGCCACCCTTCAAGCCGAAACGCATTACTGTTTCACGGCAGGAATAGGCAGGGTGGTGGTATGGTACCTACCCGTGCGTACTCACAAGAGGTCCTACCACCAGTAATATATTATAATAATTATAAAATGTGGTCACATGTCAAGACGCAAAGAATATCCTCTTTTTTGCCAAATGAAGATACAGAGAAACACTTCGAAAATTGAACTGAACTGAAATTGAAACTGAAATTGAAAGCGAACTGATCAAGCTGTACTTAACGAACATCTTTGGGAGGCGTAACGACGGAGGGAAGTGGTTCCATCGAGCAGTTGATGTTGCTCGGTAGACCGACAGTCCGAATGTTGTATTTCGGGACTTGTATATAAGCAAGCTTATCTTGAAAATCTTATCTTATCTAAGCTTATCTTGCGTTGCATGATAGCTACCGCGACACATGAAATCTGAAAATTACAATCGTTCACAATCTAATGGAACCGATGCAGTATGTCCACACGGAATTACTAACATGAGATAGTTAAAATCAAAACGATTGTTTTATCGCCCTGGATAAACAAACTATTTCATGTCCCATCTGATTTTAACCCAGTCACAATATGAATGACGCCTTGAGTTTTTTTTCAATTCAGAAAGCGTTACTACTTTGCGGTAGAAATAGGCGTGATAATGGTACTTAAATTTAAATAAAGAAATAGGTACTTTTTAGGTTTCTGGAACAGTCTACGCGATGAACGTATGAACTTTGCTAATAATTTCGACTTCGTCTGACACTTCACCAAGGGAAGTTCAACCATTGATAAAAACCGAAATCTGATATTCATTTCGACCAAATACATAGAATATATTAATACATATACCATACTATCAGCATAAAATGTTTTATTTGCTTCAAAGAAACACAAAAGAATCTTTAGTTATCTAATCAGATCCGACTAAACTGCATGACAAAATTGTGGAAAATAAGTATCGAATAGAATTGTTTATTTTGAATTTGAATATTTATGAATTTTTGCGTTCTCTGATTACGTTCATGCTATGTCCACATATAGTAGATTACCTAGGTCGATGATCAGATAACTAGTGTACGAAGTCAACGTGTGTGTACTGACACGATTTTTTTTTACTTTTATATATATATTTGTTACATAAACATCTATATATTTCTACATTATGAGAATAATCATTGGGAGTATTTTGAAAACTTGCTTACGGATTGGTGTATTAATTTTTGTTGTCCATTACGTATCTATTGTTGAAATTTGTTTTGAATGTGGTACGTGTTATTATTTAAAGCCACTGTTCAAGTCAGTATAGGATTATATAATATACTTATTTAATAAAAGGAATGAACAAAAAAGACCCGTCTTTATCACTGTTTTGCTCTCCATATATAAACATCCGTATAATAAATCGGAAAATCCAGTGTCTGTACATTGAAAAAAATATAGTAAGGATACCCTTAAATATTTTTATTAGGAGTAAATCAAAGTAATATATTGTGATTCTTTTCTTCTCTATATTTTTTTGTTTGTTTATTCTCGCACATCGCCAGATCTAATGAACGGATTTCCTTCTATTTTTCGACAAAGACTTTGGAGCTTTAGAACCTGATGGTTTTATTTCATTAAAATCAGATACAGCGAAAATAATTATCGTGATTTAAAAAAATATGGAATTCTCTTAAATGATAAATATTGAAGTTACATAGCAAATAATAATAATAATACATACGAAAGAAATTTTTACGTTGTTACCAAGCTCAAAGCACTGAACCGATTTTTAAGAATTTCGGTATAAAATCATTTTGAACCCTAAGAAAGAAAGAATAATGGTTTTATTTAATCCAACCTTTGAGTCTAAGTCTCGACCCACGAGATTTAAAGTCTATTGTACACAGACAAAACTGCGGGGGGGATGCTAGTATTCTAATAATCCTTAATTGTTTATTAGTTATAATTTTAACACGTATGTCATGCGTCGTCCTTATCTGTTATTGCATTTAAAATTCTTCCGTGTCTTTGTTGTGTCAATCGAAATGTTTATAATCAGGTTTGTTACAGTGTTTTTGGGTTAGTTGCATTCGCTAATCGCACTGTCGCCATAATTAGGTACTTAATCACTGTGTTTACAGTGCTGTCTATTTTTACCCGAGCACAGCATTTGAGATGATAATAACTGTTACGTGTTATTATAATGTTGTGTTTCCTCAATAGTTCCTAAATGTGTCTTAAAATCCTTTTGTATTTCGCCCACACAGAACTAGAAAACCGGAATTTAGAAAAAGCAATACCTACCTATTCTCGTATAAATTTCACCACGATATTATATTATGTAAAATATATCTTTGTGTATTCGTTTTATTGTATAATGACAAGTATAGATGAGACGCGCATAAAATATAGCATTTTATTAGAAATACGACCTGTTCGAATCTAAACAAAGAATCTTTATCGAATGTATTAGTAGGTAATATATTTATCATGCTTCTGATGTCTGTCATGATATCATTTCTTTATCTCTTCTAAATATAACTTTAAAGAAATATAAACACGTGTGAATCTCGAGTAGATCGATCAATCGTAGTGGTTTTTTTCTTCCAATCACAACTGTAAAACCGTTATTCCATAATAAAACAAGAGGCGATATAATATTTCATTTTGTCTTTTTTTTATTGCGTTCGAAGACAGATGCAACTTTGCACACCTGTTAGTCTGAGATCAACGTCGTCTGCTGCCGCTTAATGGTGGTTTGGCGTTTTGTGAGCCCGCATAGGTAGGTATGTATCACCGCTCTGCCTATTTATGCCGTGAAGCAATGACGCGCTTCGGTTTTAAACCTGCAGTAGCCATTGTATCGTAAAACTGGGACTTAGAACTCATGTATCATGGTAATAACTTAACACCAGCTGAATTATGAGCTCGACTTGCCAAAGCGCTCAAGGAATACGGCGGGAAATTTAATGCCGAATGATCTCGGGAAACACTGTGTGGAAGAACGTAGCGGCTCCAAACAATTGAATGGTGCGATGGTAAAACCGTGACGATTCTGATTTCGGAACGAGATAATATCGATGAGATTTCGGTTTATGAATACAGTAAGTGCACTTGATACTTCGACTACCTCGAAGGTCAACCCTGTGCTTATCGTATAGACAAAAATAGAACATATCTCTTGAATTATTTGCGTCATCATTCTTGTCATTTGTTGTTTAACACTGAACATACCATAACGGTTCCAATGACCAATTTTGAACTTTTGTATTAAAAATATGTGTCATCTTATTGCTTTTCACGCTTGACTTCGTCGTGACTTTTCTTACCAATTAATCAACAGCTATTTTTTTGTTTTTTTGTTTTGTTTCTTTTGAGTAATACTTGTAGTACTACTTATACTTGTGTACTGTTATGTACCCGCTATAATAGAAATAAGTACCAGTAAGTGTGTGGTATGATTAGTGTTAAGCAATCGTCTCGTTAGTATAATGACTGAGTACTCACTTTAGTCCAAGGTCTGAGACCGAACTTGATCCTTCTCATAATTTAAGCTAAAAGTATCTTATCTATCTCTATATATTAATACGTGAAGCAAAAACTTTGTATCCCTTTTTACGAAAATTGCGCGGACGGAGGAGTATGAAATTTTCCAACTTATAGAGAATATAGAGAAGAAGTGCACAATGCTAATATTTTTTTTAAATAATGCATAAAAGGTACATTAAATCAATAAAGAAAACATTACACACACTACATACCATGTATTTGACGCACACACGCATGCATACTATTTATTGTCAAACTTTTGTTCTTGACGTCTGTTGTCAAATTAAGAATAGATTAAATATTGTTTGCCTTTGTTAATACTTTTTATAGTGTAGTCTTGGCGAAATTTGTGAAGTATAAAATACAATCATAATAGTGTACAAACTTACAATTCCAATTAATTATAGTCGAATTTCGACTACTGCGGGGACCTCTAGTTTGATTAAATATTCTAATGTAAACCACAAGAAACGATGAGAAAGAAACTATACGCTATTGTGACAGATAACCGATTCTCTCGAAGCGAAGATCCGACGTTATGCTTCTGGTGTCTGATTTTTTTTTACAGCATACATACAATAAATTTAAAACCGTAGGTAATTTACTCGGACGCTAGTGTGGAGTTACGAAAAAAAAGAGGCTTTATGCAGGCACTTTGTTTTGATGACGCCCGAAGTTACGCTTGACTGACTTTTATAACAGGAATTATTTCGAGTTGAAACAATGCCCCACGTTATTTATTATCGACAAATAAATTGATGTTTTGAGTGATCGGAAATCGTCGTGGGGCCGCTCCTCCGTGACTAATTGACATTGACCGATCTTATTTATTTGTTTTATCAGTTATGACTGTCGTCGGTCTTTCTATCGGGTTTCGCATCGAGAAGCTCACCGATAATAATAATGATACTAGAATTAGAACAGTCGCTATGTTACGGCGGAGGAAAAGTTAAACGTTTTATATTTTCAAAAATTTAAAATAACTTTAAACACGTATTATTACGATATGTACATTATGTAATGAAGTAAATAAATAAATTTCTACTTTGAAACGTTCGCTTTCATTGGACATTCACTGGTCTTCATTATATTTCTATGCAATTATTGCAACATCATTTTACCATCATTTTTTACTGGTGGTAGGACCTCTTGTGAGTCCGCGCGGATAGGTACCACCACCCTGCCTATTTCTGCCGTGAAGCAGTAATGCGTTTCGGTTTTAAGGGTGGGGCAGCCGTTGTAACTATACTGAGACCTTAGAACTTATATTTCAAGGTGGGTGGCGCATTTACGTTTTAGATGTCTATGGACTCCAGTAACCGCTTAACACCAGGTGGACTGTGATCTCGTCCACCCATCAAAACAACAAAAAAAAACCTCTGATTCACAATTCTCCTTCGATAATACATTAAAAGTCACTATTAAAATTAAAAACTAAAATTATTAATACCTTTTAGTTTAGTAGGCCTATATCAATCTATTCAGGCTACACAGCATGGGTAGCATACAAACTTTACTTTCCGGATAAACATTCCACAGTCAATGAATAAGTAAAAAACAGATGTTCCAAATAAATATCGAACGATATTCAATCAATGAGACGTAACGTGTACGGTATTAAGAAAAGGCCATCCAAACATAGTGAGGTCGCGCACCAGTCATTTCAATGTAACAATTCAAATACGCTGCCCAAAAATAAACAAGGAAGGAATAAACTTAACATTGAGAAAATGCTCCGTATAAACAGCCGCATGAGTAACGTCTTCGATTGTAATAATAACTACGTTTAATACGCCTAATTTAATTTTAAACATAAATGATAAAGTTATTTGTGTATTTCAAACCTTTTAATTTCATAGCTGCTGAGGATTTCTGGATCAATAAAGCAATGTTTTATTTTTCTTTAATAGTATTAGAATATCGGCTCGTTTGCTTTGCTTGCTTATGATGAGCCAATACCAAATAATACTGGTAGTAGGAACTCTTGTGAGTCCGCGCGGGTAGGTACCACCACCCTGCCTATTTCCGCCGTGAAGCAGTAATGCGTTTCGTAATTACTGGTGGTAGGACCTCTTGGGAGTCCGCACGGGTAGGTACCACCACTCCGCCTATTTCCGCCGTGAAGCAGTAATGCGTTTCGGTTTGAAGTGTGGGGCAGCCGTTGTAACTATACCTTAGAACTTATATCTCAAGGTGGGTGGCACATTTACGTTGCAGATGTCTATGGGCTCCAGTAACCACTTAACACCAGATGGACTCTGAGCTCGTCCACCCATCTAAGCAAAAAAAGAAAATAATAATAATGCCAGAGCGAATTATAAGCCCGCACAGGTACCACCACCCTCGTCATTTCTGCCGCGAAATAGTCATGCGTTCCGGTTTCGAAAAGTCGGATCTCAAATTTATTCGAATCTCAATGTGGATCGCGACATTAATTTTTTTTCTTTATTGTCTACGGTAATCACCTAAAATCAGGTGAATAATGAGACAGTTAGCCGAAAAAAAAAAAATTATCAACGATTCTTTCTTTACTGTCCATATTAGTTTGCAGAGTCAACAAAAAAAATAAACACACATTTGACCCAGTCTCGTTGGTTAACTAAAAAGGCTTCACCGCTCTTAATGCGCTGTAATCCGATTGCGTGCAGATTTGTATCGTTTTCATTCTACGACAGTTCACAGTCAATCTTGACGTAAGCCCAAATTATTATTCTCATTATCTTGTACGTAGGTAATAAATACTATTTGGTTTCGCATTAGCGTGTCTAGACACAAATAAATGAAATTGAATTCTGTTTGTATATTCACAGGACTAGAATTTTATTTAGTTCGTATAAGAATTGTTTATCTGTTATCTTAAATGAAATGCGTATCTGAGAACTGTCTGTCTATCTGTTTGTTTGTTCACGCTGAAGTTTATTGAGTAATTTAGATTTATCGTTATATAGAAACTGTTTAGAGTTAAGAAAAAAACTAAATTAATTAATATATTCCTGTTAATACTATATAAACTATTGTATGTATGTATGTGTGTATGTATATGTGTATGTATGTGAATATGTATTTGTAACTTAATATAAATTTCATTGCACCTACTACTATTTACTTTGCACTACCTTTGGTTGACTGGTAGAGAATGCCTTAGGCATTAAGTCCGCCAATGTAAATTTTACATGAACCTTAAATAAATTTGTAATCTTAATATTCTCTCCTTGCGTCGATAATCCTCAATCCTGAGGGTCGTGGCCTCATGAGGCTTTCTTGGGAAAATACACATGGTGGGGTCCCGCGTCATTCCACCGCAGTACTTTTAGAAGAGATTTAGTTCTTCGAGGCCGCTGAAGTCTTATTTGGGTCCGGCTAATTAACCGCCGCCAGACATTCGGCGTTGACTGTTTTACGGTGAAAAGGTCGAACCCCAACTCAACCCTACCCTTTTCTCATCCGGGCTTGGGACCGGCATTGGCAGAGTTGATATAACATTCAACAAAGCGGACGCGTAGTCATAAGTACCTAAATCGACGATAATAACTAGGACCTTGGTACCGGCACATCAGATATACTTTAAATTTAAGTCACGTTTTTCCCTGAGTACAAGTACCGTCCAGAAGTCTTCAAGAACGCCGTAATAAATGCACGTTTCCGAGGTCTCTTTCCCGTACGGTCATCGGATGTGTGTTCACGTGTTACGGAAGCAATATAATAATATAATAAATTAGCTGCCCGCTCCGGCTCTGCTCGGGTCTTTAACAAAAATTTCAACGACGTCGTATTATTTTTTAAAATAAAAGAACACTTACTGCGGCGTAACTATAATAGTTAGACATATGCTGTCGCAACACTTTTTGTAAATAATAATTTGGTCTACAAAGTCGTAGTACATTATTTTATTCTATCATCAATAGTTTTCGCAGGGCAAGCGATGTAAATAATATTTTAGGTTTTTTTTTTTTTTTTTCAAAAAAGATTATAGCCTATGTCACTCGGGAATAGTGTCGCTTCTAAATAGTGAAAGAATTTTTCAAATCGGTTCCGTAGTTTCGGAGCCTATTCGAGACAAACAAACGAACAAATCTTTCATCTTTATAATATTAAGTATAGATTAATAAAAACAACAGCATAAAATAGTAAATGCAAATAACAAAGGGTGTTGAAAGTATTTGTTTGTTTTTGATAACACTCAACCTCTACGTTAAATTGAAACATCACTCCGCATCGCGGCCGCTGTTATCTCGTTTCTTCTACAAAGAAGAGCAGATATGTACACTTTCATACTTCAAGATCGAGATAACGAGCCACCAGTACGACGGACGGCCGAGTCAAGAAGCGCGTGATTACATAAAACGTGAAAGTGTAACGTCGACCAATTTGAATGAGTACGTTTTTAACTACGCATCTCGTTTGTAACGCAAACGATTTTAATCTAATAGCTTAATACATACTAGATGATGACCGAGCAAAGTTTTTTTTTTGATAACGCCCTCTTGTTGTGTCTTTAAAGCGGTTAGTTGCCCTCAATTAAGAAAAATAGTATTATTATTCGCCAATAGATGTCGGGAAGAGTTGATTATTGAAAACACGAATAAAACAACATTTTCTGAAAATAAATCGCAGCTAGATCGATTTATCGCCCCCGAAATCCCCTGTATACTAAATTTTATGAAAATCGTTGGAGCCGTTTCCGAAATTCAGATTATATGTATACAAGAATTGCTGGTTTATAGGTATAAATATAATATTGTGCGTAAGGAATACGAATGTGGCAAACATCTCTCGTTTCAAGATGATTAAGCAGATTTGTTGGAATTACAATTCATTATTTGGAAAATGATTTTCGACTTTAATGTGTTTTGATAAGGTCATTAACAAACTGATCGTTTGATACGTTGCAAGCGATAATTTTTTTTTTAATTGCATAATTTCCTGTAGAATGTCACATGGATGGAATGGTGATTTCTGGCAGCTTGCGTAGTCTATAGTATCAAATTTTTCCCAGATATGAGTCGATGTGCCATAATTGTACATACACCTTATCTTATCACTCTTTCCAGGAATGTGGTTTTAAAAATATAATATTTAGGTTTGTATTGTCCATACGTTTAAAAATCAGGCAATAAATTTTCCAAGTCTATAATTGAACGCGTGTGCCATAAAGTCCGGCTGATGCTACATGATTACCGGAGCCTGATACACATATCAAACTGAGTGTCAAAACTCACTTTGAATGATGTATATATACTATACAAAAATTGAGGCCGTAATTATAACTTGCATCGTCAAAGGCTGCTAAGAAAATAAAAGACGACCATACTACTCAACGTACACGTATTCTCTGGTAAGGAACCGGAATGAAAATTACGATCCATAAAGTATTATTTAATTTTAAACCGTAAACATATTATAATGTTTTTACTTGTACAGTTGGGATATGGAAGAAGCGTGGTCGTAAAGAGCCGCGATTATTTTAATTACGTTACCGTTTTTATTATTATTACGTAAAATAAATTTAATAAGTTTATACGAAATTCAAAGAACTGTTTCAGGTCGAGTCATAAACTGGCGTACTCGTCAGTGCCATAAGAAAAAAAAACCTATATAGTCATAACGTAAAATGTAAACGTGTATAATTTTAAAACTTTCTTAACTCGCTTTCTTTGTGTTAGTAAGAATATTAACGAGTCAACTAACTTTGTACTGAGACGATACGATCGTTTTTTTTTATTTTACAAGTACCCGCATATAATCCATAATTTTATGTTGATGTAGTATAATAGTTCTTCAATTGAGCTATTAAGGGTATTAAATGCTTACTGCACACACTGTGTATTCTAATGTACTTTCTTTAATTTTGAAGAGCTAATAACAGTCGTCCCTATGATATTAACAGTGTTAGTATAGGGCTAACAGGCTGCACTAGAGATGACAGAGGACTTTTTGGCGGGAACGCGAGGAGTGAAGTTGTGTGATTTGTTTTATTTTGTCTATTTAGTGTTTCTTCGGGTTTAAATGTGTAATAATGGTGGTTTATTTACTGTTTAATATCTGTGAAAGTGCACAAATGTGGAAAAATGAAACAAAGCCGTACAAAGACGTAACTTCTCGGGATCCTCCAAAAAGTCCACTGAAAAAATCTTAGTAAATGACCACCATTTTACTGAGATTATATTTCATCCCGTATCATCTCATTTCATTTCATTTAATTTCGTCCCAGTTGATTAATATCTCAAATTAATCAACTTCATTTCATGAAAGTTCTTGTTCATGAAATGAAATGAAGTTGATTTCATCATTTTTCATAAAAATAAGAATATGATTTAAAATAAGACATGACTTAAAGGTCTTAGTTACCAGGTCATAAAATCCCTTAAAAAAAAAGAGATGACAAAATTGTAGTATCCATAGGCGTATTCCAGTTGTAAGGTTTATCAGATTGTACGAACAAACACGATAAAACGAATCGACTGGAATCTTTTTAAGATTTTTATATTTTACTAATGAAACCCGGTCACGCTCCGCTGTCACTCTCACCAATTGCATGAAAAGCATCAATTTCTTGAATCAACTCGCTCGCCACCTGTCTTCCTTTGAACCTGCCTTTGCTATAACGGAAATTTCCCTGCCCTAAGTTTCATCACAATCGCACGAACGGCTTAGAGGACCACAAACACACATGCATACAAACATTAGTTTCATTATATAGACCGGTAAGCTAGGCAACAAAGAGTGTTGGTACTCGTTTTGTGGCTTGAGATCTAAGTCTCAATTGTATTGTCTAACGGCCGTGCCCTTCGAACGTATAACTGCTTTGAAGCGGAAATATGCGGAATTGTTGTACTTAGTTTCTCGTGTGGGCTCAAAATATGTGCTAACCGAAAATACGGACTAACGATGGCAATATACTGGTGTTAGTACTCTGAGGACACCGCAGTGTATCTTATTGCTGTATTCAGCTGTATTCACAGATTCCATTTTAGGAAACTGTTGCTATAATAAAAAATTTATTGATTTTTTTTCGCGATTTTTCATCTTGTTTATTTATTGGCGTGACCGTGTAACGCTAGTACCTACTTAAGGTCGTCATTCTTCGTTCTCATTTTCCTTAGATTCTATATTCCCGTCGTGACTTAGGCGAGTGTGGTGTTCGCTCACACGTCCTGCACACACATAGACACCCTCAAATCCTTACAATCTCGCTTTTGCAAGTTAGCCGTTGGAACTCCGGGGTTCGTGAAGAACGTTCACTGGTGGTAGGACCTCTTGGGAGTCCGCACGGGTAGGTACCACCACCCCGCCTATTTCCGCCGTGAAGCAGTAATGCGTTTCGGTTCGAAGGGTGGGGTAGCCGTTGTAACTATACTGAGATCTCAGAACTTATATCTCGAGGTGGGTGGCACATTTACGTTGTAGATGTCTATGGGCTCCAGTAACTACTTAACACCAGGTGGGCTGTGAGCTCGTCCATCCACATAAGCAATAAAAAAAAAAAAAAAAAAAGAGTGGACCTACACGACGACCTGGGCCTCAAATCAATCCGGAAACACGCGAAGTCAACCTCGGAATGGTACTTCGATAAGGCGATATATGCGTCATGATAATCGCCTTATCGTTACCGTCGCTGACTACTCCCCGAATCCTGATTACGCAGGAGCCAGTCACCGTCGACACGTCCTGACGGATCTTCTCAATGGGTCGCGATTCTGATCCCGTAGTAGATTCGTTCACAGAAGCAGAAGAGAAGCAGCTTTCTTGAGTATTTAAGTCTATTTTGGAGGCGCTGGAGTAGCTGTTGACAAATAATACCCCGTCTGGCTGAGCCCTTGCTCGACCACCCACTCTGATGAAACTGGAAAGTCCTCCGGGCCACCAGGGACCCCTTAAAAAGAGATTCTATCCTGGTTTATCTGCGGTACGTAAATACGTAAAAGGAACATGTCTTTTTCCTTAACAGTGCAATAAATTAAATTCAACGCATATCGTAAGCTCGTGCTGGTCCGGCTGTTGTCCAACGTGCCGACCAATGCAGCTTGCAGGTCATACACGTACTAGACCACGGATTCCGTGAGATAATTGACGGATCGTTCATTCTTTTCTTATGCTTGCATTACCAAACCAGCGCATACGCACAATATGCGAGCCAGCTAAGTGAAAACCTATGATTACCCATAAACATTGAATCAGTCTGGGACTAATCGTTGTATTGAATCAGCTGTACAAAGTGTTATTAGTTTGCTGTTTTTTTTTTTAATGAAACAATAATTTTGCTAATATTAAAACAAAAGAATTTCTATGCAATAGGAGGTTAATAAAAACAGATTTCCTCAGTCATTACTTATTTTTAACTTTTACGAGCTCACTTTCCACTGTCAAAATAATATTCAGTAATTCACGCTACCTTCATTCACACTACGGCTCAGAATTTCTCTATGCCCCTTTATTATGATATGAATCGTCTGTCACAGAACATAATTCAAATAATTATTCTTTACGAAATCGTGCAGTACTGACCTGCCTGCTTATTATTACAAGTGGAAAACTCAAACGTAAACACACACACTGAAATACGTAATCGCGGTATTATCAAACAATCTCGTGACCTTGCCGCAAATTGGCCCAGAACCAAATGCCGATGACTCCTCACACGCTTTCTATTAATTTTTATTACGAACACAAACAGTTGTCTCGCTATCACCGTCCCGTCACGATAGATCAACTGTTTTTTTTTTTTTTTTTTTTTTATTGCCNTTTTTTTTTTTTTTTTTTTGTATCCGACTTAAAGCCTGTATTAAAGTCATTCCAATGTCGGCCGTAATATTCAATTGAAAATTATTGATCTTTCGAATAAATATCACTTGTCGTGATCACGGTTGAGTTGATGTGTTGGTAAAAATAAGCCAATTAATAATGAGATTTTTATTTGGTAGCAGCGAAATTTCGTAATCCGGCTTACAACGGGGATAATTAAGCACTAGGTATAAGAAGATTTCTACGATTGTGTTGAAAAAAAATCCGAATTATCGCAAATAACTAATCGTATAGTTAAAAGCGCCCAATTTTTGTTTCTCGATACAGTTCCCAAACTAAATTAAAATCATTGACGGCATCCATTGGTTAGTCTCTTATCCTTATCTTATCTTGTCTCTTCAATCCTTCAAATATAATTATGTATTGTAATTAGTCGTGTATAAGTATTGAGTGCGTCCAAAAATAACTAACTTTCTCCCGTTAATCGTTTGGGAATTCAATAACCTCACTCGATAAAACGATACAATAATACGATAACGTTATCGTATCGAATTCATATCGCTTTCAAAAAGTATTGACACTATCTATCCGACATATACCCGGCTTATTGATGAACTGTATTATCTATGAATAAGTCGTTTGTTAGCGCGCATTGTTTAGTTCGTATGCTGTTACAAAAAAAAATGTAGCAAGTAATTATTTAACGCACTATCCACTAAATAAGCAAAAAAACAGCCATTCTTATGTAATTCAACAAGCTATTGATAATGAAATTCATTGTTGAACACGTATAGGTATTGTTGAACACGTATATTACTGGTGGTAGGACCTCTAGTGAGTCCGCGCGGGTAGATACCGCCACCCTGCCCATTTTTGCCGTGAAGCAGTAATGCGTTTCGATTTGAAGGGTGGGGCAGCCGTTGTAACTATACTGAGATCTTAGAACTTATATCTCAAGGTGGGTGGCGCATTTACGTTGTAGATGTCTATGGGCTCCAGTAACCACTTAACACCAGGTGGGCTGTGAGCTCGTCCACCCATCTAAGCTATAAAAAAATATATTGATACCTACCCCTAGTATAGTATTTGCTAAGGTTATCGCGCGATTCGTGGACACAACCAAACTACATTTACGGTTTAATTTTACCTTTTTAATAATTATTACCGACTTTACGTGTACCCTACAGTTTTCGTGGTCACCACAGACGAATAGGGTATTATACCCTCAGACACAGCCCACTGAGTTTCTCGCCGGATTTTCTCAGTGGATCGCGTTTCTAATCCGATGGTAGATTCTGCGAAGCACGGGTCTTGCTAGGGTTCGTGTTAGCAACGTCGTCAGGTTTGAGCCCCGTGAGCTCACCTACTAGTTAAGGTTACGCTTAAACAGCCTTTCAGGGCTCTCAGCTTAGGTAGAAAAAAAAAAGCACTCCTCTTTGCGTCGATAATCCTCATGCTGTGTGAGGGTCGTGGCCTCATAGGCTTTCTTGGGAAAATACACATGGGGACTCCACCATTCATCGTCATTCCACCGCAGTGCTTTTGGAAGAGATTTATTAGTTCTTCGAGTCCGCTGAAGCCTTATTTGGGTTCGGCTAATTAACCGCCGCCAGACATTCAGCTTTGACTGTTTTACGGTGGAAAGGTCGAACTCCAACACAACCCTCTTCTTTTCTTATCCGAGCTTGGGACCGGTATTACTGGCAGAGTTAATGTTGCACTAACGACCGTCTATTTATTGTTCTAGTAAAATTGTTTCTAGAATTTTACGTTTTATTTTACTGATTATTTGGCGTGAATCGAGTACATTAGGCTTCCTACCGCGAAGACTGAGTTCGTCCAGTCTGTTAATTAGATCTAAGTGACGCTAACCGAAACGTCGTGACGTCATTTAATCTTAGCAACAACACTATTTTAGGTATACATGTAACTGTTATGCCACATTGATTAATTTGGTCTAGTTCAGCGTGGTCAAAACACATTTATGCATTCTAAGATCGCATTCCCAATGATAAACTGCAATCATTGTCTTTATCTTGTCTTCTGAATGTGAAATATTAATAGCACTTTAGTTCAGCATAAATTTGTTGAATGTGAACTCAAAGTCAGATAATATTAGTAGTATGCTTTTTTTTTGTGTTTGCCTACTTACTGCTATTAACCCCTAGGGGTTATACTAGCTTTACCGAATGTATTACTATATGAATAAACTGCGCACTTAGTTGTACGCAGCTGTATATACGTATTATTCTGAAATTTTCAAGATATCTAAAGAAGACCGTTAAAAATAAATATATATAATACTAGCGACCCGCCCTCGCTTCGCTTCGGAAACATTAAAACACACATGAAACAAAAAAAAAAAAAAAAGTAGCCTATGTTCATCAGGGACAATGTCGGCTTCTAATGGAAAAAGATTTTTTCAAATCGGTCCAGTAGTTTCGGAGCCTATTCGAAACAAACAAAAAAACAAATCTTTCCTCTTTATAATATTAGTATAGATAGTCGTCTGAACGAGCTCCCGGTCGTCGGAGTCCATAGACATCACAGTGTAATCCCCGCCACGCACTTTGAGTCATGAGGCTTATGTCTCTATCGTATAGTAATTACGAAAACCTGTTTCCGAAGCAACATCATGACTATTATTCAAGGGCTTCTCAATACAATAATTTCGATGAAACCTTTGTTGTGTTACCAATGCCATGTAGAGCGATATTAGTATCATTTGTGAAAGAGCCAAGAAGGAAGTCCATTACAGTATTACTCTAGGTGTATTCAGATAATCCAGTAATTTAGCAATAGACAGCAGTTTGGCTGTGTCACTGGTGTTGCTGATGATCATGAAAGATGGTGGCTATTTACCGTCAGGTGGGCCGTTTGTCTATAATGGCAATTAAAAAAAAACTGTTTCATAGCGGCGGCCATTTTTCGTCTATGGATGAATCCACCAAAATAAATAACGCATTTTGTAAATGACATCTAAGCTTTATCTTCAAAATTACGTTATGAAATCAAATTAAATTTTACGTTTATAAAGATACTAGCTGGTAAACCCGTCCGCTTCGCTGGGCATTTCAAATTAACATTATTATTTCCCACCCCCACAAAGATTCTCATCATTAACGCCCCCGCAACTGGTGTAGGGAGTCCAACACTCATATAAATATTAGCCTATCCATTAAGTACATGTATTTTCTACATGGATACCAAGTTTCAAGTCAATCGGATGCATGGTTGAGTAGTTATAACGGAACATCCGTAAAAACCACTGTAGATTTATATATTAAGTATAGATTGAGTTTGTAAGTGGCTTAGTTCACCTCGTTCTTAGGGCACAGTTCTGGTACCTACGGAACCGTAGGCGTATGGCGCCATCAACGCCTCCGATCGGTTTTATTGCGACACAGTTCGACCCGTTACAATCGTCAGTCCGTACGCCTCTAGGAGGACTGTGTCGTGAAATTTTATGGACCTTTAAATATTTTAGTACTTAGTAGTTACATGAGAAGAACAATCCCAGTAAGAATTGAAATGGAGACCATTTTATTTTATATCGAAACGATTTCAAGAAATAAATAAATAATTTAAACTGCTGACTATTATTATCAATTGAATGTCGTAATATAAATAGTTCTCGTTGGAATAGTTATTGTTTTTATTTTCACTTTGGCTTTACGAGCACTGCGAATAACTATAGGATAACAATTTACATTCATTAAAACGTAAACGACTATAAAACAGACCTCAACTCATTAACGATGTGTTTAGGGATTGATAAGGGCTTTCCTTGCCATTGCACAACGAAATAATCTATAAAAATTAATTTTCTACTTCGTAAGCATCAGAAGCTATATGCTCCGTATAGTTTTTAAGCTAAGCTGTGACAAAATTTTTGCTCGCACGGGCAGGTCTGTTTCTGCCGTGAAGCAGTAATGCGTTTCAGTTTGAAGAGTGGGGCAGCCGTTGTACTGTAAAAACTGGGACTCCGAACTCATGTCTGTGTGTGAGTGACTGCAGTTACGTTGTCTATGAGCTCTCGTGACCATTTAACGCCAGGTGGGCGATGAATTTCGTCCACATATCTAAACAAGAAAATTGGGTTTGGATGCTTACCAACTTTTGAAATTGCAAATTAGATTTTATAGTTTAGCGGGTATCTGAACGACTGAATGAAAATGGGCCAGCGGATATGATATAATAAATTATCACTTTAATTAACTGCGCAACACTAATCAGTAGCTCAGATAATAATAACGTTGAGCGTAATGAAGTGTTTGACTAACAAATTGTTGGTTAGTACGACTGTCGTGCATGTTTTGTGCGAAAACAATAATACGGCTAAATCGGGTACAATGTATTTTAGAGATAAGATATGCAAACATTTTGTAATGCTTCACGACGGAGGGAAGATCTTCCATCGAGCAGGTGATGTGATATTTCTCGGTAGACAGACGGTCCTAATGTTGTTTTTCGGAACTTGTATATTATGCAATCTTATCTTGAAAATGTCGTAAGCGCGATCCAGGCATTCTGTCGGATATCTTGTGTTGTGTGATAGCTACCGCCACGAATAAAGTAGACATTCGTATTGACATTTCATTTGCAACAAAAAATGACAGTCAGCCTCAAACTTCAGCTAATTAAGTTAGTGTTTTCCTATTCGCTGGCATTATATTTTGTAGGTTTCCAGAAAAAATAATTTAAGACAATTTCTATTTCGAATTTTATTCAAAATTCTTAATAATAGAACTTGTAGCAGTTTTTTTACCTTCTGATTGATATCTTAATTGATCCTTATTTTGTTTCATTATTGATTTTGATGTAATATGGTACCCGTTCGCGAAATGTTCAGAGTATAATTATTATGTGAACCGATAACATAATTCCCACGGCACGTACCGTACCAAAATCAGCCTCAAAAATTAACAGCGGAAACGGAAATAGCATCTGATGATTGAGAGAAAGAACAATTGTGTAGAAAGTGGATTTCATAGAAACATTTTTAATTAATCTTTTACTATGCAACAGACGTATTAATTAAACCTTTAACGATAACGCACCTAAAAAAAATGCAAGGAATTAAAGATGAAAATTTAATTATGAAAATATTAATAATATCGTAATGTACCTCCAAAATTAAAACAAATGAATACCGGCCCAACTAATAACCATTCAAAGCCACTCTCATTATGGTCTGGCCAAAAATTAATTTTTATTTTCCATCTTTCTTCTAATAAAATACCCCATCTCGTTACGGTTGCCAAGTAGACTTGTAAACCTATTTGAAAATAGCATTAGAACCGTAATCAAGTCGTTTTATAAATATTTGACACATTTCATTTAATCCACCTTCGTTCTTGGTCCACTAACATCGGTTTGCGAGATTTTCAAAGTTGACACGATTAATCATACAGAAACGTTGATGTGAGTCATTTAAAAAATATTCGCAATGGCAGAATTATTTGTAATGAAAAGTTCAAATTCAAAATCTTTTGCATCTGAATCTTCACTGGCTGATCCACAGCTAAAATCTTTGGACATATTGATATTAGTAATGTTTTTTGCCTGAATGTCGCACATTTTCTAAAATTTATCTTCAATAGACCTGGATGGAGTGTGTGAATGATATCGTACGATATGAGAGAGAGAGAAATTAGTGTTAAGATGACAGCTGATAGAAGATAATGGAAGAGAAAAATTAGCTGTACCGACCCCACCTAGGGGAATAAGTTGGAGAAAAAAAAGTTACTATATGAACAAAAAAAAACATTATATAAAAATGTGTATACTTTTATCGACTCGTGTCATTCTAACTTATGGAATCTTCAATCTACCCTAATTTTAGTAAATTAATAGTTCGAAACGAGATATTAAAAGATTGTAATGATGTGTCGTTAAACGCTATAAATCAAACAAATTTGTTTAACTTTTTTATAATCTTTAAATTATTAATTAGAAATTTGCACTATAAAATTCTATTACAATTTATGACATAATAACGAATAGATAAAATGTTATTTAAGCTTAAACAAAATACTTTAGTATAGACGAAGTTCACGGCCCAACAAGTATCGGATAGTTAGAGGAATCCACTCTACATTTCTCTCATACACCCTTCGTTTCAAATTGTTTTAAGCCAGAAATACAAGTCTAATTTGGACGTCACCAACTACTTAATCACCAACCACTGACCGCAAATACCAATCTTGCTCATAAACGACAAACGAAATATAAAAAAATCAAATTGATTTGATATTTGAGATGATCAAACCTGTCCCTGTCATCCTAAAAATTTAAACGTGCGTTGTTAATATTAAGAAATTTAATGGATATTTCACAAAGCTATTTTTCCGCAGTTTCAAGAGTGCAATATTAATCCTGTATTACCAACATTACACTCGACATTTACTAACTAAGATGGCATACGTTTTATTACCGGTCATGTAATGTTGAGTCGAACGCGCATCATTGACTGTAATTTTTAATGGAAGAGCACAGGTGCGCTCGCTAGTAATGAAAGTAAAATCTGAAGGGCCAAAGTTTAATTGCTTGTTCATTAATAACGGTAGTGTGAAGTAATCGTTCGGTCGTGGAATGATTAACCGGTACCTTCATCTGCGGCGTTGGGGTTTATTTCATGTTTTGTTTCACTTGTAAGTTTAATATTTTATTGCGTGGATAGCAAGAAACAAGAAGTTGTTTAAATGTTGTAATTAGAAAATTTCGAAACAAATATCTTATATCTCTATCTATGTAATAATTATTGAAATTAATTCCGTACATACAAGAAACTTAACAATGTTTGGTTCTATTTTCGAGAATCTTATAATAAATGTCTATATTTCTAATGAAATAGGTACTCAACAAATGTTCACGATTGACTTCCACGGTGAAGGAATAACATCGTGTAATAAAAATCAAACCCGCAAAATTATAATTTGCATAATTACTGGTGGTAGGACCTCTCGTGAGTCCGCACGGGTAGGTACCACCGCCCTGGCTATTTCTGCCGTGAAGCAGTAATGTGTTTCAGTTTGAAGGCTGGGACAGCCGTTGTAACTATACTTGAGACCTTAGACCTTATATCTCAAGGTGGGTGGCGCATTTACGTTGTAGATGTCTATGGGCTCCAGTAACCACTTAACACCAGGTGGGCTGTGAGCTCGTCCACCCATATAAGCAATAAAAAAAAAAAACCTAATTAACACAAAATGCCCATGTAATTAATATATTACAAAACGCATTAAGAAACTGGTGATTGGTTTGAACATTTTCGATAACTTAGATGAAGCATATTTTATATTTCGTTTGCGCAGTGGGCGCATAGGAAGTTGCATAAGAATCACCTTGCCGCTGTAAGATGCCCACGTTCGTTCCAAATTTGGTATCAGAGGACAATGGCCCTTCAAAATTTTTAATGCAAAGAAGATGCTCAATCATCAAGATGGGGATACCAGTCCGTCGTCAGATATCAATAGTTTTATTGGATGTAAGGCAAGTTTGTAATTTCGCGCGAGTCGGTACTTAGGTATTATTTACATGCTGCCCATCATGGCTTTTTTTTATTGCTTAGCTGGGTGGATGAGCTTACAGCCCACCTTGTGTTAAGTGGTTACTGAAGCCCGTGGACATCTACAATGTAAATGCACCACCCACCTTGAAAATAAGTTCTAAGGTCTCAGTATAGTTACAACGGCTGCCCCACCCTTCAAACCGAAACGCATTACTGCTTCACGGCAGAAATAGGCAGGGTGGTATCTACCCGTGCGGACTCGCAAGAGGTCCTATCACCAGTAAAAAGTAGTTGCCGTAGTATTCTCCGCACTTTATCTCCCTGCCTAATTCTACCAAGAGTATGAAACCTGATGCAATACGTTTTTAGAATAGGCATCATTCTAATGCAACTTATAGATCGATTAATATCAAACGCCACCAATCCCGCTGTAACATGAAGTTTCATGATTGATTAACATCTGATAAGCCAGAAGCTCGCCGATTGATCGAAACCAACAAAAATGTCTTCTATATATTATTATATAAAAATGAATTGCTGTTCGTTAGTCTCGCTAAAACTGGAGAACGGCTGGACCGACTTGGCTAATTTTGGTCTTGAATTATTTGTGGAAGTCCAGAGAAAGTTTAAAAGGTAGATAAATATGAAAATGCTCAGTATTAAATAAAAATAACAATCTTGTTTTTCCTTTGATGTGTCCCCCGTCGGACGGATTCCTTTTGTTTATTTTAAGTTTATTTTATGCAAAAGTTTAGGTCTTTTATTTATCGATTGAGGCACTACTAAGTCTGCCGGGTCAGCTAGTCTATCAATAAATAAAAGATATATCCCTTAAGAAGATTGCAGTAATTTTTTTATAGCATGGTAGTCGCAATTTGCTTGTTGTTGGGGAGAGTTTAATTGTGTTCGTACATGTTTATTATCGTTATAAAAATTTATATTACTCCTTCATCGGATTATACACATGTTTGATCATATCTAATTTCTTTAAATCAATAAAAGATACATGAAACAGAAGTGCTCTTAATCTAGGTGCTAACTAATTATAGATTGGAATGTTGTGAAATTGACAGCGATTAACATGATTGATATGTTCTGAACTATGCGTTCGTGTTTTTACGATCTAATTTACATTGAGCAACGAGCTTAATGATGTTAGAGCCAAATGAATTGAATTAATTCGATTATAAATTTGCATTAACTCCACAATTTCACATAGACTGGTATGATATATATTATTAACTAATTTTCTAATTCTTTTTCAGGTAAGTTTCAAGAAATCGACAACGTATCCAAGTGTAAGTCTTCAGCGTGTACTCTATAACGTCAAGATTCCCTCGTTAAAATTTCATTAGAACGATCTCATGCCAGATCGAATTGAATGTGGTAGTTCGAATTCCAAAAACTAAAATGATGCATGACAAACCTCTTAATCTAATTATAAAGGGCCATTAACAAGACGCGAAGGACGAATTGTCGGGACGAGCAGGATGCGCCGGCGCTGACGCACGGGCCCGATCCCAAAGTGTTACGCTCACTGCAATCGTTTGCAGTACAAGTCCGTTTATAGTTTGGAATTCGGAACGTTTATTCTCTGATTATAAGTTACACTTGTCACCTTTCACATCTGTCGTCTCTAGTTTGATTATAACACTATCATCGTTTACAGCCTCTTAATGTATGTAGAATAGGGATCGCAGCGCATAAAATAAAACTCCTACTGTTCCAAAATATTTTGTTATAATAATAATCAAAAAATTAATTAACACTTTTATTATGCCTTGCTCATTTTTTAACCGTCTTCGCCATCTTCCATTCTGTCTGTCATTTTCTTTTCCCTTTCTTTCCGTTTCCATACTCTTTTTATACGTTCCTTTCTTACCAATCCTACATATATTTGCATCGTCAGTGCCATTGTCGCGTTGAAAACGTTCTGTGTTTGCTTGTGGCAATCAAAATAAAATGTGTGTTTTTAAATATCATTTAACGGGGTAAAAAGTACCCTGTGCTTCTTAGTATCCCGTCAGTATTTTTGAAAATTATGAAGTTTGCCCGTTGCTCTATGGCTGCGCGAAAGAAGGCGAAACAAATACTTTTGCATTTATAATTCAATGTAAATAGTATAAATGTGATAGTTTGTGTGTTTGTATGTTTTTGTTCAATCACGCAAAAATTGTAAATCGGACCTGGACCTGGAAAAACAATTTATAACCTAATTTAGCACATATTTATGCAACTTATAGATCAATTAACATCAAACGCCGCTAATCCCGCTGTAGCATGAAGACCGATGATTGATTAACATATGATAAGCCATTACATATTACATGATCTCGGCAATGTCGGTTATATTTTCGTATAATAAATATAATGGAGTTTACGCTGGTTTATGATTTTACTTACCAACAGATCTATTGATCTAGCTTATGAATCAAAAAGTGACAAAAACAAGCAACTCTTTATTTTTGGGGAACGTAACGTATTTTGTGTACTCGAATTAAAAAATGTTAGAAGATACCTATTATCTAGTAGTCTAAAGGGCTATTGCAACCGCGGACGGGTAGGTCAGTTAATGGGCTCAGCCACGAGAGAATTTACTAACACTAGCCCTAACAAGAGCAGTGCTTTGCAGAATTTACCATTGGATTGGAATCGCGACTCACTGAGAAGATCCGCCGAGAAATTCAGTGGGCTTTGTCTATGAGGTTAGTTCGCTCGTCGAGCTCTTCATTAACGATTGTAATAAAATATGTGCACGTAAAAAAACAAGGCTTATTATTGATACGCTTTAATCTAATTGTTTGTTGAAAATAATTACCGCGACCGTAGAAAATACGTAAACAAAAGTAGATAGCTCCGCAACATAGTTGCAGTCTTAATTGAGTATGTAATCTATGATGCATTAGTACTTGGTTTAAGAAGGACGCAAAAATAAAAAAAATGCATTTTCTTCTGAATTTATACAAAGGCGGGTGAGCGAATACAAAACTCATCTCTGATTGGAATTAGACAACGCAGCGACGGAAAAACTGTTTTTTTCTCTTCATACATCCGATGTCGCGACCGAGTGGGTAGTTAGTTCCCAATTAATTATTTCAATCGCTTTGGTTGAAAACCATTATGTGTACCGCGTAAAAGTGACTAATGTTTCTTCGTGTATAAAATGTGTCGTTTCGAAGTTATTCGTTCGCAAATGAAATTCAGGACTCGTTTTGTCTTCGCCCACGTAACGAAAAACTTCCAAATTTGGTAGGCATTCATTAATAAAACCCTTGCCAGCGATGACATGTAGAATGTGAGAGAGCATTCAAGCCGCTTAATCCGTTTAGTGACAACGAAAATAACTTTCATATGAATCGGAATCAAACTGTTCTTTTTTTTTCTTTAGAATAGTGTTCAAAATTTTTTACTTTTTGTGACGGTACTGTTTACTTTTTTTTTTGTTTCGCTGGGCGGACGAGCTCACAGCCCACCTGGTGTTACTGGAGCCCATAGATCTATAACGTAAATGCCGCCACCTACCTTGAGACAGGTCTCAGTATACTCCAACTGCTGTCCCACCTTTTAAACCGAAACGCTTTACTGCTTCACGCCAGAAATAGGCAGAGTGGTGGTACCTACCCGTGCGGGCTCACAAGATGTCCTACCACCAGTAATTAGACAAATTATAATTTTGCGTGTTTAATTTTTATTACACGATTTTATTCCTTCACCGTAGAAGTCAATCGTGAAAATTTGTTAAGTACCTATTTCTTTAGAAAAACTAGTACTTGCCGGCGAGATTCGAACACCGGTGCATCGCTAGATACAAATTCACCGGACGTCTTATCCTTTAGGCCGCGACGATTACGAAAACATTAAAAAATTTTTTTATTGATACTTAAATGTCAAAGTTTCAAAATATTTATCCCGCGTACCCTTTCTAAAGTAAACACTGTGCAGTTTAATGTTATGCAAACAGAATTGTTATCAATAGAACAAAGATTGTTTACGTAATGTAACCAAAGACTCCTTATTGATATTCGAGGAGAACAAGATGCGGTAACGAGCGAAATTACTCACGAAAATCAATCAATACAATCGATTGTTTGTTGTTTATTGTTTGAAGACGTTCCGCGATAACAACGCCAGTATTTACAATAGAAAGGCATCTCGAGTAACAAGGAGTATCTCGAATGATTATTGGTGATGACAACACCGTGAGCTGTTGTTATGTGTTGTAGAGGATTAACGCATATATTCCGCGCTGTCGCCACTCGGAATTAAAATAAGATAACATGATTTATCATCATCATATTATAAGCTAGAAATTAAATTATGTAGGCTTATTGAAAATATATAAAAATGAATTGCTGTTCGTTAGTCTCGCTAAACTTGAGAACGGCTAGACCGATCTGGCTAGCTTTGGTCTTGAATTACTTGTGGAAGTCCAGAGNCCCCCCCCCCCCCCCCCCTGACGGATTCCTTTTGTTTGTTTTAAGTTTATTTTATACAAAAGTTTAGGTCTTTTATTTATCGATGGAGGCACTACGAAGTCTGCCGGGTCAGCTAGTTGAAAATAAAACTGACTTAAGTCGTATTTTGCTATCAGATATGCATTACAGAGGTATGAAAATGAAAAATTATATGAAGCGATTCTAAGTGGAAAGTTCTATTATCTATGGTTGAAATTTATGCCATCCTTTTTGAATCGTGAGTTGGAAGTCTTAATTGTGTTCCATAACGGCTGCCAACAAATTCTTGAAAAGTCTACTTTTTTTGTTTTCGATATGACGATTATATGAACGAGCTCCCGGCCTATTTGCTATAAAGTATCGGCGCTCTTAGACATAACAACGTGAATGCTGTCACTCGCAATTAGACAAAAGGTTGAAGATTGAATTCTATGGTATAACATCTATTACACTCTTCAAACTACTCGTGCTGACTCAAAAGACGTCCTACCAGTACTTTCAGTACTACAGACAGGCAGCTACAGCTAGCAGCTCAGCTCTTGGCTCTGCCCCTGGTATTGCTGACGTGCATGAGCGACGGTAACCACTCACCATCAGGTGGTCCGTATGCTTATCTGCTAATAAGGGCAATTAAAAAACTGTTAATGCTGGTTTGTGACCGTAATACCCTGGTATAATACTCTGATTTGTTTTTCTTTTTTCCTACTTATGCTGATAGCTTTTAGAGGCTATTTCAGCTTCGCCCTAACATGTAAGTGAGCTCACGGGGCTCAAACCGGAGTGTTGCTAACACTGGCCCTAGCAAGAGCAGTGCTTCGCAGAATCTACCACCGGAATGGAAACGCGACCCACTGAGAAGATCCGGCGAAAAACTCAGTGGGCAACTCTGTCGCCATTTACAAAATTCTTGGAAAGAGATGGGTGGGGTGTTATTCTATACCAATAACACAGCCGAAACTTACTTAAATAAAAGCACACGAAGTGTATTGTATTTTATTTACGTTTCTCCGTCGTCATATGCTAACTAACATAAGCTAATTTTTACTGGTGGTAGGACCTCTTGTGAGTCCGCGCGGATAGGTACCATCGCCCTGTCTATTTCTGCCGTGAAGCAGTAATGCGTTTCGGTTTGAAGGGTGGGGCAGCCGTTGTAACTATACTGAGATCTTAGAACTTATATTTCAAGGTGGGTGGCGCATTTACGTTGTAAATGTCCATGGGCTCCAGTAACCACTTAACACCATGTGGGCTGTGAGCTCGTCCACCCATCTAAGCAATAAAAAAAAAACATAAATATCGAATTTGAAAATTGTGAGCGTTATAAACTTTAGCTTTAAATTACATTATAATGACCTGTTTCCAGTAAAATGTTTTTTATCGGATTACGTACGTAATTAATTCGACTATGTATCTCTTAGCCCACGCAAAGCGATTTCAGTACAGAATGTATCTTTTGAAAACACGAAGAACATCTCCCGTCGTCTATTCATCATTGTTAACCCACTTTCGATAATGTCCGAATAATACCCGACGGACATGTCTAATGATTCAAATTTCAAGCCAGGGCGTTACTCGTGACCGAAGTTTTGCCAAAAATCTCATCGCGATCATTAAGAAATGTAGCAATAACTTTCTACGAGACATATCTCCCACGAGAAACCGATCATGTATAGAGGTATATTGTTGTTAATCGACCATGCTAGATTCTGATCACTTCTCCGTATGATACCGTAAAATTGTAATTCATTTAAACGGTATTACGATTCAGTTTCGTCCCATGCGACCTCTTCGTGTGTCTTGGTGTGCACATTCACACACATACACAACTGGAAATTTTCCGATTGAAAAAATAAAATAAAAATCTACATCTATACTACTTACAAATATATAAATCTACAGTGGTTTTTACGGGTGATCCGTTATAACTACTAAACAGTGCATCCGATTGACTTGAAACTTGGTATGCATGTAGAAAATACTTGTACTTAATGGATAGGCTAATATTTATACGAGTGTTGGACTCCCTACACCAGTTGTGGGGGCGTTAATGATGAGAATCTTTGTCGGGGTGAGGAATATTATTTTTCATTTTAAAATGTCAGCGAAGCCGACGGGTACATACATACAGCTAGTAATTTCATAACACCCCCATTAGTTCTTTTGAAAAAAATATATGTAATTGTCAGCTTAAACTTTAATCAACCCACTTTGAATTTAACACGTTTACGTAAACTAGTGGTCCCGCAGTAGTCGAAATTCGACTATAATTAATTAAAATTATAATTTTGAACATTATTATGGTTCTGTTGTCAGACTTTACTTCTATAATCTCAGATTTCGTCAAAACTACACTATAGACAAATAATAATAAAGAAAAACAATCTATTCTTAATTTGACCACAGACTTTAAGCAATAACAAAAGTTTGACAGTAATAAAGAGTATATATTATGTGCGTGTGTCAAATACACGGTAGTGTGCGTAATGTTTTATTTTTATTGATTTAATGTATTATTAATGCATAATTTAAATAAAATATTAGCATTATGCACTCCTTTTCTATATTCTCTATAAGTGTGGGAAATTTCATAGTCCTCCGTCCGCGCAATTTGCGTAAAAGGGGATACAAAGTTTTTCCTTCACGTATTAATATATAGATACGACATCGATGCTTCAAGTTCGTCTTCAACATGTGGCCCCTTCAATTCTGTTCGTTTTCGCGAATATGTATCGACGGAAATATCCAAACGGTCGGCCTTGGTACAGATTCTTTGACAGTTAGCTGTAACCGCTCGTTCCGTGTTGAACAGCCCGAGTCGAATACCGTTCAGCTGAAATTAGAGCCGGCGGCGGGATTTATCGCCCCCGATGAATTCTAACGGAAGACGCATTCGTGTCATTTTCGCGATTGCACTTCTCGCGCTCGGGAAATGCTTCACGCCACGTTCTCTTGCACCGTTAATAATGATAAAATGCACAATCATAGTCGTCGCTCACTCCCGGACCATAAGCTCTTTCATATATGGATTAAAACATTTAATTAATTAATAAGTATTATTTAATAAGAGCGCACACATAACCGAACACTTAGGAAAAGGACAAGAAAGAAGTTGAGTGAAAAGCGAGATAGCTACGTTTTAGAATGACAGGTATCGAATGCGTTTAGGAATTGGTTTGATATCTCACAAGCTTTTTTTTTTAAATTAGGATTGAAGGATTGCTGGTGGCCCGGAGGCCTTTCCAGTTTCACCAGGACAGGTGGGCGAGCAAAGGCTCAGCCAGGAGGGGTGGGATTTGCTAACAGCTACCCGAGCGCCTCCGAAGGAGACCTAACAACTCAATAGGAGCTGCTTCGCGAATGAGTACTACCGGATCGGAATCGCGACCCGCTCAGAAGATCGGGCGAGAAACTCAACGAGCTGTTTCATGGGTTAGGTTGCACGGCGAACTCTTTGTCGAGTTCGACGAGTACGGTTACCGGGGTCCCTAAGCTTGCTCCTAGTGTTAGAGCTGAAGGCGTCTAATGCAAAGGTTATTGGATCTGATGGATCCGTAAGGACGTGTCTAGGGCGTCGACGGTGACTGGCTCCTGCGTGATCAGGATTCGGGGAGTAGTCAGCGGCGGCAACGATAAGGCGATTATCATGACGAATTTCCTTATCGAAGTACCGTGTCGACGCTGACTTCATATATTTCTGGATAGATTCGAGGCCCAGGTCGTCGTGTAGTTCATCCCACAAGCTCTGAAATGAAAACATCTTTCGTTAATAATTAAAACCTACGTGCTCTGTCTGGGTTTTAAATTTAATTTCTCTATCAAGCTTCTATATTGAATATCTATTAAAAATAATTAAAAAAAATGCAATATCGAGGCTTAAGAACATCGGAATGTCAAGCTTTTCAAATGTCACGTAAGCGATTTGTGTAATCTCGTGGTCCTAGTCCATTCCTTCACGCGTGCGTATCTTAAACTCGAATTGTGCGAGGAATATAGAGCGTATGCAAAAGCTTGCAAAACGAAAAACAAAAGTTGCAGACGCGCAAACCACTGTTATAAAATTGGAATTTGCTATTAGATCGACTAGTTCTTTGCGGTGGTAAAGTATCAAAAAGAAGAAACTAATATTTTTTTTCTGCCAAATTTTATACATTTTAACTGAGTTTACCACAGACGGATGAACGAGCTTAAAGGCTACCCGCTGATAAGTTGCCAGTGGAGCCCATAGATAACGCAATGTAAAAATCGCCACGCAACCTTCAAACATGAAGTCTAAGTCTTAATTATACAATAGCAATGGCTGTCCCAGAATTTAATCCAGAATGCATCAATGTTCCCCTGTGGCAGAAAACCTATCTGGTGCGGGCTTGATTTACACCCACACCAGTATTTACGCATTTTGATTTCGACTTTTATTACATGGAATTTGTGCCATCAAATATTCACGAGCTAATAAAGGCTCCGGGTAACTACTTAAGACAGAGCTAGCGTGATCGTCTACCAATCCAGTGTAATGAAATAAAAACCCGTAACACCTGTCCAGTAACAGAGAACTGTCCAGCTATAATCCATTAGTGATTACTTACCACAATCACAGCATTCCATGTTATGACGGTATGTGCGCGAGTCTGTGTCGCGAGCCTCTAGAATCGTGAATGCACAACGGGATTTTAACCGAGATGGATTCTCAATAACCGTTCATAGTTGTGTGATGTCATATTAGATTCCACCGGAGGTTAGATAGATGAAGGTTTGCTATTCTCAAACGCAACACGGGCCAGATTGAAGACTGGACAAGTAACTCACGATTCTTCAGTCTTTTAATGTCGTAGGATTTTAGGAATTCGGCCCTTTTGATATGAATGTGTTTGGGTTTTTGGTAGCTTGGTCATCTAATAGTAAAAAATAGTTCTTTTACATAACTACACGTCATTTCGGATCCACACGGTCGACTATCGCTGCTTTTTAGTACCTCAAATACCGGTCAACGTTCTCATCGAAGCCGCCGCTTGCGACGAAAGGCTCGACAAATTAACCCTCAGACACAGCCCACTGAGTTTCTACCGGGTTCTTCTCAGTGGGTCGCGTTTCCGATCTGGTAGTAGATTCTGCGAAGCATCGTTCTTGCTCCTACCTACCTACTCGCTCAATGAAGCTGGCATAATCCCTTGAGGCTACCAACATAAGTAGAATAAAAAAAAACTACATATCGAAGTAAAATGTCTATAGTCCATGGTGGATCAGCTGACGTAACCAGTTCGGTTATAGATAGACCGTGCATAACCCTATTAAAAATACAGTAAATCGTGTCTAATTCCTCATTCAGATAGATGCTCAAAACGGTTTCGACTAGTTAAAGGTATATCGCTGATTCAATGAAGCGCCAAGTATTTCTCGCACGCAGCAAATTCTCGGTTAATCTCTGGTTTTATGTAACTTGAACACGCGAACTTCGAAGTACTTGCATAATGGAGCAAGAAATGTACCGGTACGACATGAGCCGAGATATTCCGTTTATTCAATTATTATTTTTTTCTTCTGTCTTGTCTGTCAGACAAGAAAGTGGCTTTTTATTGTAATCTAAACCGTTTGAACGCACGAGGAAAAGCCGTTGATTATGCGTCATCTCACCACAGGGGCAAGAGGGGGATGTTCGAGATACTCTTAGGGGGTAACAGTGAAGTTTTCGATCAAGTCTCCGATGTCTCGACGCGGAATGGGGCTTTTGGCACCTAAAAGATCCGTCGTGATCGAGACTATTGTAAATACTTTTGTGAGCAGTCTGCATCTTATACCAAAGCAAAGAACTGTTATGTAGTTTACTGTTATAGTCTTTATCATAACCCAAATTGACTAAGGTTAACAGAGCCTCGACATGACAATAATGTACCCAATCTACGAACCTACGATTCTTTGATTGAGAAGCACACTTGATAATATTGAAGCTCGGAAGACGTAGCAGTTGTAATACTAAATCATTCATGTTCACCTTAACGTCTATCAAAACTATTTATATTATTATACAAAATAAATAACAGATAGCTCAATCTCAATAAACAAATAGCTCTTCACAGCGATCAGATTTTCGTAATCTTTTGTAATTACATCAGCTGTAGTCATCTGTTGTAGTATTTTCGCAACGTTAAATACAATACCCTGAATACAAATAAATAAAATTCGAATCTCTTTACTGAAATACAATCTTGATACGGCTCAGCAATGTTTGAAGATAACGAATGTATTGCCTAATTGAATGTAACCATTCGCGTTGATCGGAATTTAAAATCAACAGATAGAATATGCGATGCGACCCGTAGGACCTTTTTGTTCTTGTCCCATGTTGCCTAGCCATAAAAATGATTTCTAAATTAGGATTACATTTGATTGTTTTGGGTAGGCGTTGACAGTGCGAAGATACAAGTATTTTAAAAAAAAACCAGTATTACCACAAAATATTCTTTCTAAATTTTGAATCCTTTCCCGCATAGTGCAAACCTCATTCATGAATAATTTATTTTTTAAATGACAATTTCCGTGTTTTCGGTCGTGATGTCCCATACACTCCAAAAACTATAGAACATGAATGACTAACTATTTTCCAGTTCCGACCGTGAAACTTAAAGTTGTAGTCTCAATTGCAGAGCTATCTTCTCAAACCAAAACACAATGAGATGATTGCTTTGCGGTTTCGGTTTGCAGATTCACAAAACCAAATCGGAATCGCAAAATTCCTTGAAAGCGACTTACCCTCCATAAATCTAATGTACTAAAAATATGTTATCGGTATACCATTTAAACCTATATTGTTACTCTATCTTGGAATTCATAGATAAATTGTTTTAGGTATGTAATTCATCCAACCATTCTGTTGATAAAAGTTATATTTAGCTGTTGTTAGTGTGTTCATCGGAAATTATGCGTCTGTAGAATCAAGAGTGTGCCTTGTCGAATGCGAGATTTCTAGGCCGACTACAGAGATAGCATTGCGAATTTTTAAACACCAATCTCGTGATAAATAACTTGAGGTAAATGTGTGCCGTGCTTTCGGTTAAACACTTTAATGGCCTTCGTTTATTCCGAAAGCCGTTTGTTTTTTTTTTTTTTTTTAATTAAGAATACGAAGTTTTGCAAGTATTTCGTGAATGGGTTTTTATGGTATGATTGGAATTTTAAGAGCTCGATTGAGTTCGTTCGTCGTTGCGTTCATGCATATATTTTTTTGCTTAGCGTACCTCAACCTGCAATTTTTAGAATCAGTTCAATACTTTTTATACTTTTTATATGATAATTAGTGAAGATAGAGAAAAACACAACACTAGTATTTTACAATGGCAAACGTATTGAATCATCGTAGCCTGAATTTTGCGATCTTCAGACGCTTATTTTAGAGTTGTTTTGTCAAATTACAAACAAAAAAACGAAACTACATTTTCTATATCTACTGAACACTATAATTATTCAATAAAAATTACCTTCAGTCTTAATTCATCCGTGGAATGTACGAAGATGGCAATAAAACAACAGGCGAGGTGCATAAAAACTGCATCCACTTCGGCGCCGTGTAGGTACTGTGCCGCTTATTTTTAGTACGTCTAGAAATAGCGCGATGCGTGTCTCTCCCGACCGTGCTGAATCGACACCTTTATAGTCACGAACGGAAGGGTTATTTAATAGGGAAAAAGACTGATTTATTTCTTAGATATACTAGTAGTATACGGTTGAGTATTACTTAAAAAATATTTTGCCTTTGTAGGCAGACGGGCGTACGGCTCACCTGATGGTGCGGGGTTATTGTCGCCCATGGACGTCAGCAATGCCAGGGACAGCCAAACCGATGCCTATAGTCAAGTACTACTCTCCAAAAGCCTCGTTTAAAGAATAACATTTTGAATACTATGTCCACTGTTCTATGATGGTGATGATTGAATTATCAAGTTGTTTTTTTTTTTGCGCAAACGAAAAGGGTACTAATAATTAAGGTTTTAGAAAAATAGCTTGAAAGAAAACTATAGGAATATATTCAGCTCAAAAAAAAGGAATTGTTCAGATTAAAAAGAAGCAATTAGGAACCCGACTTATAAATTAAATAGCTTTTAAGATTACAACCAGACAAAATAAGAAAGGCACGATTCATTTGTTTCTATCGTAATTCCATGTTTTACTTGAATGATATTATCTTCTTGGAAATCGTTCAACCAACCGAATGTTCAGTGGCATGTAATTTATTCCGGTTACACATTCGTAGGGGCAAAGAAAAACGTGCTTCTGTCGAATTTTACGGAACGAGACGGGACATCTTATCGTACATCAAGAGATGACATCCGTTAGATGCGTCGAACCTTGGGAACGAGCGACTGATGTATTCACACGAAATTAAAAGATATAGAAGTGTAGTGGAGGTGTACAACAATCTTCTTCTTCAACCCGTGTCCACCCAATGCTGAGTGTAGGTCTCTTCAAACGCACTCCATTCTTGTCGATCTCTTACAGTTTGCATCCAGTTCCTATCAGCTGTTTAGACCAGGTCGTCAGTCTGCCAAATTGGTTATCTACCCACGTTACGACGTCCAGTACAACAATATTTCTAGCCAAATAAGTTTGGACAAAATCTATATACATATATATATAAATGAATGGCTTGCTGTTCGTTAGTCTCGCTAAAACTCGAGAACGGCTGGACCGATTTGGCTAATTTTGGTCTTGAATTATTTGTGGAAGTCCAGAGAAAGTTTAAAAGGTAGATAAATATGAAAATGCTCGGAATTAAATAAAAATAACAATTTTGTTTTCCCTGTGATGTATCCCCCGTCGGACGGATTCCTTTTATTTGTTTTATTTTATTTTATTTTATACAAAATTTTAGGTTCGGTTTGAGCCCTGAGAATTCACCTATTCGCAAGGAGTCTCTCAAAGCTATCAGCTTAGGTAGGGAAAAAAAAATGCTTCCTTCTTCACATTCAAACGACGAAGAATAATAACTTCGATTATTCACTGGTACATAACGTGGCTTCAATGTTTACTCTATGAAGCCATATTGGTTTATTACAAAGAGAGTAGTAGTAAGTAGTAGAACATTTATTATGCATATGCTGCTACGCTAAAGTACTAAAAACTTAGAATCCGGTTTCGCAAAACAAAACCGATGATCCCATAAATTTAAGTGAAATATGGGAAATAGCCAGGCGTGCAATGTCTGGAGACCGTTCTTCCGTATAAGGTATAGACATGTTTGCGACTAGCACCGCGCATAAGGATCTTCAACTTCAGAACCAAATTACCGCATTCCCTTTTACGTGGAGCCATGTCTTTACGCCCGTAATCTTATTTGGAGTTAAGACAACACGATATTTGATTGACAGAAAACCGTAAGGAATGCTCATAGAATTGTGGGGTTTATACTGGCATTGTTTATAATAACCTTTAACGTGAAACGGAAATATGTTCTCTCAATACTTCATTTGTAATGGAGGCGGTGACTCTCATTAATCTAAGTTGATTTTTGATTCGTTGCTTCAAACGAAGTTCATTATCATTGTAAGTGTCGAAAGAAAAGTACACAATATGAAGATTTTGATGCCAAATTATGTTTTGGTTACCATCTACATAGAATGTCTGATTGAGCTCTCTGGCCTTGTTATTATTACAAAGGATAACCAAAAACAGCCTTTTCTGTAGACTACAATGAGCTCACAGCCCACCTGGTGTTAAGTGGTTACTGGAGCCCATAGACACGTAAATGCCGCCACCCACCTTGAGATATGAGTTCTAAGGTCTCAGTATAGTTACAAACGGCTGCCCCACCCTTCAAACCGAAAGGCATTACTGCTTCACGGCAGAAATAGACAGGGTGTTGGTACGTACCTGTGCGGACTCACCAATATCATGGCGTAGGTGTACATTTAGTAGTGGCGATTTTCATTGCTTACGGAAAATGATTTACCGTCGCCTAGCTATAAACATAAATAAGTGAACGTGCTAAAATAAAATCTTCTTCGAAGTTAATTTCTCACTATTTCATAAAATACCGTGTCGGAATGTGCGTAATGTTTTTACTGTTGAAATACACTGTCGTTATTTCTTCTGATATCATATCGCACGAATGTCATTAACACACGAATGGTTATAAATAAGCATCGGAGCTATCAAAAACAAAGCCAGCGAAAGGAAACCACGAACGAACATGCATTTTTCATTGTAATTATACCTAAACATATATACATATATATTTTTCCCTTTCCTGTTCGCTGGTATCCTAAGGAGCTATTTCCAGCTACGCCCAGATAGGTAGCTAAGTAGCTCACGGGCTCAACCTCAAATAATATGCTATGTGTATTGGCCCTAGCAAGAACAATGATTCGCAGAAAATACCACTGGATCGGAATTGCGACCCACTGAGAAGATACGGCGAAAAACTCTGTGTTCTAAGACCTATACATGCCTAGTCATTGATAAGAGAAAATATACCAATTCAGTAGCCCACCCACGATAATTGTAGCGTTGTAAAACGACTGCAAATATATACATATATTTTTATTTTTATCTTTTTATCAAGGATATCCAAGTCCTTGAGAAACAATCTAAGTCTGTTGTTGGGTCCATTCGATTTGGTACGCCACGAATTATCCATTTAATGCCCTAAAAATGTCCACGCCTCTTTCATAAATGGAAACACGTCTCATTGTTTCACAAATACGTCTCAAATTAGAACATGCATATCTGAAAATTTGCTAAATTCAACTTTAGGGTATATTTATTTTACTTTATTACACTTAGATTGTTGTTAGCAAAATCATTTTTTTTTATTGCTTAGATGGATGGACGAGCTCACAGCCCACCTGGTATTAAGTGGTTACTGGAGCCCATAGACATTTACAACGTAAATGCGCCACCCACCTCGAGATATAAGTTCTAAGATCTCAATATAGTTACAACGGCTACCCCACCCTTCGAACTGAAACGCATTACTGCTTCACGGCGGAAGTTAGGCGGGTTAGTGGTACCTACCCGTGCGGACTCCCAAGAGGTCCTACCACCAGTGATTACGCAAATTATAATTTTGCGGGTTTTGATTTTTATTACACGATGTTATTCCTTCACCGTGGAAGTCAATCGTGAACATTTGTTGAGTACGTATTTCATTAGAAAAATTGGTACCCGCCTGCGGGATTCGAACACCGGTGCATTGCTACATACGAGTGCACCGGACGTCTTATCCTTTAGGCCACAATGACTTCAAAATACATTTGATGGGAGCCCATACATATCGCAAAGTTAAATCCATTGACATTAGGTATATTTTCACTGACGTTGAATACCCGCTATACCGTTTCTCATACTGAAAAAATAGGCAAACGATGACATCGACCCGCGCAGGCTCGCGACTTGCCTACCTACCTTACAATTGCACCCGCAATCTCCTACTATTTTTTGTGTGCAATAACAAAGCATCATCCATTATTGTTAAGCGATTAGATTTAGAGGTCCGTCTCTGTTCATCATAATTCATTCGTAATAATAAACCTCGTCTGGAATTGCAGCGGTAAATCGTCTTTGATTCGCGACCGTGCGAAAGCTCAGATAGAATCTCTCATTGTCCATATTTGTGCACGGTATTACGAAGCGCTGCGAGCTTAGGGTCAGAGTGTATGTACCCTTGTTATGTTCTGACCGAGCTTGTTGCTTTTCAGGCTTATAGCTCTAAAGCCCTCATAAGAGTTTAATTTATAATTTACTTGTAAATTTAATTCAACCGACTATTTTAATTTTTGTAGTTTTTTTTTTGATAATTTGTACGTATTTTTTTGTTCTTTTTTCATTTCTTAGATGGGTGGCCGAGCGTTAGGCCCGTCTGGTGTTAAGTGATTACCAAAACCTATAGACCAGACCCACCTTGATATAGGAGTTCTAAGGTCTCGGTTTTTAGAGTACAAAGGCTCCCCCAATCCTCAAACCGAAAAGCATTACTGCTTGACGGTAGAGATATGGGTGGTGGTAGTACCTACCTACCTACCCATTTAACTACTTTTAAGAAAGCATAAGCCGTTTTTTGTTTTAGCGGATTATGTTTGATACGTTTACGTGATATATAAATTGAAAAAAAAAAACATTTTGCAACCATAGTTTTATTTATTTATTCAGTGAAAAACATAGGGTCAGATCTGCTTTATTACTTTATTAAAAATGCATTGATACGGAATTGCATTTACCTCTCCATATTTAAGTTTATTAAAAACTAGCGACCCGCCCTCGCTTCGCTTCGGAAACATTAAAACACAAATGAAACCAAAAAAAAAATAAAAAAAAATAAATAATAAAGTAGCCTATGTTCATCAGGAACAATGTCGGCTTCTAATGGAAAAAGAATTTTTCAAATCGGTCCAGTAGTTTCGGAGCCTATTCGAAACAAACAAACAAACAAATCTTTCCTCTTTATAATATTAGTATAGACAAAAACTTAATAATGTTCGCATATCTCTTAAATCTGATTAAAGAACAATTTGAAATGTTCACATGAAAAATTTGGGTTTAGGTTTTTTTAAACTTTGATGTCGAGATATTTCCTTACGTTTAATAGGGGAACAAGTGACCTATATACAACGGTCATAAATAGCCAACGAGCTGCCCGACTTGAGCGTTCCAGTCTGGCCAGTCTCCGTACATACAATTAAAAAAAAAAAAACTATATCTAAAAGTCTCATAATCGCTGTACAATGAACACAAAATATAGTCCAGTGTGCTTAGTGAGAGTTTCTTAACGTTCTCGATAGCGTAAAAGTTAAATTGGAACAGCGCCCCTAGCGGCAAACGTACGCAAACGATCCCATTCCATACAAATATGAGTTAACTTTTACGCTATCGAGAACGTTAAAAAACTCGCACTAAGCCCACACTGTTCGCTGTTTCCGTTCATATCGCGAGCATTCTAATCGATATGGCGTTATCGAAGTAGACCGTCCGTTGTTACCACAAGACGTATTGGTTCTCGTTCACAATGCACATTAAACACTGCGAGAGATATGCATTACTCGGCTTTATGCAGTTTGGATGCCGGCCAAGACCGTTACTTCATCACACAAACTGCATAATGCGGACCACGGATTCTGGAATGATAATATTCTGCATACGTTACGATACACGTACAATGTGGTTTGAAAGTTTTTATTTTATTTTTATTGCTTAGATGTGTGGACGAGCTCACAGCCCACCTGGTGTTAAGTGGTTACTGGAGCCCATAGATATCTATAACGTAAACGCGCCACCCATCTTGAGATATAAGTTCTAAGGTCTCGAGTATAGTTACAACGGCTGCCCCACCCTTCAAACCTACCACCTACCACCAGTCACAAGAGGTCCTACCACCAGTAAATTAGATAAAGCATTAATATATTTACCTCATAATAAAGTTATCTCACAGCGTTGTTTTCGGAAAGAAACGTACACACTAAAATTTAAGACCGCATTAATATCGGGAAATGTAAATTGGCTTTTAACATCAACACTCTATAAACCAGCTGAAGGGTCTTTATTTATTTACCTTCGAATCGAGAATGTTGTTTTATTTTCATTTATTGAATACGTCTTCAAATTACTTACATGTATACAAAAGGAGAACTAAAAATACGTAACGATTGATAGTTATCGCATTCTATATTGTCTCACGTAAAACAGAAGCCCGAGCCAAAAGCTAAATTCTCTAGACAATTGAATAATGCGTATGCGTATTCCCTACGCGTTTCCACTGATAAAATTATTTTTAGCAAACTATAATTCATATGAGCCGTCAAGCGCATTGCGGATTTTTATCTTATCTTGACGTACGTCTATGTGGTTACTTAATGCTCTGGATGCAGCAGTGCATTTAGTCGCGGTACGCGCATGTATAATAGCTTTATTTTTATAACCTGTTTTTTTTGTAGCGTGCGACCTGTTGGTTCTGGAGCTTCTTGTTATGAAATATCTTGTATATAAAATTCTCGTGTCACAATGCTAGTTACCATACTCCTCTGAAACGGTTTGACCGATTTCTATGAAATTTTATAGGCGTGTTCAGTAAGTCTGAGAATCGGCTACTATTTATTTTTCATACCCCTAAGTGATAAGGTTTGTCCACCCTTGACATATTTTTTTATTTTTTTGACAATTTTTTTTTTGTTATAATTAGGCATTAGGTATGTGGTTGAATGAGGTTTTGTTATTTTTATATTCCCTCGTCGTTCACAGCGCTACGTGCTTCTTTCAGTCATTTACCAGATCCTGACATACTTACAATAAGTTTTTTTTCTACAAAAAAATCCCTAGAAATTCTATATATGGCAAAACAACGTTTGTCGGGTCAGCTAGTATTTGTATATATTTATAGCTAACGCAGGCAAACAAATACGCGGTCATGTACACATATGATGGTGAGAAGTCAGCATTACATATGAACATCATCAGGGCCAAGGGGTACAGTTAAGTCCCTGCCTACCACACTTACTATCATCATTAGTATTATGTACTATCATATTACACTGTATTTGTATTATCTACTGCTATTTCAAAATTCAAATAATCTGTCCGGTATTGTTAATACATATTTTGATGTCTATTAATGCTAATTAATTTAGTTTATTTACTGGTGGTAGGACCTCTTGTGAGTCCACACGGGTAGGTACCACCAGCCTCCCTATTTCTGCCGTGAAGCAGTAATGCGTTTCGGTTTGAAGGGCGGGGCAGCCGTTGTAACTATACTGAGACCTTAGAACTTATCAAGGCTTGTGGCGTATTTACGTTGTAGATGTCTATGGGCTCCAGTAACCACTTAACACCAGGTGGACTGTGAGCTCGTCCGCCCATCAAAGCAATAAAAAATAGGTTTTTTTTACCCTGAATTTGGGAATTCATATTAAATTTATATACCTCCATTTATATCTTAATGCGAACAGGCTGTGTTTAAATTTTTGTCCTTCTTCAGTGCAGCCATGTCTTACCTTTCCGGCTATAAATGTTTTAATGAGTTTCACATTTCGCACGTTTCACTTTGTGTTTTCAACAAAATAAAGCATCTGAATCATCGATCTCACGGTATTCCAGAGAGCTTTGCTCGTTATCCCTTTAAAGTTGAGTTAAAGGTTCATCATCAGTTCGTTAGCGAGGTCGTGTCAAGTGGCCGGCCGCCGATACGAACGGTTCGCTACACGAATGAGGATTCATTCTTTAATATAAGCACGCTAAATTGATCGTTTCCACCCAGAGACAAGGTTGAAATTAGTACTGCTCGGCGTGCATGTTACGAGCAATGCTGACTGCAGGAAAGTCAATAGAAGGGACTCGTAGGCGTCGAGTGCTGTTAGTGGACGGCTCTCGGAATAAAAAAGTGTTTGAGTTTGGAATTAAACAGGTATTTGCTTTTCGCGTGTTTATGAGGCTGTGGGAGTCTGAAACTATTTATTAAAACCTCTGGTGGTTACGTACTAGTTGAGGGCGATACGATCGGAATGCGCGATTAGACTCGGTCGCAAACTGAGCCGTTGACACCTTTATCTCTTGAATAGTTTGCGCGTTACAGAATGAACACCAGTAAATTTTGAATTTCAGTTTCTTGTTAAGCCGTTTGGTGCATACCTCATACATCTTACCTTACTGACGGTAATATTTTTTTGGGTCCAAACTGTCTCTTCTAAAATCAAGCAACTGAAGAATCGATATGTGTATCAAATACTTGCATTAAGGTGCCTCGCGTGAGGGTAATAGATCGTCGGGAAAAGGTTAAAAATTTCCGCCATTTTAATTACATGTACACGTGCTATGTTTACGAATTCCATTGAAACCTTTGAAACGTAAACAATAGTTGCAAGTAAGTAGTTAGTAGGTACATGATGTCCGTGACCCTTGTTTCACACCCCTGACGAAACGGCTCACGTTACGAAGTTACGATACATTCATTTACACGTGCGCTCGAAAACAGCTGGTTACATCACATTATTTAAAAGGCGTCGATTCTATTGCTGCCTTAGTCTGCGAACGTATAGGCTACGTAGGTGACGCTAGGCCAGGTACTCCCTGTTCACCTTTTCACTGTAGAAGGCGCAATAGAAACACCCGTGGCCGTATCGTGAAAGAGATGCATCTTATTTTTTGGGTGTAAATCTATAATATTCTACAATAATATTGGCTATAATTTGGCCAGAGAATCCTTCTGATAACAAGTCCAAAGGTGAATTTGATTATAAAGAAAACATCATAATTGAGGATGGAGATTTTCTCCGAGGATACCGCACCGTCTCCTTCGAGGCGGCGTGCTTGCTCGCCGGGGCGCCACCCTGGGACCTGGAGGCGGAGGCGCTCGCTGCCGATTACCGGTGGCGTAGCGACCTTCGCTCTAGGGGGGAAGGGCGCCCCGGCGAAGGTGTAGTTCGAGCGCGGAGGCTCCACTCTCGGCGGTCCGTGCTGGAGGCGTGGTCTCGCCGCTTGGCGGACCCGTCGGCCGGCCTCCGAACCGTCGAGGCGGTCCGCCCGGTTCTCGCGGACTGGGTGGGCCGCGACCGCGGATGCCTCACCTTCCGGCTAACGCAGATGCTTACCGGCCATGGTTGTTTCGGCCGGTACTTGCACAAGATAGCCGGAAGGGAACCGACGGCGCAGTGCCACCACTGCGCGGACCGCGACGAGGAAGACACAGCGGAACACACGCTGGCGCGTTGCTCTGGATTCGACGAGCAACGCGCCGCCCTCGTCGCGGTCATTGGAGAGGACCTCTCGCTGCCGCGCGTCGTGGCTACGATGCTCGGCAGCGACGCGTCCTGGAAGGCGATGCTCGACTTCTGCGAGTCCACCATCTCGCAGAAGGAGGCGGCGGAGCGAGAGAGGGAGAGCTCTTCCCTTTCCGCACCGATCCGTCGCCGTCGAGCCGGGGGCCGGAGGCGGGAATACGCCCGTACGTCCCGGCCCCTGTAGGTGGCGGCCTCCCCCCGGTGAAGGTCAAGGGGCGACC